>JAZKJV010004772.1:0-398781 GCA_037367405.1 Ottelia alismoides
TAAATCCTCCAAGGTTCCATTTCAAAAAAATCAAAAATAATGAAAAATTGGGTCGGGTGTAGGTAGTTACCTGCACCCACCTGTGTAGGCCTCCTTTTTTCCCTATATATATATATATATATATATGAGGAAAAGGATCATACTCCATGAAGTAGGCAACTTACATGCTCCATTCTCATTTTTTGCCACTTCTTTTTATTTTTTTAAAAAATATTTCCATGAATTTCATAAGTATATCCCTCTAATATGTCATTCAAATTTCGTCAGAAATAGAGACTACTATGAACTCCATCCAGAACGGGTAATTTTAACATTCTTAGATTTACTGTAATCGACCTGTTCTGAATGGAGGGCATATGAGTCTATGTTTCTGATGAAATTTAAGAGGGATACAGTTATGAAAATCCATGGAAATATTTTTCAAAAAATAATAAGAAGTAGCAAAAAATGAGAATGGAGTAGGTAAGTTACCTACTCCATGGAGTAGGATCCTTTCTCTCTCTCTCTCTGTGTATAGGGTAAATTAGCATTAACCCATGTGGGGGAGGGGGTCCAACTTGTCTCCTCCTGCCTAATTTTTTTGGGATATTCACTCCCATAACCCTGAGTAATTTCGTAATTACTCCAGGAACACTCCATAATCATGAATTACACCCAAGACCCCAAATAACTGCTCCGTTTTACACCCATAACCTTCCGTTAGTTTAGTTCATTAACTCAACCAAATGGTTGAGTTAATCTAACCAATATGTGATTTAACAGCTGGGATTAATCAAAAAATTTAAAAAAAGAAAGAGAGGAGAGGAGAAGAAGTGGGATCGATCTTGGAATCGGGGTGGGGGGAGTGGGGGCAGCTCCGACCTGTCGACTTGGGGCTTGTAGAGGGGGATTTGAGCGGAGGCTTTCAGCGAGGGTGCGGGCAGGCAGCTTCGACCAGGGAAGGCAGAGGGGGATTTGGATTTGGGAGGGTAGCTCTAACCTTCCGACCCTTAGATCCTTCCCCGTAAGGTCTTGGGGAGGGCAGCTCTGACCTGGGGCAAGCAAGAGGGGATTTCGGCGGAGCCTTTGAGCGAGGGGTGCTCCATCTTGGGGATTGGGGGGAGGGGGTGTTATGATGGGGGTGCTCCGGCCCAGGGTCGATGGGTGGGGGGGCTCCGACTACTGTGTGCAGGGGGGCTCCACTACGGCTTGCGGGTGGAGGGGGCTCTGACTGCAGCTTTTGGGACTTGTAGGCGGAGAGGGGCACCAACTGAGAGGGGGCAGATGAAGGGCTTCGATTGGGAAGAGGCTTCGACTGCGAACTTGCAGGCGGAGAGGGATAGGAGCTTGCAAACGAGGTGTTGTAGGCTGGGAGGGGCACGGGCTGAGAGGGGGCAGACGAAGGGCTTCGATTGCGGAGATGATACAGACTTGCAAGCGGAGATGGACAGGGGCTTGCAAATGAGGTTTTGCAGGCAGGGTGTGGGGAGGCTTCGATGGCTTGGAGGAGGAAAGGGAGGATCGGTGGGGGAGGAAGGAGATAATGGTCTCATTTGTAAATACTAAGAACTTAAAGGGTATAAAACATAAAATATTTGACGGATGCTGTCATTGTTAACGGGAAATCTGATGGAAGTTAACATGGGGTTATGAGTGTAAGAGTTAAACACTACTCAAGGTCTTGGATGTAATTCGTGATTATCGAAGGCTCTTGGGGTAATTATGAAATTACTCAGGGTTATAGGTGTAAATATCCTTTTTTTTGGAAAATACATCTGTGGATTTCATCACTATATCTCTATATTATATAATTCATATTTCGTACAAAACAGAGATTCTTACAGCCTCCATCTAGACGGATATTTTTTAATGGCCCTAGAATTGTTGAAATCTAGATTGTCTGGATAGAGGTCGTAGGAGTCATTGTTTCACACAAAACTTGAATGACAAAATACATTGATGAAAATTTACAAATGTATTTTCCAAAATATAGAAAAATTGGGGAAAATGAGGTCTGGGAGCCAAGTTAGCTTCCCAAGGGACAATCCCATTTTGCATATATACATATATATAGGATATCTTTCCAATAGGACTTGGTCCTTCTATCTTTATGGAAGGCCAACGATCATGCGCATTCAAAATTGGTCTGGTAGTTGTCGTTAAAGGTATGCTATTTTATTATTTAATTAATCAAAAATCCATTTTGATCATTATTCATTATCTAAATAAAGTACGTAATCACCTAAAATATATATTCATTAATCTCTCTCCTAATTTACCATTCAAGTTGTCAACAAACCATTCCAAAACGCTAACCACACACGCACAAAAAACAGGAGGAA
Source organism: Ottelia alismoides (assembly GCA_037367405.1). Classification (NCBI taxonomy): domain Eukaryota; kingdom Viridiplantae; phylum Streptophyta; class Magnoliopsida; order Alismatales; family Hydrocharitaceae; genus Ottelia; species Ottelia alismoides. Next base: position 2,322 of record JAZKJV010004772.1, read on the forward strand.
GAGGAGGATGTGCACGACGACATCGTTGGTGATGTATTCCGGTCGTTGCTCAACAACATCAACCAAAGCCTTCTTTAGAGGTGTCGATACGTGGAAAAAAGAGACGATCTACAAGCGGGTAGAGCTATGATTCCCTTTGCATTCGATTATTACATGATCTTCAGCTTATTTCGTTCTTATGGAATTTTAGGAGGTAGCGAGTCGAGCTGCTTTGAATGATGACCACTTTTGCATATAATGCTTGAGACAATGTTTACTTTCCCACATCTTCCGCGACTTGACATTCATTCTTGTTTCCTATGTGCGTTGATTGCAGGATCTAACGGGGAATACAGATCCCTTCCAAGTGGCCTAAGAAACGATTCTGACAAAAACACATCCAAACACTCAGATCCAGAGGTGGCAATACCGGTATCATTCGAATATTATTATCACATTTTGATCGGTGCTTGTAGGTATCAATTCTAGAGAATGTTTACTGGAAGGAACTTGGCTTGCTCATCTTTGTGTAGATCGCATTCCTTGCTCTGCAGATCGCCAAGGTATTATGATTCCGTTTCAAACTTCATATTTCTGTTAATAGAACTACGCTTTAATCTTTGTCGTTTTCTGATCGGATGCAGAATGACACCGAAAACTATTTAGTGTGATACTGGGTGTTGAACTTACTACAGGTATTGTCATCTGCAATTGAAATGTGACATGAATTGCATCGTGATGAGATGTTGCTATAACGTGTCTTCGTGCATCTGTCCAAGGACTACGCAGGAGTGGTGGTGACTATTGGGGAAGTTCTTCATGCAAGCGACGACGAAAAAAAAGTGTTGCAGCCAGTCCTGGATGAAGAATGATTCGCAATTTAATATAATATTGATGTGTACTATACAATATTGATATGTATTATATAATTTTGATATGTATCATACATATTTGTTATGTATTTTTACATATCAAACTATTACGAATGAAAATTGTAATTTTTTATATATCTTGTATATTTGATGTGCATTACATATTTTGGATGTGCATTATACATTTTATATTTGTATTATACATATTTGGTTTGTATTTACCCATCAATTAAGCGTGAATGACTATCGTATTTTTATAAAAAAAATCATACAAATTTTATTATACAAAGAACCAAACATTCGTTACAAAGAACCACACATTAATTGTTAATATGAATTGTATTCTACAAAGAACCATGCAAACTTTACAAATAAATGACAACTTTTGAATGAACCACGGATTCTACAAAAAAACATACAATCGCTACAAAAAGAACCACGGTTTCTACAAAAAAAATATCTAAGGATACAAACATATGCCCTATGTAATATCGCAATATCGCCCAGTACAAAACTGACATTTTTTAAATTTGATATTGCAAAAAATACCAAAAATACAACTCGCTAAATGTAGCATTTCAAAATATTAAATGGCGTGCATAATTAATGCAAACGATGATGATCAAAATACCATTTTGAGCAAATAAATTGATGATGTCGTTAGATTTGAATCTAACAGTTACGATCGTTGGCCTTCCTTAAGGATGGAAGGACCAAGTCATATTGGAAAGCCCCTCCTATATATATGTATACATATATATACATATATATACATACATACATACATACATACATATATACATATATATAGGAGAAACGTCAAATGAGGTGGGGTCTCACCACTTTTGTGGTGAGCCCCTCCATCACTTCCATTTAATTTAAATCCCAAGGTTGTGATAAATTTCACATTAATTACATTATTTTAATGGTAAAAATCCGTTTTGGTCATTTGTCAAATTCTAAATATAGAATGTGACAACTAAATTGCCTAATCTCTCTCTCTCTTGATTAATAAGCGCCCAGCCGCCTCCTCTGCCTTATCTCCCCGCCGCACGTCCTCCATCTCTCCAGCAACATCTGTCGGAGGCAGCAACATCCTCCGTTCGCCTGCCTCGTCTCCCCGTCGCACGTGTGCGGTTGCGCCACCGCCCAGCCGCCTCCTCTGCCTCACGCGAGACGGCACCGCCCGTCTTCCTCCGCGCACCGATCTTCAAGCGGAGCCATAGCCCCGCGCACCATCCTCTTCGGCGACCTCTGCCTCACGCCAGGCGGCACCGTCGGCATTCCTCCGTGCACCGACCTTCAGGCGGAGCTGCAGCCCTACGCGCCATCCTCTTAGGCGAGGCGGTAGCCTTCTGCTCGTGCCCCTACCGCCCGCCCTCACCCCCGCTCTCTGTCAGGTCACGCTCCGCCTGCACGTCCCCTAATGCGGCACATCGCCGTCGATGCCGAAGCGTCGAGATGTACGCGGAGGAGGGGCCCCTTAGCTTTTTTACAAATCGTAGTTTTTTTTACAAAAAAAATGGGAATGTTTTGTGCAAATATTGATTTTTTTTACAATATCGTGTCAATTTTTTACATGTTTTCAATATCTAACAGTGTACTTATTTGTCGCAGAACTCTACAGAAATATTACAAAGTGATCAGATCATTTTACAAAAGAGCGCCTAAAATTTACAAAGTGATCAGACACTCTTACAAAGGACAGAGATTCCGTTACATTATCGTATAATAATTTTACTTAACTGATATTCAGATTTACATATTTATTTACCTTTTTCACAAATCTCAATGTTTTTTCTCTATTTTGCAGGACTTTAAAACATGTATGGCAATTGAACTTTAATGCAATGGAAAACATGCGTGAATTTTACAAAGGAGGGAGATTCAGTTATGAAGATTCACGTATTTTTTACAAAACAAACATACACAATTACAAAAAAGTTGAAGCTTACAAAGAGGAAAAATACTCTTACAAAAACTCGCTGAATTACAAAATGAATGTACACATTTACAAAACTGATACAACCATTTACAAAATGAAATTACAGTATTAAAATGAAATCATTAATGAAATTTACAAAGAGTATAATATATTTTACAAAAACTCATTGTACTTTACAAAGTTGTGGTTGATTTCAGTTCGTTTGGAACAAAATCGGAAATAAATCAATAAAGGCATTTGTGAAAATACCAAATCAGAAAAGCTTAGAATGACATTTTGAAACGAATAAATGAAACTCGAAATTAATGAAATCAATTTGACGAAAATGCCCTTTTGGATGAGGTTTTTGATGCAACCGTCAGATTGAGATCTGACGAATCTGCTCGATGGCTCACCAGAATATCGGTGAGACCCCACCTCATTTGAAGGGCCCCCTATATATATACATATATATAGGGGTTGATGGGGCTGCCCCCTGGGGGCAGCCAACATGGCTGCCCCGGCCCTTTTTTGGGCAAAACTTTTTATTTTTTTGAGAAATATTGCCATGTATATTCATCCCTATATCCCTCCTATATGCCATTCGAATTTCATCAGAAACAGAGACTCCTATGGCCTCTATCCAGACAGGTCGATTAAAAAATCCTGCAATCGTTAAAAAATGGTGTCTCGATGGAGGCCGTAGAAGTCTCTGTTTCTGACGAAATTCGAATGGCATATATGAGGGATATAGGGATGAACATACATGATGATAATTTTTCCAAAAAAATAAATATTTTGCGAAAAATAGGGTGGGGGCAACCATGTTGGCTGCCCCTAGGGGGCAGCCCCATTTTTCCCATATATATATATATATATATATATATATATATATATATATATTAGGGAAAAGGGAGTATGCACCGGCGGGTGCAGCTAACTTGCTACACCCGATCATTTTTCTTATTGGTTTTTTTATTTTTTTAAAAAAAACTTTTGGAGATTTACTTAGTTTATTGACAGGAATATGTGTTTCAAATTTCATGCAAAACAAACCCTCCTAGCATGCCCATCTAGATATGGTCAATTTCAATAATTCTGAAATCGTTAAAATATCATAACCTTGATGGAGATGATAGAAATGTCGAATTTAGTTGAAATTGGTATGATATCATGGTGATATATGATGATTTAAATCCCCCTAGGTTTCATTTCGAAAACACAAAAAACCAATGGAAAAAATGGCTGGGTGCAGCTAGTTAGCTACACCCGCTGGTGCAGCTTCCCCAACCCCATATATATATATATATATATATATATATATATATATATATATATATATATATATATATATATATATATATATAGAAAATATTTCAAATGAGGTGCACCTTTCCTGGGTGCATGGAAAGCCCGTCATCCTAAGCATAAGCAATCAATCCGATGGTTGTCATTAATAGCTCATTATTAATATATTTTTAATGTTGAAAAACCCATTATGGTCATTTTAACATATTCTAAATTTAGAATGCAACAAACACTCCACAATTATCTCCTCTCTCCCCTCTCTCTTCCTCTCTCTCCCCCCGTCTCTCTTGATCTCGATTGACGCACGAGGGTCCTATCCTCCATCTCTCTCTCTCTCGACGACGGCATGAGGAGAGGAGGTTGTTGTTCGTCACTGATGGTATGCAAGACGGTGGATGCAACGCGCTGCTCTACGGTGGCCGGTGATGGTGTTCTCCAAGGTTGTTTTCTTGTATGTAATAAAGGCGACGTCGTGTGGGGGTGATGGCTACGCGTGGAGGAGGTGGATCATGGAGGATAAGGTTGAAGGAGTGCATGAATATATATATATATATATAGAGAGAGAGAGAGAGAGAGAGGTTAATGGGCATATTCCCAGTATAGTAAACCCTCCTACAATAAAAATGGATCGAAGCATCGACTAAACCATATCAAAGCATCTAGAAAGGTCTCTCCCCACAATTAGGGATGGAAACGGATTGGATATGCTTATTTCCATATTCATATTTGCTTCATCTCTATCGAATATGGATGCATATATATGGGTTAAATGGGGCTGCCCCCTGGGAGTAGCCAACTTGGCTACTCCCACCCCTATTTTTCCCTCATTTTTTTATTTCTTTGAAAAATAAAAATTTGTAAATTCATCATCATATCCCTCTAACATTCTATTAAAATGTCATCAGAAACAGAGACTCCTACGGCCTCCATCCAAACAGAGTCGATTTAAAAAATCCTGCGACCGTTACAAAAATGACGTCTGGATGGAGGGCCTAGGAGTCTCTGTTTCCGATGAAATTTTAATAGAATGTTAGAGGGATATAGTGATGAATATACAAATTTTTATTTTCCAAAGAAATAAAAAATGAGGGGAAAATAGGGGTGGGAGTAGCTAAGTTGGCTACTCCCAGGGGCAGCCCCATTTTACCCTATATATATATATATATGATTCGGATATGCATTAAGAAAATCGTATCCTTAAAAATACGGATATGAATTCGAATCAGAAATTTATTGAATTCGAGTACATATCAAATAAAGAGCAGATCTGAATGCTGATCGAATAAACAGCCAATCTAAATATGAATCAAATAAAGAGCGAATCCATATATGGATTCAACAAACATGGAATACGAATACCGGAATACAACGCGAATAAAGACCACATACAAATACGAATTGAATTTTTATTAAAGTTCATAATGATTTTAAAATGTGGCAATGAAATATAAATAAGTTGCATCATGACAAGAGGGAGCATCAAGGTGACATGCATTCTTCACCGGAAGCAAAAAAGAGGATAGAGTTCCGTAACTTTTGTCAGTGCACATTCCCGAACAAACGGAAGTTTATTAAAATCATTAATATATTATATTATATAATATATAATACTAATAGAATAGCATGGTGATGTGGCTTATATTACATTAATTAATATATAAAATAATATAAAATCTTCTATTCGGATATCTGAGTCTACATCCGGATATTCAAATGATTACCATATCATTATCTGTATCCGAAAATTTTTTACAATCCGTGTCCATATTCGATTAATATTCGGATACCGATACCAATCCGATAATTTTTCGAATAAGTTAGAGGATATTCGGATATATTGTTATACGTTTTCATCCCTGCCCACAATTCACGATTCCACTGCCAAATGGATAACTTTGACTCTTGATCCTCCTACCACTTTTTTTATTAATATAATTTAATTTTGTTTTTGTTTTTTTGAAAAAAAAGGGAAAAGAAACCAAATCAGAGAAGGCATCAAATGACATATAGACAATGGAATACCAGACCCCCGAGTTCTCATACCATCAAAAAGATCAAACCATTCAAAATGATCACATGATCTGATAGACCTCTCTCTAACGAAGCTCCCCATTGAGACATCATGTTATCCTTTCGTTTTTGTTTAAAAAAAATCATCAAACTAGATCAAAGTCATCAAATGGATGCAAAGTGAAATGACAACATCAAAGCATCAACAAAACCTTTTAAGAAGCATCAAAAGCTTCCAAAATGGTCGCATGATTAGGTAGACATCTTTCTTCTAAGAGCTCCCCATGGAGTTTCATGTTATCCTTTTTTGCTTCCCGATGGGTGGTCTTGATCATCAAGAGCAATAAAGGGCAAGGTAAATGGCCGATGCTACTGGAAGGATTCTTCTTTGGCTGACAGGTATTGTAACTATATTCTTGTGATCGGTTCAATAGGTGTTTCTTTCACGGTTTATATTTCGGATTGGGCTCATCCCTGTAATGATCGGATAACAAGATATACCTCCATGACCTTCTTCAGGTAGCCCCTTTTGGACATTCAACTCTTTTACGACATTTTGATATTCTTCCTAATACAGATCCTTCACCCTCCTTGGCATACTACTATTAGATGGAGAGAGATTATCTTAAAGTTCAACCTTCCCCTTCCTATATCTTTCTTACTTTGGCTTTTTCCTTTGGATGTGCCTCCCAATTGATATCGCTGATGGGACACGAAACGTCGGTATCACCTCTGCTCGGATACGGATGATGAATCCTCGGATATTGATGCAGATGCACAATCGATCACTACCACGAAAACACGTGAAAGAAAGAACAACCATATATAATGGTGATCGGTCACCTCTCGCAGCTATTAGAGAAGAAATATCTCTATAAATTAGAATGAGTACAACTATCTCTGTTCTCTCGCTCTATCATCTCTTTCTCCTCCCCCCCACCCTCCCCCCCTCCCCCCCACACACACACACCTTCTTTAGGGGTGATATTGTTCTTGTGGTGGTGTGAAGGCAATGCCTCCCACCCCCTCTATATATAAGTAATATAACCCAATTACAACCCCATAGTCATATTCTCAATAAGACTAAATAAAATACGACTCAACAACTATTAGCATTAAGAGTTCAATCCTATTAGAATTCATAATCCTAGTTTGACTCATTCTAACAATCGCCACTACAAAGAGGGATCTCTCTCGTCTCTCATTGCTAATGTTGCTCCTCCTTTCCTACTCATTCGCTTACTTGTTATTTCTCATGCATTTTGTTCTCTAGGATTAGGATCCAAATTGGGTCACTTCTTGTCTCTAGTTAGTCGCGTCTCCTCTTCTCTTCCCTAAACTCATTGACCTACTACAAACGGCAAACTTTGATCCCCATCGCACATGAGGTTTGTTACTCATGACCACAAGGGCTCGTTCACTTATGCCACAGCTTCCCTACATAGTTGTTGATATCTATAGGTAACTCTTCAGCATGCAAATCCTCCTTTTATATCGACTTGCACTTTAAAATCGACGATATGCCTTTCTTTTACTAGCTCGATGGGGATAGCGATCTCCCTTTTCTTAGTCCCTCAAATATAACTCAATCTCATGGGTCCTATTAGAAAGAACTTCCTTACATCTTCCATACTTAGTCTCTTTACCTTTTTTATTTTCTAAGCATGTTTCCTTTCGTCACATATGGTAGGCTTTGGCCTTTGTCCTTCTACCATATGTATTTAGTTTTTTTAAAAAAAATCAACCAAACGGGATCAAAATCATCGAATGGCATATCCTCAGTGAAATAGTGAATCCCCCATTTCTCCTACTATAAAACGGATCAAACATCAACTAAACCGTATCAAAGCATCCAAAATGGTCCCTCCACCATGGTTTCAGGCTAAATTATGAAAAACTTTGGCTCTTGACACCCACCATTAGGGATGCAAACGGTTACGAATATATCTCTATCGGACCTATCACCGTATCCGTTTTATACAGATTTTGACATCCATATATGTATTTGTTTTAAAATGGATAGGGATATGGATATTGTTTTGATATCCGCAAACATCTCTTCGTATAAAAATATACATTAATAGATTTATTTTTAAGCCTTATATAATATAATTCTATACCTTCTTTTACTATATCTGTATAATTTTAATGATACCAACCTATTTAGTAAATTTATATCATGTGTTTTCTATCCAATTCGTATGTATTCAAGTCTATTCTATAGAGTATTTCCAATATTACTCGTATACAATCAGTATCTGTTTTACATCTGTATCCGTTTTTTAAGGATATGGTAAGATAATTTTACTATCCATCAATATTCGTATTAAAAAACAGATACGGATACAGTAATACATATATCCGTATATGTCCGTTTGCATCCCAACCACGATTATCTTATTAGTATAATTTAGCATATGTTTTTCTTTAAGAAGAAACCAAATCAGATCAAACCCCCACAAATAATGGCATATGTACAATGAAATTAGCATACCTCCTAATTCTCCTATCAAAATAGATCAAATCGTCTGCAATGGCCGCATGATCGAGTAAACATCTCTCTAACAAAGCTCACCAAGGAAGCATCATGTTATCCTTCTACTTTAAAAATAATAACCAAACAAGATTAAAGTCATCAAATGGCATATGTACAATGCAATAGAAACATGAAATCATCAACAAATCCTTTAAAAAAACATCAAATGCTTCCAAATGATTAAGTAGACATCTCTCTTCCAATGCTCAACATGCTGGTATTGTGTTATCCTTTTATGCTCCTCATGGTGAAGCTCAAGGGTCCATTTACACCACCAGTCGAGCTCGAGCTTCCTCTTTTTTCAAATGGTACAAAGAATATGCATCCATGATGAGTAACAGGACTAAAAAAATCATAGTCAGATTGAATGCAAAATAGTGGCTGACAAATTTGATTTTAGGAGTCTGACAACATATAGAGTAATGGTCACAATTGGCTAGATTGAAGGCAAAGCAGTACAACTACATATAGGGCATCAAGGAGGGAGAGACATGCCCGAGCAGGATGAGGGGAAGGCAAATCAGACAAAGATGGGGTGAAGGCACCAAGGGAGATAGTTGGCAGAGAGAGCAAAAGGGGACATGGAAGATGCAATGTGCAAGGACAACTGGGCATCAATATCGTTTGTTCCACAATCGATAGACACCCGCAATCAGGGGATGGACAAACATCTAAAACCTGATGTTTTGCAAGGATAGACTTGCAAGTGAACAATGTGCTAGACTAAGTAATTCAGACAAGTGCATCCTTCAGGAAAATAAAATCCATTATGTGAAAGGGGAGAAAAGCCATCAGAAAAAGAACAGAAAAGAACCCACTGCCTCAAGAATAAAAGAAATACATCCTACAAGATCATAACATATATGAGTAAGTGTACAACCATACATTAACCATAATTAGTAGTTGGATCTCTGGATCCATAATGTCGTCTTCTCTTGAGAACAATGAGAAGCATACTTCTTACGAGCTAATCTGTTATGCGAGGCCATGGCTATGGTAATAGATAAGAGGCTTTAAAAGGCTAAGTTTGGGGGTAGATAAGGAAGCTCCTCATAATCCAAGTTTTACCAACTTGCAAGCATCCTCCCTGGGTGGTTTGCCAGGCATCTTTATCCAGAATATGACTTTAACTAAAAGAAACTTTATCGACCAATCCAAAAATACTGTCACCAGCTCTACTTATGGGAAAACTAATTGGAAGATCCATGACATCGTTCGGTCACAAACACAAACTACCTTTATTGGGATCCGTCATATCATATAAGCATAGTACATGGCATAGGTAATTGCTCTCTTTGGCATTTAATCGTCTACACTCCAAAGACTACTCACTGCTCAATCCCTTCAAGCTCCTTGAGGAAATCAGAGTTGTCCACCAGAACCTGTAAGGCAAGCACAGAATGTGTAAATTGTAATGTAATCAATGTCGTAATCTTGGTATATTTACTCATATGACTTGTGTTAACATTGATATATTCTCCAATAATACAAAACATGTGGCTTGCCATCCACGAAACCATAGCTCAAGGAAAAACAAAGACTACAAAAGCAGTACTAGTTTAAGAACTTGAAAAATCAGGAGATGAGATTCATCCAGATGGTTGACAAGGAACTGTTCTATTAATCCTCATGCTCTCATCGATATGACATCAAACAGCCATAGCAATGCATAGCAGATTCATTGATGGGCAAGTCCAAGTTGAAAGTAGCAGCACTCCAACTGTGTTTGTTTTAGAACAAGAAAATTTCATAGCGTTAGAAGCTTCTTCTGAAAGTTTTCTAAAATTTGCTTCGTGACCATACAGTGTATGGTACCTAAATGGCATTTATAAATCACGACTCCTAATTTGGGACTTTTGTCCTTAAGTAGTGTAGTTTAAAATTATCAAATGTTTCCAAGAAAACAATAATTTGATCTTATTCAAACATAAAATCAAAATAGATATGTTTTAGTTCACAGTACACAATCAGAGAAGTTCTCATATGCCTCCAGTCTTCAGTACAACTGGATAGGTGTTGAAGAACCTGAGTGCCTCTTGGATTAAAACAAGGTATTGCTTATATAAAAATAAGCTTCGGTTCACACACCTAGATAAGTGTCTGCAGGAATGAATCCAAGTAGCAGAACACAAAAGTTGACAGGAAGAATACATGGAACCTTTCATGGATGAAGAATACAAAAAAGATCGATCAATGCAAAAAACTCATATAACAACAGAATATATATTTTTACTGAAAAAGAAATAGCAGATAACTTCTTTTCTGTTATCTTTGACTATTTCAAGCAGCTGTGCTAAAAATGAATTATGAAAATATATGAAATCTGGACGACATGGTGATTATCTGGAAAAGGCTGTAAGATTAAACTAAAGCAAATATTCGCAACAACAAAAATAAGGGGATAACATTAAATTTAGAAATGGAAAGATCAAAAGACACACCACTTTCCAGCCATCAGGGTCAAGGAATGACGTGATCTTTGTGTTAATCCCAGGGATAGGTCCAGGTTGGCGCGTGATTTTTCCTCCGAGTTCTTCAGATACAAGTTTTACAGCTTCCGCACTTTTGTAGACATCATCAGTACTAATGGCAACCTTAAGATCAACGGAAATATACCCCCAACATTATTTAATACCTGACTGAGAACATTAATTTATTACAGTAACATTGTAAACAAACCTGTGCATAAGCATTTCCTTTTGTATATTCTGACACGTCATAGTTATATGTTAACTCCAAAACAGTTGTCTCATGTTCATCCGCATATCCCATCATAGCAATTGTGTACTGCATGATGACAAAATTAAACTAACTATTGGAATATAACATCAAAAACATGAAGGATCTCAGCTACTAAACTGTTTACCTTGTAGGCTGGATTGTCGGACTTCCTGAGTAATCTCATACCACAAGCCTTTAAAAACAAATGGCATACCAGCAGTTAGTAACAGTTATCATCAGTTATGTGACCACTATCTAGGTTATAATATATACCTAACAAAAATTACACTTTGGAAAATTGAACTAAGATGATTGGATTTCACACAGCAGTGATGCATTGGTTACATGCAACTCCTTTTGTTTTCCAAATTTGAGAACCATCTCATTTCCATACCAAATCTTATGTTTTTTTTACTTTTTCCACCATAGTTGATGAAAATGACATATATTTGATATTGAACTTTATACACACATAAATACATACATGCCTATTGTCTCAAAATTTTAAATTGTACACATTCCCAAGCCACATGCTCTAACTGTTGCTTATTCCGAGACAAATCGAAGCCTGATGATAGTAAATATTTGTAAAATCAGGGGTGCTTATTACAATCCTAATGGGCCATGCCCATTGGAAAATTTCAATACATACATACATACATACATACATACAGTTTGTAGTGCCTGACTGCACTGGTTTTGGTATCAAATGTGTGTGTGTATTGTGCATTAAAATATGATATTAATATTAATTGTTAATAGTTTAATTTGTTATATATCCATATATATTTATTGTATGTTTAACAAATTGTATGTTAGTCAATATGTCCTAAATCATAATGTCACAAAACATAAACTATATAACATGATATATGCTAATAACATAAAAAATACAACATATTGTACTTTGCAAGTAGTGAAAGCAAACATAGTTACACAATATTTACCCCGGATGCATATGGACCCAATAACCCATATAAAAATTCATTTCGGGCAAGGACGTTGCCTGCAAAGTACTTAGCATTGTATATGCACAACATGACAACACGAGTTAGGATTCAAGGCATCTCATGCAAAATAATATTACATATTCACATGTTTATAACTAATATGGTGCATATAATAAAGAAAATATAATTATATGATTTTTAAAAAAGTATGTAGTTATCTTAATTGTAGTTTTATGCATGTTTTGTTATATAAACCGAGGCTTACACCTTGCCTCAACAAAAGAAAACACCTCAATCCGCCTCGTGTTTTTTAAAACCTTGGTCTGCACTTTATCATCGGCATGTTCATTTGATAACACGCCATGCATGAATACCATGCATGAATAACTTATCATTCACATGTCATCATTCAGGTTTTGACAGATATAATTCCTAAAGTCAAATTCTACTTGTACCAAGCAATATCTGATGAATTTACACCAGACATTTGATTATATTTAGAAAGGGACTGAGTATGGAAACCGTTGTTTATGTAAAGCCTCTGGAGGCTTATTTGTTTTGGCTAGAGATGCAAAGAGGGTATAGTTTCTTTATGGATTTTTCTGGTGACGTATCTCCATCAACTTGACATTTAACAGATTTAGATACTAACTCAGAAGGGTAGTTGTAATATATGCAATTATGTATGAATATTATGAAGGTAAAATGACTAAAATGGTTTCCACATAAATAAATTGGGTCATTCTCAGGCCCTATAATTGCCTCAAAAAATTCTCAGATCCTCTAAATGTTTTAATGCAGAACAGAAGCAAATATAAAAACAACACCCAAAACTTCAAGCCAAAAAATTAGTTTTAAGAAAGATAATGCAGAGAAAAATGAATGCAATGTCAAGTGTTGGAGATATCTCCCCTTGCTGAGAATAAATTCTCCTTAGGAGTGTTCAGTTAAATTGTACATGTACTTGTAAAGATGGGAATATAAAGAATTTTTTTAAAGGAAGATAATAAAGATTTGATGATCGATGGAGTAGAAAACCAAGTCTCTAATCGCTGTACTCATAAAGGTATTTACCATATATTGATGTAACCTGAAAGAGATTACTATTTGGAAATTGAAAGAAAGGTCAAAATGTAAGAAGATATGATTGGGCCTATAACATATTGATCAACAAGGAACGTTTATCTGAAAGGGTTTAGAAATAGGAGTGATCGTAGACAAGATACTTCTCTGCCTTAGTTATGGTATACAGTGCCATATTCTAGGCAGTTTAGGACCGTATAAGCACATAGACACCACATCATGTCATGAAGCCCATTTTATATAAAAACATAAATGACTTAATGATTTTCTTAAGATGATTCCTTTTAAAAAAGATAATGATTTATGTTTACCTTAAGCATATATTTAAGTTTAATAATTTGCAGATTTAGGGCCACAAAAAATTGTGAGAATTTTACAGGAGCCCGGAGGACTGCTACTTTGCGGCCGATGATCCTAGCGGGAACCGATGGTGGGGATTAGGGTGCCTGGAGTTGATCGGGCGACAGAGAATTGATGTTTTCTGAACTGGTTCTTATCGGGAGTATGCAGATCCTTAAGCATCTATCACAATATGTTTTAAGCACCCTGGTTTTGTCAGGAGAAAATATATCTCTTGTAGCCACAAAAGTATTTGCAGATAATACAGGTCCAGTAATAAAAAATAATATCTGGTTAACTTGGAGAGACTATGTGCTTCAACCAGGAAGTTTTAGATGTGATTGAGATGGCAAACTGTGGAAATGACAAAATGAGGCAAGATGATGCATGCCATATTGTTATCTTGATTATAGACAAATCATACAAGGCATATTAATGCTCTGAATTGTTTGTAGAAGCAGTCCCCATTTCAAAATCTCTCCTTAACTTGTAGTCAGAAAAAATCAGAAGGCAAATTACTCATCGTGACAATAATATTTTGCAGGACAGATAAATCTACCATATTACCTTTTCATAGAACTTGATAGATCTATCCAGATCACCCACACGAAGCATAACCTGGCATAACGGTTCAGGTGTAGGTCCCCTTTGGATGAGCTCAAAGATGTACCCATCAGGATCCTGGACGAAAGCAATTACAGTTTTCCCACCTTTCACAGGACCAGGTTCACGAGTAATTTTGCCACCCTTGGACCTGATATCCTCAACCAATTTGTAAACCTAAAAGCCACACATACAATCTACTTAGATTCCTCACCAGTAATAAATAGAAGACAATGGAATTAAAGAAATACTGAGCTACATACATCTTCTGTTGCAATTGCAAAGTGTCCAAATCCTGTGCCAATGTCATACTTATCCACTCCATAATCTATTCATTAACAAGAAAAAGATTGAGCGCCGATTTGGAATGAAATTGGAAATTGGGAACTCTGAAAGTCGAAAGCATAGTCTTGAAAAAAAATCAAATTTTATATCCACTGAATTTCTTCAAACATGACAATCAACTACACTTCAGATTCTCAGTTTTATAAAATAACAGTAACAGGATCGCCTAAAGATACTATAAGTAAATATAATTAATACAAATATAAAGCAAAAGGTATGAATACTTAAAAATCAGAGGCAAAAAAACAGAATATTGGTTGAACATGTTGCCAAATGTGACCGATACTATAGTACTTTTAGTACATCCGATACTATATTATTCCGAAGCAAGTTCCTCCCTGATTATTTTGACTTATTTGTTAATTTTAAATGCCCGCATACACTTCTATGCCTAGCTTACCTTTGATTAAATCTAACTGTTTTTAGATCCCATATACGCTACCCTAGTTTAAAATCCACCCAGGAAACCAGCATCCTAGTTCCACTAAACCACAATCATCATTATTATAATTTTGCCCACACCAATTCCATATATCCATTTGAAAAATTGGTAAGGTATATCCATTAAGATATTGATTCAGTTTTTGAAACTGCAGAGATAATAGGGCAGGTGTGTTATATGTGGACATTTGAAGTGGAATTCCCCAGAGTTTGAAGCAAAAATCTGTGTTCCTTTCTGAATGCAAGGGCACTTTATGCTAAGTCATAATTGCAAAAAAGAACTTATTAATCAACCTCACCTAAAAAGTGTCAAAGTCATCTAACGGAGATAGCTAATTAAAGATAGAAGCATGAGGAAAGACATCAGGAAATGACATGCACTGTGTCTTGCAACCTATTCTGGAATAGAAATTGAGACAATGGTGAAGTGAAAAACACTAGTGCCATTCAGGGATAACATTAATTGCTATTGTCACTAACAAAATAATTATTGTTACTTAAAATAGCATATGCCAGTTATGCATTGCGTGAAACAAAGAAATAAAAGATTGCACAGGAACCTCAATCATTCCACCAGTTAACACCACATTATAACCATGACCTCAGGTTAAAATTACATTTCTCATTCCAGAATTATAGCCAGAGCATTTGACACATGAGTTGTGCACCCAATCTTCAAATGCCAAGGAAAGGAGTAATCAGTAAAGATTAAAGGAGTTCAGTTGAGCATGGAGTTATCAATGAAGCTTATAATGCTTACGTACGAAAGTAAAGCACATATCACCATAAGCTAGTGGTTTCCATGTTATAGTTCTGTCAACGAGAATTTTTAGGTGAATTATAAAATTATAGAATATCAGTTTCTAAAGATCCTAGATTGCTTCTCAGCATTAATTTATAGAATATATTATTGTAGAAAAGGGTTTGTACAAAAAACTTATCAAATAAGCAGGAAGCCATCTTCAAACTGATAAAGTCTATATATTATGCCCCGGAACCTTTCCTGGGAATCATTCGGACTACCGGTTGATGAAACATGTATACCAATCAGTGTCGAACCATAATGAACTATGTATAACTCACTCACAGATGGAATCTATCAAGGGAATGTGTGCAATAGGGCAAAACAAAAAAAATCCAACAACATAAGTCAAAGTGCATACTATAAGTAAGCTCTACAACGAAATGAGAATCTTCAGGACCAAATCCAAGAAAGGCATTAGAATATTTCTCTTCTGGAATGTCCCTCTTCCTCAAAAGCTTCATTCCAAAGCACTCTGTGTAAAATCTGTCATAGGACACATATTAAGAAATGCAGCTAAACATGCTACAGTATGATTAGGAAACAAAAAACATATTGTAAATTGGAGAAAAGCATACTTTATAGTTCTATCCAAATCACCAACACGGTAAACAGCATGCAGAAAACGTCTCTTGTCCGTTTTTACCCATTCTAGTGGATGTTCGGAGCTAAGTGCCTTTTCACCTTCCACAGATGCCATGCTGAATTCTACACCATACACAGAGTTAAGATACAGATGGACTATGCTAAAAAGTTATGAAACTGATTTTAAGAGTAAGCAGGCAACTACAGAATCAATGAGCGCATAATCAGTCCATGTGCAAGCTTTCATTTCATAAGCAATCAAATTAAAAAAAATAATTTGGGACGTTATACTAAAAAAATCTCAAAAACCATCCTGACAACTCAATGTGCTCCACACATTTTATCAAGTTAGTCAGACTTATAAACATGTTTGTTTTTTGAGAGAGGAGTATACATTTTTAAGAGGCAAAATTGCCACAAAAAGAGATTACAAGAGACTGAAATTCTTTGACAGTGAAAAAGAAACAGATGCAACCAAAAGAAAGGCCAAAGAATACAGGATCTGGAGAACAGACAACTTCGGGCGTGCCTCTGATCCTTTTTGAGGTATCATGGTTTACTCCCAACAAGCACTACAAGCATCAGTTGAATTTTGACGTCCTAAAGATATTTATCATTTAGAAGAATTCCCAAATACACCCTTGAGTGGCAGTATACCCAAATTCAGTGACCGTTATCCTAAACAAAGGTCATCTTTCATCGGTAACCATTTGCTACATTTGCTACACATGACAAATAACCAAAACAAAGAATACTACTGCAATGATAGACCATAGATCTAAAAATGTCTCAAACCAAAGAAAAAGCACAACTTTGATCATTCCTTGCCACAATAGAGAACAAAAGTTGAATTTCTGCAGGGATCTTAGACTTTTAGGCAGTAAAGAAGATTATTCCCTGAATCTCTTCTAAGGTGATGGGCATTGATTTCAGTTTAGACATAATATCCAAAACCCTCAAGAAAGGACACGAAAAATCAGATTTTTCATATAGAGAATCCAGTCAAGCACCTCATCTTTCATCAATGGGTCGAAACAAGTTCCTAAAAATCTCATATGGTCATCCCCACTAGCGAACTACAGGGAATCAACAACTGCAGAAACCACCTTCCATTTTTTTACAAGAAATCCCATTACAATCCAAATATTCAAAGGAGAAAAAAAGGACCCCTCAGGAATATATTACAAAGAAAACATAAATTTTAGGCATAAGTTACCACACAGAAACCGAAAAAAAACTAAAAACAGAAGCTTTGGCTGTGATTCAATAGACCTGCGGATGGAACTCACCAAATGGATTTCGTCTTCTTCACTCGCTATTGGAACTCCGAACAGATGGGATCAGTGGTGCGCACTCTGCTGCAACCTAGACCCTTTTTATAGCGGATGGATCTACGCGTACCAAACCACTGACGTCATAAAATTTCGCGTAATTTTATCGGAAAATGGAAATAAGGTTGGAAATCTGACATTAAATTGGAGGATTTTTACATCACAACCACCACTAACTTTGCTAATTAAAACACAAGCCCCAATATATTTGTAATTACACAATGATTCCTGTGAAGTTACTACCTCATAACCCTAAAATATGATAACTTCTATTAGTTTGTGAAAAGGGACGCTGTTGTACATGTGGCAGTTTACCCAAATTTTTTTATTTTTTTTCCAAAATTAAATCATGAATATTCATCTATATACCCCTCCTACATTGTATTAAAATTTCATCAAAAACAGAGACTTATATGCCCTCCATATAGACATGCTCGATTATAGCAAATTTTAAACCGTTAAAATTACATGTTCTAGATGGAGGGCATAGGAGTCTTTGTTTTTGACGAAATTTTAATACAATGTAGGAGGGGTATATAGATGAATATTCATGATTCAATTTTGAAAAAAAATAAAAAATTTTGGGAAAACTGCCACATGTAGCAGCCACGTTGGCTGTTACATGCAACAGCATCGCGGTCGATTAGTTTTACCGTTATATTTCACTGCAACATTTACAAAATTCCGTCTTTGCCTTTTAAAGTATATCAAATATGCAATACCTTGTCATCTCTTCCTCTACTTGTTCTTTACGTAAAAATAAAGCATAAGATTTGAGATTGTGTAAAAAAATTACACCAATGTCTTTGGGTGGTGACCCCTTGTTTTCACATTATCCCTATTCTCTCTTTAATTGATACATTTCATTCACTCTAATAATTAATAAATGGTTTTTTTGCTTTAATCAGTAAGTTTATCTAATCTCCATCCATTCATTTCCAGTAATTACTCCCTTCGAAATGAGCGGTTTGTTTTCTTTTCAAATTACTTTTCGTCTCTCCCTTAAATTATTATGTAAATCGTTTTTCTTACATATTACATTGAATTTGGGATGCAAACGAGGAAAGGAATCTGTTTTGCATTTAAATACGTATACGATTAATAATATTACCTATATGAAGATTTCATTACCATATTCTTTAGAAACGGACATGGGAAATATCATATATATTTTATAATTTTACTTAAATATAAGTATATAGTATATGAGGAAAGGGAAGCTGACATTTTTCAGCTTTTTTTTATTTTTTAAAAATATCATCGTGTATTTTCATCATTATATATCCATCTAATATGTCGTTTCCATTTCGTTAGAAATCGGAACTCCTATGTCCTTCATCCAGAACACGTCGATTATGACAGATTTCATGCAAAGATAAAAAATTTAAGCAACGTTCTCTTGTTCGTAATCATATTATAATATTTCAAAAGATAGAAATTGAAAGATTGAGAAATCCATTGGATAAATCTCCCTTGTCAATTTATATATATGAACACTGTTGAATAAATACTAATTAACTTTAGGATCTAAAGCTATATTAAGTGTGAAAACACATTTGATTAAATTTATTTTTGTTATCTAATATAATCATATATTTAATTTGTTTAATAATACAATTAAAAATTATTTTACAATTATCAAGTAGGCTAATCTTTGGGGTGCCCATGGAACCCAGTCGAAAATGACACTGATTTAAGTTGGAATTTGGCCTTCAATGGTAATACACTACTGGAATAAAGCACTTTATTCGACAGTCGAGTACCATCGGTAAAGAACTGGGTTTGTTGCTGATGGGGCATCAAAAAAGCATGCACTGCAAAAAGCTTTTATGACGGTCGAGCCCTAACCGTCGAAAATGTTGACCGCCGCAAACGAGTAACCCCGAGAATGAGTATCTTCCAGGTGTGTGAACCTCCACCAAGAAAAATATAGTGCGGCTAGACGAGCCGTCGATAATGAGTGATACTATATCATTATCGACGGTGACATGACCGTCATTAATAACTACTGATGCTAACATGACCGTCGATAATAATTACTGAAAAAATACAGTAGCAGTAGCTGGTATTCTCACATGCATGATAGATATTGGACATGAGATTCATAGATATTCAAACATAGTAGATTCAAACACCTCCTACATTAAAACACAGTAGATTCATATTAGTGCATATCATAGATTCAAACACATGCACGTTCACACCTACACGTTCTCGGACTTAGATAGTGCATATCATAGATTCAAACACCTCTCACATTCAAACACATTATATTCAAACACATCCTAAATTTTAAACACCTCGTGGATTCAATGTATATCGTAGACTCATAGTTGAACGAATTCAAATACATCATAGTTTCAAATGCATGAAAAAACTCGACATCATAGATATATTATATATTAGCTTGATATGTTATATGACAAATATCCAAAATTTACATATGAGGAGCGTCATTATCTGCAGGCGGATCTGTTCGATCACTATCACGACAAGGAGGAATGGAACCCCATCCAAACATCTTCGATCAACCTATGAAATCGATCCATTGCATGTATGTCCTGGAGGGGACTGTATCTCACAATCAATCCTCCCTTTCATGCGACCTCTCTACCTCTCGGGTCAGGTTTTCGACCTTATCTTTCAACTCTCAAAACTCTGCAGATGATGGATCATTGTCGCTTGTCCCATAGAAACTCGTCTTGGTGGAAGATGCACTACCAAGCAGAACCTGACCCAAAGTGTTGTGTAGCAAGCGGATACACATGTCGAAACACATGCTCATTCGACTCTTCTAGAGTTCCTTGAGTTGGATCCTAATTGGTTCTGAAGGAAGTCGATCATGTGACCCTGCATTTCGAGACATTTATTAGCAACACAAGCTTCATTACGTCAAAATAAACTTATTATGTAACTTACATGTGCCTCTACATATCTCTCACAAATGAAGGTTCGGTTACCCTCTTGGCCAGTTGTCTGTCAGGTAATTTCGAACAGTCTTACCTGATCCACACTCTCTCATGTCTCAGACTAAAAAGGTAGAATATATCAGCATATAGAAGAAGATATATATTTTACAATATGGACAAACTTACATGCTTGTGTTTCAATTGATCCAAACTTATCCTACCCAATGTTTGGGTAGGCTGATAAATTCCAGATTTATCTACATTATTTTATAAATATTATCTCTCTAACTTAAGCTATTCATCAAGATTCATTGGCTATTAACACTAATTAATAATTTGTGTGTTATAGATAATTGACCCTAATTAATATATATTATATAACATGTTATTGTGCTATTATTTTATGCATTTATTTCTCATTAAAAATAAAACTAAAATTAGAATAATATTGTATGTAATTAATTCTACATAAAATATAAGATAAAAATCCAAAAAATAACAAAAGAAAATAAAATAAAAGTGTTTTTATTGTTTTGATATGTAATTAATTTTTATCTATGTATGGATGACCTCTTCTCGCATTGGCTTCTACATGAAAATTATAGATCTCATTGAGATCTACAACTTCTATGTTTTACATTTTTTTCTAATTCACCTTCTAATTATTTCTTTTCCTATTTTCTTCGATTTTTTCTTTTTCTTTAATTCCCATTGGGCCAGTGCGCACAATCTGACATACCACGTGTCCAGCCCTTATTTCTCCATGTGCCTTGATCTTTAGCCATTGGATCTCTGCTGAGATACAATCCCAGCCATCACTAGGTGCCTCAATTCTAGGCATCTGATCTGTTTCAATCAGATTCTATTTGAGCCTTTAATCCATGCCCAAATCTGGGCTGTCATATCTTAATCCAATAGTCCAGAGGTCGCCTTCAACCTCCGACCTTCCCCCTTCACGCATAACCACCGTCTAGCCACCTGACATTCGTCACTTTTTCTTAGCATTCTCCAACAACCACCCGACCAACCGCCATCTCCAACTTCTAACCCTAACACCCCTCTTCTTCGCCAACCCTTTAACTCCTCTTATCTCTCTCTATCTCTAGTTGAGGGTAGTTGAAACTAACCCCTTTCTCAAACCTCCTGCAACCTCCATCTTCACAAAAACCCTCCTCCACCTTCAATAACCTCCATCCACCATTCCAGTGAGTATCCATGAGCCTTGAACCTCCTTCTATGACAGAGAGTGAGGGTGTTAGAGAGCGTTGACGGAGAGAAATACTTCGGTGATATCCACGTTATACCTGATGTGCTGCAGCCTCCATCGAGGCTCGCTCGAGCAAGTTTTCCCAGCTTGTTAAGCGAGGATCAAAGAAGCCAATTTGCTTCTTTTCACCCAAGATTCTTCTTCTTCTTCCTAGAAACTTTCAGGTATGTTCGCTATTCTCTTTTCGTTCTTACGTTTAGCATTTATTCTGTAGTTATTTTATCATCAATCTATGTATCTAAGTCCACAAAATTCATCGCAACACCTCCATCATTCACACGTATTATCTTGTAAGATCCCTTGCTTCTCCATACTGTAGTTCATCTCGACCCATTATCTTCTTCTACAAGAAGAGGATAACCCAACTTAGGGATCATCCCATGCTTCGTGCATCCCTCCATTCACTCACTTTTGCACGCAAACACTTCATGAAGCTTCGGTTATTACTCCTCTAACATCGCAGGTAAGGAAGAGCTTCAATGATCGGAAAACAAATCCTCCTCCATTCTCAGCCAGGACTTCTGACAACTCACCATCTAGTCATTCTTCATTGACGCTCCAGCGCTTCATTTGAGTTCGAGCACCTTTGCGATGGAGTCGTGAAGGTATCTAGACCTCCAAGCATCATTAGGAGATGTGGCGGAGCAAAGGAACGGTCGTCGGAGTGTAGGCTGAGCA
Organism: Ottelia alismoides; assembly: GCA_037367405.1. NCBI lineage: Eukaryota > Viridiplantae > Streptophyta > Magnoliopsida > Alismatales > Hydrocharitaceae > Ottelia > Ottelia alismoides. The sequence goes on from JAZKJV010004772.1 coordinate 25,005, forward strand.
TCCCGCTTGCGAAGGAGATTGAGGAAGAAAAGAATCATGCCATTGAGCAGTCACCATCGGATTTGCTCGAATTGGGCGAGATCTAACGTCTGCGGTCCAACCACGTCACTTTCCGAGCCTTTTCTTCAGACCATAGCTTTGTTGCACATGAGCGTGAGCCGAACCACTAGAGAAAGTCACGTCGTCATTCTCCGTCCCTTGAAGAAGTCACGTGTTCCTCACACGTGGCCTGGGCTTTTTACAGAGAAGCCCTTCCAGGTTCTCAATATTATGATTCAAACCCTCTTTAGCGTGTGCATTGCACATGCGTTCTGGAGAAATTGCAAATGGGCCTTGAATATTTTGCTAATGGCATTTTTATCCTTCCACCTTTTGTAGTAATACTAGCCCTTGCAGCTTTATTATATTGCATTTAAATTCAATTTTGGACCTGTTTGTGATAAAAAAAACTATATGTTTTAATTTTAATTGTGCCTCTGGATTGCATCTTGAATAAATTTTTGTATATTGATCCAAATGAAGTAATTTTGGTCTCGTTTGAAAGCTAATTGAATTTTCATGTTGGCATGTCTTATTTATTAACTTGACATTTAATTCACACAACTAAAGTCAGAAAACTTAATTGATATTTAAGTGGCTCTTTATTTGAATGAAAATTGACACATGTGCATTAATTGAGTTTTAATTCCTGAAATTGATTGACTTATTATTTATGATCATTAATATAGTGACTAATCTCTTTAATCCTGATTAATGCATCATTAATTAATTGTTTGGTTTCATTATCATTAAATTCACTAAATAAAGCTTTGAGTAGCTCGATGAATTGAGACATATTCTCCTCTAAATTTAGATTGCCATCTTTAATTAAATTTATTATTGGTAAATTCAGGAGGTTTGATTATATCGTGTATCATTGTGCATTATTGTCTTCATTTAAAATAATTGCATAAAAAAACTTTTAAAATTTGCATTCATTTTATGTGTTGCATCTGCTCGATACAATTTGCTTCTAGATCATTATCTTAAATGTTTAACACTTAATAATAAATCATAAATTGCTCATGTCCTTGTGTTCGACCCTAGACTGCCCATGTTTATAAATTAAAGCTAGGTCCTCTTCGTAGAGATATTTGACCTAGTTCTGTGTAGTTCGCTAAGTGCCCTTATTACAATGAGTACTTTTTATCATACACATTTAGCGGGTTATCAAGGACAAGGAGCTTTACTCATGTTGGTATTGTTCTTCTCGGATATATTGTGCACTCACATATGAGATTTAATTAAATTTACTGGGCAATTAAGATAATAATATTTACAAACCAGGGGCAAATCCAGTATATACTATAGGGGGCCATGGCCCCTCCTTAATTCCTATATTTCACTTGTATAGTGTATTAGAGTTTTGATTGACCCCTCTATCTGTGTAAAAACAAGTAACATACCTACTATTTGATATTGTGGTAAAGTGGTGTGTTTATTTTATTATGGATCAAGGTTCGAATGTCCTCACCAACAACTTATTTTTATTAATAAAATTTAGTTCCTCTATAGTTTGATATTAAATGGGAATAAAGCTCCTTTATTCTTCTATTTTTTCTAGAACTCCTTATAAACAAAATAAACGTTATTATTTCTTTTAACCTTGGAATTATTTGTGTAAAATTTTCACTTAATAATTTAGAGAATTTAGAAAAGTTTAAATAATTAGATTTAACAAAAAAATAAAAATCACCGTCAAAAATAATAACATATTTTAAAATTGAACCATAGTAATAAATTTTAAATCGTAAGTTTACAAAAATAAAAAAATATCATTTGAAAATATTATCTTTATTTAAAATATAATTAAAAATATAATAATTTTTCCTTTAAGCATACATGTAAGCTGTACCCTTGGCCCCTCCTTGATAAAATTCCCAATTCCGCCCCTGAAACTATCAATACCTTGAACTCATCATTGTTCTAATATGTACAAGCCACTTCCCATTCAACATGATGCCAAATCTTCAGGATGATTGGCTCTCTTCAGCTGCAGTTAGGAATCGATCGAAATGATTCAATAGGTTCTCAAATGAATGACAATATAATGAGAATCTAACCATGACATTTATAAAGAATTGATGTATAACCTTCTTCCCCTTGGCATGTACATCACGATGGATTTTGTCAGCTTTCTGCAAAATCCCCCTGTCTATCATAGGGTCCTCACCCCAATCAAATACATTTTGATCATCATGAGTAAAACATGATTACTTAAACAAATCGTAATTTCATTCATCTTTATAGTTATATATGTACCTTCATATCAGGGATGATGGCATCCTTAAGATACTGTAAGACTTTCCTAAAATCGGTCGTTGTCATGGGAATACACATCCTTGTTGTGAGTTCCAATTTGCTCGAGAATGGAACATTGTATTCCCCCAATGCTTGATCGTCTGGAGTCACTCCCAGCTTTATCTTGCTTAGTTTATGGCATTTGGTATGACCCCTGACTTTCCTCTCACGACCTACTATTTTTCAAGATAATCTATAAATTTATGCATTTTCAATGAGGAAATACACACTTCTACTTATATATTTTTCACCTGATGATGATGGGACATCCGCAAAAGAATGTGGTTGAGTGCCATCATAGGCCCATCCATCCCCTTCTACCTCATCAGGAATATTTGGAGCGAGCTGGGAGTAGTGACTACCCAATGGATCTATGTCCACATGCTCGTCCTTAGGCTCACTCCGTCTGGAAAATGTGTCCGGATCATCTGCATTTATGCAGAGCAAAATTCAAAAGCAATGTATTTTAAAGTAAGCAACATAATCAAATAGTAAAATAAAGAAAATAAGAACATCAATTTCATCCTTTCTATGAATTTAGAGCTTTCCATGAAAGCAACTAATTTGTATTTAATGTTTTACTTTCGTATAATCAAATTATATTACCATAGCTTTCTTCCTTGAAAATTCAAGAAGGAAATAATGCATGGAAAGATAAGATTACCAAAGGCTAGATCTCCACTTGTTCTTGGTACGCCTCCTCCTCATCGTCGTCATCATCTTCTTCTTCGTTGACTTGACAATATAGTCGTGGAGTTTCTTTATTGGAATTATTTAGCTGCTATTTGCAATGTCCGGTACATAAAAAACCCAATCCACTTGTCATGCTAGCACAAATGCTTCCACTTTTCCAATAGTGGTTCTGCTCTTATTAAGGTTTACGTATCCACTCTTTGCATCTAACTTACAACCCGTATCTTTAACTACATTGTACCAATGACACTTAAATAAAACCACCCGTCGGTCAAATTGAAAGCTAATGAATCTCCATTTCATCACCTTAATTCTTTCACTTTAGCCTTTAAACCCTAGCTAAATACATGTATATATCATTATTTTGCATAAATTAGCATTCATCATTTATTGTATAAATATTGTATAAAATACATTATTTAAAGCCAAAATAAAAGAATAAAGAAAAGAAAAAATAAAATGAAATAAATACCAATGTTATTTTATGACCCTAAACCCAAGACCTAGGCATCATGATGACTAGGTCGACAAGGAATAAAGTAGTGAGAGATAAGGGTCAAAAACACAATAAAAACCCTAACTGTTATTCTCCAATAATGTATTTTTGGGACCTATTTTATTATTTATTATTTTTACCTCAAATCAATAAACTTTGTACATGAAAGTTATAGATATAAATACATAGAAAAATACAAAATTGATTTCACATAAAAATAATACACTGTGTACATCTTATACTCATAATAAAAATCCAAACTTCCAAAACCCATATCCTCTCCATAAATGTAACAGAATCACTCTAATTGTATATAACTTTTAATAAGCTATTTAATGAAGATGGTATCATTTAAATTGGTTAAGATGCAAAATTAAAGTTTTGGACCCCTATTGTATAATATACTTGAATAAAGGAATCATTTCATTTATTATTTATATTTTTCATACTTTTATATTTATATAATTTTGTGAATATTATTTATAGTTATATACATAATAAAATCGGAATAAAGAAATTAAAAAATTTAGATAAAATAAATAAGTCTATTTCTATACATAGATGAATATACTATACTTATACCTATATAATTTATACCTATATTTATTTAAGAATACAAAATACATTAGAAAAATACAATAAAAATAATTTGTGCATATATAAATAAGTTCTAAATATATAAATTATTTATATAAAATAATAAAATAAAAAGAAAATATGAAAAGCATAGATCAATATACCTATAAATATACTTGTAAAAAGTAACTTGTAATAAATAAAACCATAAAAATAAATAAAAGTCAAATTAAAATACTACGTAAAATAGCAAATATATTTCTTGTGTTTACTCAAAAAAATAAATAAATTACCTACTATTTTATTCTATTTATTTCTTTTTTCTATTTCAGCTTTGTCCTTATGCTACCATGTGACCCAATCATAGGCGGGCCTCGGTTGAACCGCCACTCAACGGCCCCCTCTGACCTGTTGTCTCTGTAGCATCGCTGACCTCCTGAGTTCTTAGATTTTCCCCAAGATTCCTTCTCCCTTTGATCCATCTCCCTCCTCCTAAACCCTAACCTAAGTCATGATCGAGGAAACAGGTGAAAACAACCTCCTCCTCAGTAGTTCAGCCTGTGAATTGTCGAATTGAGGTTGATCCGGAGCTGCGCCGCCTCCTCTGCCTGAAGTTCCACTCTAGGCGGTTCCTGTATGGCAAGCTTCTCTTTTCTTCGTTCTATATATTCCTTAGCTTAGCAGTAGCATATGATCAGCTTTTTATTTAACTTGATGTCGCTTTGTTTTTCGTAAAACCCAACACTTGCACTCGTCAAAGCTTTGGCTCCGCCGCTTGTTTCCAACCACCTCAGCCATCATTCGACACTCCACTCACCTCCATCATCTCCCCCATCATCAGTCCTATGCCCAGCGTACCCTCACCTACCTAGATCTTGCACAGATCTAGAGATCCATTCCTCCCTCTCCGTTGTTTGCTGGAGGACACTGCCACACTCCATTTCCACCCCATCCGCCTCGCTCTAATCGTCGGAGCGATCGCCTTTTGTCCGCTAACAATATCTTGTAGGAAATGAAGAGAAAAGATCCCTTTGGAAGGGTCATCGAGACAGGCGCGTACCCCCTAGGTCTCGACCCTTGTTGAAGCCTTCCGGTGGGTCTCGAGCCATTTCGAAGGCCCAATCTGCTGCTGATCAATGCTAGCAACCTTCTAAGCACCTTAGCATCCTCTGAGAGCATAGGAGCGAGGAGAGAGGCTCAACCGAGCGAGCTCCGGGGAGGAGTTCTTCCTAGTTCGTCCAGACACATCCAGAACCACTCGATCAAGCCCTATTCTTCACGTGCAGTAGGAGACGTCCGATCATCCGAAGCTTCAGCCATCGGATCCCTTTTGGGGATCTAATCCCAGACGTTCACTCCCAATCGTCATCGCCTAATCTCTGCATGTCGCATCAAGTGGAACTAGCATCGTCGTTGTATCGTGCGCATGGAGGGCATTTCGCACACACCCTCCCACTTTTTATATTTTATATTCAGTCCTTAAACATTCATCTGAAACTTAAATATTTTTGTGATATTTTTATGTTAGCCCTTGTACTCTTACTATTTGCATTTAGGTCCAAGCCATGTCACCTCGCGTGCCCATGCGCGTGAGGGGCTGGGATTTTTACACCTAAGCCCATGAGCTTTTTGTATTTTGCTTCAGTCCTTATTTTTGAATTAAGAGTGTAATATTTTTTGGTAAAATTGCATATGGGCCCTTGAGCTTTGTACTAATTACAAAATACCCCTCAAGGTATATATTATTGGATATTTTTGAGAAAACTACATGCTTGCCCCTTGTATTTCTCTATGGTGTTCGGATTTATTCTACCAACTTTAAATATTTCCAAAAATACCTCTGCCATAATGTATTTTCTTTCCTGTAGCTTTTATTTTGTTAAAATAGATATAGTCATCTAAACATTCGTAGAAAATTATTATAAATACTAAACATATATTTATATCACATATATTTTTGGTTAGGTATTTCAAGCTTATTTTATATTTATAAAAATTCAAAAATAGAGGCATTTTTTCCTATTTAGATTAGTAATTTACAGAAAAATATAAAAACATTTTAAAAATTCCAAAAAAATAGATCTTGTTTATCATTGTATTTTAATCCTAATGACCAAACATCCCTAAAAATAGAAAAAGAAAAAGACTAAAAATAAAAAGCTCCAAAATCTTTATAAAAAATACAAAATCTCCAAAAAATCAAAAAAATATTTCTTTTTATTCTGTATTTTTACTTCTACAAACTAGAATGTAATAAAAATGATTTGGAGAAATTTTGACACTTTTTGCTATATTTAATCTTCAAATCATTTTGGCCTTTATTTAATTCTTCTTTTAGGATATTTTTCACTTTAAAAATACCAAAATTTGGCAAAAATATCTAAAAATCATAAAATACCAAAAACATAAAAAGCACAAAACATTTTATTATGTACTTTTTTATTTATTTTTAGTTGTATTTACAATTACATTACCCTATATTATATATAGTTATATATTATTATTTTATATTTAAAAAGAAAAGAAATTAAAAATCAGAAAATTACAAAAAGAAAATAAAATTTATAAATAAGTAAAAAATAAAAAAAATAAAAATCCATAAATATATAATTAAAAACCCACAAAAATCAAAATATCCAAAAAAGCCAAAATCATCTATTGTCTTTCTTTGCCAATTTTGATTGTTTATACTCTCTTGTTTCCTGTGTTCGATCCCTACTATATGTGTCCAACAATTCATTGTAAGGTATAATAACTTTTGATTCACACTGCTTGCATTGATTTTCTATACATTGTGTGGGTTAATTGTTGATTAAACACGATTGTTGAGAGGTCCTGACAACACCGAATCCTCGTCTTGTAAGGCTTATTTTAGACCCCTCGATTTTCCCGTTTATCAAAAGCTCATCTCAGTTATCTCATTGATTTGTCCATAGTATTTGTCACAGCAAGATGGTATGTTACATTTTATAAACACTACGGAAAGAGTGCTTGCCTTTTTGGTGTTATTATTTGAGTAACACTTGAATCTATATCCATTTATATTTGTACTCGTTGTGCATGTGAGAATATATGAATGGCCTCCTCATCAATATATTAAAATATGATATCCAATGAGTATCACTTTCAGCCTTCATCTATTCCACTCTCTTGTTGAACCATCCAATGAAATCAGTCTCATTGTTACTTCTAAATCCTGCATTAGTTGACTTCCATTTACTGTGAAATGGATCTACTTCAGGGACTAGTTTAAGCATGTACAACTGTGCCAACTTTCGGTCCACATCAGGCATATGTAAGAGAGCTCTCTTATTAAATGCTATACCATGCATTTAAAAGATAAAGATCCAGTCATCCTCAAATTCATTGTAAGGATCATCATTTCTCTCAAGAAGTTTAAATATTTGTTCTTCACTATCGACAAACATCAAACATAATGTCATGCATTCCTCAAGCAAATAACCCTCAACAATGGAACCTTCCGACTTTGCCTGGTTTAGAACACAATTCTTTAGTTTCTTAAGGAATTGCTCTATGGGATACTGATCAGCCCAAAAATATCCGAGGAACTGCCTTGTGGTCCACACAAGGAGGGACCACTAAGTCATTGTGATGACACCTCTCGAAGATCAATGGATTAAGCAACAAGTACCCACAACATGTGAATAATCAATGAATAATAAAAATGTGAAATACAATTTATTTTACTCTACAAACAAATTGTATAATGTGTAAGTATGTGTAGGTCGAATCACTGAGAGCAAACATGGTAGCCTAATGATTATTTCTAATCAAAGTGAATTATGTACACAAGTGTCCTCTTAATCTTTTGTGTGGATTTTTGTTTTTTAAATTTTTATTTAATTTTTAATTAATTTTTAAATGTTAAATTTTTTATTTTTAATTTGTTTTTAATTTTAATATTATATAGATAATTATATAAGAGTTTAAGAATAGATATATATAAGATAATGTATATATTATATAAGGTATATATAATAATAAATATAATAAATATACTAAAAAAATTAGAAAATATTATAGTATAGGGTTTTTAAAATACTTATGAGGCATTTATATACTAGTTAATAACAATATAAACCATATATAGGTATATAAAGGTATATAATACAATATAGGATATCATAATTAAAAGTATAGATAAAAATAATCAAAAAATATAAAATAAATGTTTTTATGTTTTTCATTTTTATACTATTTTTATGATTTTAAACTATTTTTGCTAATTTTTAGTTATTTATAAATTCCAAAATATCCCAAAATAGAGATTAAATAAATCGGTTGAGTTGTTTTGAGATTTAAAAATACTAAATAAGTGCAAAATATCTTAAAACTAATTTTAATATAGAGTAATACACATAACTAAAATTTATCAAATTGAAATAAATTTTTTAGCATTTTGATATTTTTTATATTTTTTGTAAGATTTTAGAGTTTTTTTTATTTTTTTTATCATTTCCTTTTTCTATTTTAAGGATTTTTGGTCTGAGGCTATAAAGTACTCTAATAAAAATATATATTTTTTGGATTTTTTTTCAAAAATATTATATATATTTTTGAGATTTTTTAAAGCAAATAGGGATAAAATATGATCTTTTATTTTTAATGAATAGGAAAAGGACATAAAATACAAATATAATTATATAACGTGAAAGAGCATGCATCCATGTACCTTATCCTATTTTAAAATAATTTTTAGAGCGTTTACTTATAATAATTAAACAAACATGCACAAAAATGAATAAGATAATAAAGGCATGTTTGTAATTAAAATAAAAGTCAGGGGCTATGGTGCAAGATATTTAAAAATTTACAACTGATATTTACATTTTATGAACTAAATTAAAATTACAAAAATCGGAAGGGCATATAGGTAAAATGTCCCCTTACATTGGGGTGCGCGTGAGGTGACCTAGCGAGGACCTATATGTAATATCAACAAAGTGTAGGGGTTGTTGATCGAAAAATTTTGGGGTAGGAATTTTATGAAGGTGGAAAATGATTAAGTCGTTGTTCTTCCCCAGAACCCGTGCTCAACAAAAGATTAATTTTTTTATTTTTGCTACTTATTAACCTGTATAGCGGACATGGTCGAACTCAGGGAGGCTACAATTCCCGAGGGTTATTCAATTAATCAGAAACTAATTAAAAGAAAACAAGAATCTCAAAGGACAACTATCCTTGGTTTTTGTGATTTCTTTTCTTTTTATATTTTTTTATTTTTTTTATTTCTAATATTTTTATATTTTTTGATTTTTAAATTTTTAGTGATTTTGATTTTGCAATTTTTTTAATTTCAAAAAAAATATGCTAAGCAATAGCATTAAACTCAGAAAATATGCACACCAACTCTTTTTGCAATTTTTCAATGAATCAAAGAAACTCAGAAAAAATCCAATGAAAATATTTTTGTGTTTTAAAAGTTTTAAAATGTTTTTGAGAATTTTTGTGGAAATTTCAGATGTTTTTGTATTTTCATAAAAATCAAACAAGGAGAAAATGAGAAAATGTGGACAGCCTGGAGTAATTTGCAATTTAAAAATCTTTTAAATGCCCAAAACTCCTGGCTACTATTTTTAAGGCAAACTAGAAGAAATTATCTACAAACAGAAAATGAAATCACAATTTTTGGATTTTTGTAGAATTTTTTTATGATTTTTAGAAGATTTTTGATTTTTTTCAATTTTTTTGAGTTTTATAAAGAATTAATGCGTGAAACTTAGTCTGAAATTAAAAGACAATGAAATAAAACTACTCTAATTTTTTTAGAATTTTTGGAGCTATTTTCGAATTTTAATGAATTTTCAAATTTCAAACAATGAAAAAGACATTGTTTTTGATTTTTTAATAATATCAAATGAAGTAAAATGCAACAAAAAATTTATGCTAGATGGATATGAACATCAGGAGCATAGCACAATTTTTGCAAAATTTTTGGATCACAACTGATATTTATTTCAATGAAAAGACAAAGCAAATTCAATATTCTGTAGTTCAGGGGCTAAAATGTAAATACTGTAAATGTTTGGACTGAAATGTAAAGATTCAAATTTTTTGTCTCAAATAAATAATAAAAATAAACAGAGAGAAAACATATGCAATTTTACCAATTGATCATGTGCCTGGCAGGTGCTTGAATCTGGCAAGGACGTCTTTGAAATTTTGAGAACTCCCAGGGTAATATGAGTAATTTTCCCAATAAATTAACCAAAACCCTAGGGGGTCTCGTTCTTTTGCAACAGGGGGCAGCAACAAGGGGTTGCCGCCGCCCACCCTTCTCCCCATGCGGCTAGGGCGCGGTAACGGCGGCGCTCGCGCCGCTTGATGGCGCGGAGGAGATGGTGGACGTGCGCGTGAAGAAGGTGGATCAGCAGGGTGGCCAAAGGGGTCACGATGGAACCGCGCGCGGGCTGGAGCTGCAAGGCGGGCGGTGATGGAGGTCGGCTTCGGCGCTAGGGGCGCGGGGGTCAATCCTAGGCGGCGCTGCCGGCGTGAGGCGCTCTGGGGTGAGGCAGCACGGCTTCCCGCATCGGCTGGCGGGCGGAGAGGCGGGCGACGCCCGCGCGTTGATAGATGAGGAAGGGCGCTGCGCCGCCTGTGAAGGCGGTGTTGGTGAAGAGGGGGGGCCGGTGATGGCGGCACCGCTCCACGCGGGGTGCGGCCGGCGGTAGGCGGCGGGGGTGCTGGAACGGGGGAACGCGCGATGAAGAAGAGGGGGGCGGTGGCGGCTGGCTGCCGTCCCCTCTCAATTTTTTTTAAATGTAAACAGGGAGATGAAAAAAAAAACTTTTTTTTATTTTTTTTGTAAATCCGAAAATAAAGAAAGAAAGAAAGAAATAGGAAATGAACTTTTTTTAATATTCCTGCAAAACAAAAGTTAGAGATAAGGAGAAACAATTTTTTTTATTTTTTTTATTTTTATCCAGCAAAACAAATGTTAGACATAAATGAATTTTTTTTATTTATCTACACATAGGAATATGGACGGGGATTCGACGAAAATGGGAGAATGAATCCGATTCTCCGGCCACCGAATGCGGCCGGAGTTGATAGATCGTGGACGATAGAATAGAATGCGTGGGGATCGAGAAAATGAGATGAAAAATCGAGTTGGTGGCGGATCAAATCGAGATGGAATTTTTTAAGATCTAGAGAATAAAAAATGACAAAAAAATGCGATAAAAAAAACTACTATTAAACTAAGATAAAAATGTGAAAAACAATTGGATCTCACCTTAGGAGCGGAAAATGGATCGTGATCGCCTCGACAAGGCCGACTCGCTGTCACCGGACGGCTCGGAGGCTCGACACCTTTTCTCGACAAAATTATTTTCTCGGAGATCGGGCTCCTCTCTCTAAAGATTGATCAAGTTGGAATGAGAGAGAAGGAGCCATATAAATAAAAGAGATGAAATTTGAATTTTTGAAGAGATAATGGAGATGAAAATTAAAAATGAATTTTTGAATTTTTTTTGGTGGGAGGGAGATGAAATTTGAAAAAGAAACTAAAAGAGAGATAAAACTAATTACAAAATTATCTATTTTTTTTGAATTTTCGTCACTTTATTTATTTGAATTAAAAAATGTTATTTTTTATTTTTTTTATGAAGGTTAATTAAAAATAGCAACTATATACATGTACTATATACATATGTGACACTATATACAAGGATAAATGACGAAATTGGCCTTTTTTGTGTTTTAAAAATTTATTATTTTTTTAATTTTTATTTTTATTAAAAAGAAATTAGTGGGATTAATTTACAATATATACAAATACAATATACACAAAATACATGGGAAAATTGCACAAACCACCCCAGAAAACCGACTTTTCATCCGTAACTCCAAAAATTATGAAAATACAACCATTTTGAAGATAATTTAATTTCGAGTTCAATGGAACTAAGATTGATTCGATTTGAGCTCATATGGACCCGGAATTGGTCTTTCAATTAGTGCTTAGTGGCTTTTTCCAAGTGTGGCTACTTTTATTCTGTACAAGATTTAGTTGTGCAATCAATTTTAGTAATTAGAACATATTTTAATTTACAACTTTGATTTTGAATGTTATTTGATTAGAAGTCAATCAAGGTACAAATAAATTAGTGTCAGTTTATACAGATTTATACAAAATGAGTGAGGACACATTTTTTTGGATTTTTCTGGTTGAGGACCCTATCTCCCCCTACTTTATTCCTGGTCGATCAGGTCACGTCTTGACCTTCTCTCGGGGTTCGGGTCAGCCTGTACACAGTCTTCCTTTTTTTATTATTTTCTTTATTTATTTCTTTATTTTATTTTCTTTATTTTTCCTTTCTTTCTTTATTTATTTATTTTAGGTTAAAATTAGTCAGAAATGTACAATATTTACACAGATGCAAGTTAGTAAGAATATGGAGTTAGCGTGATATGCAGGTGTTTTATAAGGGATTTTAAGCTAAAATAAATGAATAAAGATGACGAATTGCAGATTCATCATCCCCCTATGCTTTACCTTTGCTAGTCCCTTAGCAAACACTTATTTGGAAGAATAAGTGAAGAAAAAGAAAAAGAAAAAGAAAGGGAAAATAAAGAAAGTAGGACAATATTGAGTATTAAACTTATCTTCATAAAATTGTAGTTTGGAGCTCTGTCGGACCTTTGGATTATTTGTGTGTCGGAACTTCTGTGAGACTTAGAATTTTAAAAACGACAGCCTTCAAGTTCTACACATCATTGTCACAGTTTCGGCTCAGAAGTCATCTTAGATCGATCCTCTTCCTAAAGCACACCCTATGAACATTGAACAATCAACTCATGTGTGTGAAATGTTTTAGCTCTTCCCATCCAGAGTGCAGGACTACCATACAAATCTCCTCTCCAATAACTCATCCTCGGGGAGTCAGGTATTTCCTTCTAAGGTCTGTCGCGCTGTGTTCACAATCGAATAGGGGGAGAAGTTAGAAGAAAGAGAAAAGAACTGGAGGGTGGCCAGTGTAGTCACCTCTCCTTGTGGAGATGGCCAGTGTAGCCGAGTCTCCACCAAGATCTGCAGGTTTCTTGAAGCTTGGACCTTTTTGGTCAGATATTTATTTGGTAGTGGCTTCTTTGTATTTGTATTTTTGGTGGTTCTGCTTGGATCTTGTTTGCCCCTACGGATATAGAATCTTTTATTTCCGTACATTTTTTGGGGTCTTAGAAAAATTATGCCCAGCCTCCATCCCTTTTCTGAAGCTTTATTTCAACCCGTACTCCGGTCTTTAGATTTCCACGCTACCAGAAAAGAAACTCACACAGTCTTCCCACATCCCGTCTGAGTTGAGCTAAGTGCATAGTGCGAGAGTACAAATTGATTCCCTATTCCAGAGTTATACCCAGAATGAAGAGACCAGGTTAGACACTAAGAGTCAAACGCTACACATTGTCATGTGGAACTCAAAGAATTAAGTCAAAGACCTGAAGCTTCTAAAATCCTATTTCTCGGTGAAGTTCCTTTAAGAATTAGGTGGATTAAGGTCCATCTAAGCTCCATTCTTCAATTTTATTCCAGACATAGTTTAAATGTCAATACTATCCTGAAAAATGCACATGCAAATGCAACATATGAACAATGCAAGGGTTTTTTTTGAAAAAGGAATGATGCACATGCGAAAAAAACGCATTTTTTTTTGAACAATTTTCTAGTTTTGGATTTTTTTATGGCTTCTTTTTTTTTTAAGGAAAAATGCAAATGTGAAAGAAAGTTTTTTTTTTGAAATTTGCAAATTTATAGATTTTTGGTTTTGCATTTTTTATTTTTGTTTTTGTTTTTGTTTTGTTTTTTTTGTTTTTTTTGACAAGGGTTAGTAAAATATACAAGCATATACAATTTTTTTAATATTTTTTTATTTTGTTTTATTTTGTGTTTTTTTTGTTTTTGTTTTTTTTCATTTTTTTTACGCACGTGGATTTTACAAACTATACACACATAACCCCCCAAATAAACGTATTTAAAAGTACGAGTTATGTCTAAAGTATATATACAATATATACGACACCCCCCTATACTTAGCTCGAACTATGTCCTCATAGTGATCAGAAAGCGAAAAAGGAAGACATAACTCGTGCTAAGTATAGAAAAGTGAAAAGAAAAGACAAAAAGAAGAGAAGATGGTGATCCCCCCCTATACTTAGGATCAAGTAATCCTAAGTATAGTAGAGTGTACAAAAGGGGAAAACCGATGACGAGAATGTACAGACTCAAAAAAATAAAAAGACACGATATGAACAACATCACCCCCCCTATACTTAGGGTAGAGTATCCCTAAGTATAGGCAACAACAAGAGTGATGAACAAGACGAATATGAACAACACAAATCATTCACCCCCCATACTTAGGATAAAGCACATCCTAAGTATAGCATATATACACACACGGAAAAGGGGTGAATGATAAAACGGAAGAAGACAGAGTAAAACGAAAGGATATACAAGAGGAGTGGATGTACAAAGGTCAAGAAGGTCGAAAGCGAACCTTCTTGCGGGACCGCTGAGGTATGGATTTGACAAGGTGTAAGTCGATATTTGGATCATCATTAGATATGAACTGAGTAGAATCGACCAAGAATATATCCTCAGCGATTTCAGATTGTGCAGGCCTAAACCGGTTATTGGAAGTAGTATGGTCATGTATAGCCTGAGAAGTCTCGCAAACATCAAAGTAAAATGGCTCGAAATCATTGTCCGAAAAAGTAGGATCATTTCCAGCCTGGCGAGCCTCTATTGGATCATCATCTTTATCAAAAGGCCCAAATTCTTTTATAAAAGCAATCAAATCAAATTGGGCATGATCGGTCTCATCTGAATCAGGGTGAATAGGAACGGACTCATCAGTGGAAGTAGTCAAATCATGTCCGTCCTGTCTAGTCTCAGGTTCTGCCTTCCGCTCTAGGGTGTCTATCGTGTAAATCCCGCGAATGTCATCAATGCATCTCCACATTCCAGAAGGGGGAACTCCAAGGTCTATGCTTTCCGAGTCTTCCTCCTTCAAGAGGAATTCTTGGGTTTCATTATCATCCAACATATAACAGGAATCTCTGATATTATCATTGATGTCAAATTCCTTGGGGTTGGCTAACACGGGCGGGTTCTCATGAGATGCAGGTTTCTGGGAAGTAGTGGGTGTAGTGATCAACACATCGCTCCCTACATCAGAACGGAAGCGAATCTCTCCTGAACCATAATCAATAACGGCTCCTGCAGAGGCGAGGAAAGGCCGTCCCAGGATGATTGGAGGGTGCTCCACATGGGAGGAGGTCTCCATGGGCATTACAACAAAATCCGAAGTAAAATCCATGCCCTGAATAGAAATGACAGTGTTTTCTAGAATACCCTTCGACCTCTTGATAGATCCATCTGCAAATTGAACTATCATCCTGGTTTTCTTAAGAGGCCCAAGATGAAGAGACTGTACCATAGAGAAGGGTATTACATTGATTGATGAACCGCCGTCAAGGAGAGTGTTATCACATGAATAGTCAGATATAGAGCAACTCACAAGCGGTGTTGCCGTGTTCCCTTTCTTAAAATACGGACGGTGAGAGATGGCGTAGGCAGTGGCCATGGTCAAGATGTGACGCTCAGATCTTCTCATTCGCTTTCTCTTTTTGTGTTGAGGAGTAGATAAATCTGTCATGGCCTGTTGAAGTGGAGCTTTAATGATCTCATTAAGGGTGGCTACCACTTCGGGTTCAGTCAACATTTTTTTGAATTTTTGGACCTCATCCATACAAGGGAAGAGGTCAGAATCAGCATTTACATGAGGATTGCCAAGAGCAGTCTGTATAGTGGAATCCTCGGGGTCAAGATTGGGACATGTGGTGGATGATTGTGTGGGTAACTGATTGGGCATTTGGGTCCTCTCCTCAAAAAATGAATCAATAATGTGTCTCCCAGAATCTTTTTGGATTTTTAAAATTTTCTCATTTTTTTGTAATTTGCGTGATTGCAAGCTCTCATGATTATCCTCAAATGAATCCATATCCTTAAAAAGTGGAGCAACGTTCTGGCTCGTATTTATGTTAAAGAGATTGTTAATCCTCGAATTCATATGCTCCACCATCTGGTTCAGTGTCTCAAGTGTAGAAATCATGAAAGGTGACTCCAAAATCTCAGGACCGGGTGGGCTGAATGAGGGTGGGTGAAAATCAAAGTCCTCCGCTTCCTGAAATAATGGGTTAGGCGGGTATGCACAAAAAGCAGGAGGAAGATCCTCCTGGAAAAAGGAAGATGGATCGTCTGGAGAGTACGAGGTATCTTCGAAGATCGGATTAAAATAACTCCAGTCGGCCATCTTCGAAACAAAAGATGAGAGAGCACGAGGGTCAAGCCAAAAGATATGGAGAAGAAGGCGCAAATGCACAGAAGGATCTAGAAAGCACACAAGCAATCAAACACAATACAAACCCCCAGTTCACCAACTCAACTCAAAGTGAAGACCGTGAAGGCTCGGTCAATTATCTTGTCGATTTTAGAGTTAGGTGATAATCACAGAAGTTGTACAAACACTTAGGCTGAATTATGGGATTTGGGCACTAACCTTAGTGTGTATGCGAGCAAGTTAAAACGAATACAATGAGGGGGTTACTCTCCCCAAAACAATGATTTTTCCTTGTGTTTATTTTAAGGTCGAGTTTTCTTTAGCAGTCCCAAATTTTAGGCAGTTATCACTTGGTTTAAGTATATTCAACGAATCGTCTACCGAGTGTCCAATTTCCTTTTAATTTATGTGGGTGAAAACAAGGAAGGAGATCGGAAATGCTAATGCGCGATTAAAAACGATGATGCATGCAGGGGTTAGAGATGCGTACCTTGTCGCCAGCACTCTACATGCAAGTGATCCGCGCAGAATTTAAATACAGAAAATAAACTAACCTATATGCAAATGCAAGTGAACCGTCCTGGATGATAACTTCTATTAACGGGCAAGAACGAGTTAATTTGACTAAGTCCAAACTACGATCTACTCTATAGGCACAGAAATTCTTGTTTATGGTGTTTGGACCTAATTAATTACCTGGCTCAAGCAAATTAACTAAAGCAATCAAGAGGTAGCTCACGAAATCCGCGTAAAACAAAGAAAATAAAGGCGATGAAAACAAAACCGGTGAGGTCCCCCAAGTGCACCGGTACTTGGCGAAACAGACCCCGCAACAAATGAATGTCCTTTTACAAAGTTCAAATGAAAAAGAAACTCTCTCTCTCTTTAAAATTTTTTTTCGTCTCCTTCACTTCTTCTTCTCCTCTTCTCACGCTATCCTGCGGCTTGGTAAAGAATCAAGCCGCCTCCACGTCACTTGGGTGCTTCGGCTCTCCTAGGATCGCCTCCTTCGCTTCGCGGGCCCTCACAAGAAAAATTAGAAGAAAATATGTAAGAAAAACAACTATCAAATATGAGAGAAGAAGAAAAAAATGAAATGAATGCAGTGATATAAACAATGAAGTGAACGGCAAAAAATGCAAACAGGTATTTACAACCAAGAATAGCAGGTCAAAAGAGAAACCTAACTACCCTCGCCGTGCCTCCCTGGCAACGGCGCCATTTTGTTGATCGAAAAATTTTGGGGTAGGAATTTTATGAAGGTGGAAAATGATTAAGTCGTTGTTCTTCCCCAAAACCCATGCTCAACAAAAGATTATTTTTTTTATTTTTGCTACTTATTAACCTGTATAGCGGACAGGGTCGAACTCAGGGAGGCTACAATTCCCGAGGGTTATTCAATTAATCAGAAACTAATTAAAAGAAAACAAGAATCTCAAAGGACAACTATCCTTGGTTTTTGTGATTTTTTTTTCTTTTTATATTTTTTATTTTTTATTTCTAATTTTTTATATTTTCTGATTTTTAAATTTTTAGTGATTTTGATTTTGCAATTTTTTTATTTTAAAAAAAAATATGCTAAGCAATAGCATTAAACTCAGAAAATATGCACACCAACTCTTTTTGCAATTTTTCAATGAATCAAAGAAACTCAGAAAAAATCCAAGGAAAATATTTTTGTGTTTTAAAAGTTTTAAAATGTTTTTGAGAATTTTTTTGGAAATTTCAGATGTTTTTGTATTTTCCTAAAAATCAAACAAGGAGAAAATGAGAAAATGTGGACAACCTGGAGTAATTTGCAATTTAAAAATCTTTTAAATGCCCAAAACTCCTGGCTACTATTTTTAAGGCAAACTTGAAGAAATTATCTACAAATAGAAACTGAAATCACAATTTTTGGATTTTTGTAGAATTTTTATGATTTTTAGAAGATTTTTGATATTTTTCAATTTTTTTGAGTTTTATAAAGATTTAATGCGTGAAACTTGGTCTGAAAATAAAAGACAATGAAATAAAACTACTCTTTTTTTAGAATTTTTGGAGCTATTTTCGAATTTTTATGAATTTTCGAATTTCAAACAATGAAAAAGACACTGTTTTTGATTTTTTAATAATATCAAATGAAGTTAAAATACAACAAAAAATTTATGCTAGATGGATATGAACATCAGGAGCATAGCACAATTTTTGCAAAATTTTTGGATCACAACTGATATTTATTTCAATGAAAAGACAAAGCAAATTCAATATTCTGCAGTTCAGGGGCTAAAATGTAAATACTGTAAATGTTTGGACTGAAATGTAAAGATTCAAATTTTTTTGTCTCAAATAAATAATAAAAATAAACAGAGAGAAAACATATGCAATTTTACCAATTGATCATGTGCCTGGCAGGTGCTTGAATCTGGCAAGGACGTCTTTGAAATTTTGAGAACTCCCAGGGTAATATGAGTAATTTTCCCAATAAATTAACCAAAACCCTAGGGGGTCTCGTTCTTTTGCAACAGGGGGCAACAACAAGGGGTTGCCGCCGCCCACCCTTCCCCCCACGCAGCTAGGGCGCGGTAACGGCGGCGTTAGAGGAAGAGGCAGAGGCGCGGTAACGGCGGAGCTCGCGCCGCTTGATGGCGCGGAGGAGATGGTGGACGTGCGCGTGAAGAAGGTGGATCAGCAGGGTGGCCAAAGGGGTCACGATGGAACCGCGCGCGGGCTGGAGCTGCAAGGCGGGCGACGATGGAGGTCGGCTTCGGCGCTAGGGGCGTGGGGGTCGATCCTGGGCGGCGCTGCCGGCGTGAGGCGCTCTGGGGCGAGGCAGCACGGCTTCCCACGTCGACTGGCGGGCGGAGAGGCGGGCGGCGCCCGCGCGTTGACAGATGAGGAAGGGCGCTGCACCGCCCGTGAAGGCGGTGTTGGTGTAGAGGGGGGGCGGTGATGGCGGCGCTGCTCCACGCGGGGTGCGGCCGGCGGTACGCGGCGGGGGTGCTGGAACGGGGGAACGCGCGATGAAGAAGAGGGGGGCGGTGGCGGCTGGCTGCCGTCCCCTCTCAATTTTTTTTTAAATGTAAACAGGGAGATGAATAAAAAAACTTTTATTTTATTTTTTTTGTAAATCCGAAAATAAAGAAAGAAAGAAATAGGAAATGAACTTTTTTTTAATATTCCTGCAAAACAAAAGTTAGAGATAAGGAGAAACAATTTTTTTTATTTTTTTATTTTTATCCTGCAAAACAAATGTTAGACATAAATGAATTTTTTTATTTATCTACACATAGGAATATGGACGGGGATTCGACGAAAATGGGAGAATGAATCCGATTCTCCGGCCACCGAACGCGGCTGGAGTTGATAGATCGTGGACGATAGAATAGAATGCGTGGGGATCGAGAAAATGAGATGAAAAATCGAGTCAGTGGCAGATCAAATCGAGATGGAATTTTTTAAGATCTAGAGAATAAAAAATGACAAAAAATGCGATAAAATAAAACTACGATTAAACTAAGATAAAAATGCGAAAAACAATTGGATCTCACCTTAGGAGCGGAAAATGGATCGTGATCGCCTCGACAAGGCCGACTCGCTGTCACCGGATGGTTCGGAGGCTCGACACCTTTTCTCGACGAAATTATTTTCCCGGAGATCGGGCTCCTCTCTCTAAAGATTGATCAAGTTGGAATGAGGGAGAAGGAGCCATATAAATAAAAGAGATGAAATTTGAATTTTTTGAAGAGATAATGGAGATGAAAATTAAAAATGAATTTTTGAATTTTTTTTGGTGGGAGGGAGATGAAATTTGAAAAAGAAACTAAAAGAGAGATAAAACTAATTACAAAATTATCTAATTTTTTTGAATTTTCGTCACTTTATTTATTTGAATTAAAAATGTTATTTTTTTATTTTTTTATGAAGGTTAATTAAAAATAGCAACTATATACATGTACTATATACATATGTGACACTATATACAAGGATAAATGACGAAATTGGCCTTTTTTGTGTTTTAAAAATTTATTATTTTTTTAATTTTTATTTTTATTAAAAAGAAATCAGTGGGATTAATTTACAATATATACAAATACAATATACACAAAATACATGGGAAAATTGCACAAACCATCCCAGAAAACCGACTTTTCATCCATAACTCCAAAAATTATGAAAATACAGCCATTTTGAAGATAATTTAATTTCGAGTTCAATGGAACTAAGATTGATTCGATTTGAGCTCATATGGAGCCAGAATTGGTCTTTCAATTAGTGCTTAGTGGCTTTTTCCAAGTGTGGCTACTTTTATTCTGTACAAGATTTAATTGTGCAATCAATTTTAGTAATTAGAACACATTTTAATTTACAACTTTGATTTTGAATGTTATTTGATTAGAAGTCAATTAAGGTACAAATAAATTAGTGTCAGTTTATACAGATTTATACAAAATGAGTGAGGACACATTTTTTTGGATTTTTCTGGTTGAGGACCCTATCTCCCCCTACTTTATTCCTGATCGATCAGGTCACGTCTTGACCTTCTCTCGGGGTTCGGGTCAGCCAGTACACAGTCTTCCTTTTTTATTATTTTATTTATTTATTTTTTTATTTTATTTTCTTTATTTTTCCTTTCTTTCTTTATTTATTTATTTTAGGTTAAAATTAGTCAGAAATGTACAATATTTACACAGATTCAAGTTAGTAAGAATATGGAGTTAGCGTGATATGCAGGTGTTTTATAAGGGATTTTAAGCTAAAATAAATGAATAAAGATGACGAATCGCATATTCATCTGGGGTCTACTTGTAATTATTACAATATTTTTACAACTAAGAAATTTATTTACTTGACTAAAAATAAAATAACATGAAACAAAGGGGTGATGTGCAATTTACCTAAAAGATGCGCACCATCACACGACGTATGATCTCTCAGTTGATGCGTGGCGTGTCCATGGCGATTGATACCCCTTTAGCGACCAGGGGCTCAGAGTAGATACCATAAGGGTCAAACGGTGGTGGCTCCTCCAATTCCGGCGAATGTGAGGTGATCTAGAGCTCCTCCCCCATATCAGACAACAGCTGCTGTCTTCGAAGTACAGGGAGGAACTCCTGCCCCCCCAAGCTTCAATCTTCAAATCCTCTCACCCTCGTGCCTCTTTTGTGATGATGAATCGATCCACAAGCTCGGGGGTGATGTACGTAGTTGCTGGCATATCCAGATGCGTCCAGGACCTGTCAGTGGGGTCCTGGATGCTCAATGAAGGATAGGCACTCAGGACTGAGTTCTTGGGATCGATTGACCACATGCGAAGATATCGGGGCTGTTATTTAGCGAAATAGTCGAGCGGTGAGGCAGGTGGCAACGCTCAAGAGAAGGCTGAGGAGCAGGCGTCGATTCAATGATCTGGAGATGACCAGGTTGAGTCGAATGGTCGAGTGGGTGGAGCAGCGATAAGGGAAGCGAATGGATCGAAAATGGTGGTTGGAACCATGAGGATACGATGAGATAGAGGTGACCGGAGCTCTAAAGCTCCGACGAAACTCAAATCCTAATCCTAAGTTATTATAAAAAAAATAAACTGTGAAATAGAATGTAGAATTAAAATGGTGATAAGTAAATTTACCTAGAAATGGAAAGTGTGCTGCTCCAACTTGGCTTGCACTCCAAGGAGCATGATGACGTCACCTCCTCTCCTCTGTTCCTCTCCAACACCGTAGGGGATCACCTCCTATCACTAGGTGTCATGCTTGGCCGAGGGTAGAAGGATTCAGGGTTAGAAAAGAGACCAAATCGAAGAAGATGGCTGGAGGGATATATTTATAGGTTGGATTTGGTGGATATTACGAATCGATTTAGGGCTAGGAGATCGATGGGATCTAAGTATCAGGCATGGATTATAAATATCCCATCTACAGTATTTGTTCAAGGCTCAAGGCAATTGGGTCATTAGATCATTAGGGGAAATGGAGTGAAATGGGAGGCTCGAGGCATCAGATGCATCAGAGGCGCCAAGGGTGAGTTGACCAAGGGTCAACACATGAACAAATATGGTAGGTCCATGTGGACCAACCAGATAAATGCAAGGTGAAATGCCTTGTAATAATGATCGGTAAATTAATTAATTATTTTAAGTTATAAAATTAAAAAAAATGTTTATTATTTTGATTAGTATTTTATTCTCATTTTTATTTATTTTTATAGATTAATTTATTTTGAGTTATTATTTACAAGTATATTTACCTATATATTGAATATTTTATTTTTATTTTGTATTTTAGATTTTTATTATTTTATAACATAATTTAAAAATTGTGACTAATTTAAATATACCTAAATATTTTTTATTGTATTTTTCTAGGTTTATTTGGATACTTAGATAAATAGAGGTATTAATTATATAGGTGTATGTATAGTATATTCATCTAGGTATTTTTATATCTTTATTTATTTTAGTGTATTTTTAACGATTTTATTTCATTCTAAATACGTACATATATTATAAAGAATGTTTACAAAATTATAAAAATATAAAATTATAAAAATATAAAGTATAAATAAAATAAATACTTTATTCAATATTTTATACAATAGGGGTCCAAAACCTAACTTTTGCATCTTAACTCCAAATTAAATGAAACTCCGTTATTAAATAGCTAATTAAAAGTTATATACAATTAAAGATGATTTTGATGCATTTTGAGTTTATATGGAGAAGATATGGATCTATGAAGTTTGGGTTTTGGGATTTTATTCTGTGTATAGAATGAACATTGTATATTATTTTTGTGTGAAATTAATTATGTATTTTTCTTTATGTTTTTATTTACAACTTTCATATACAAAGTTTATTGATTTGATGTATAAATGATAAGGAATAAAATAGGTCTCAAAAAAGAATTATTGAAGAATAAATGAATAGGGTTTTTATTGTATTTTTTACCCTCATCTCCCCTACTTTATTCATTGTCGACCTAGTCATCATTATGCCTAGGTCTCGGGATTTAGGGTCATAAAATACCTTTGGTATTCTCTTTCTTTTCTTTTCTTTACTCTTTTATTTTGACTCTAAATACAATACTTTATGCAATATTTATACAATAAATAAGAGGGGTTAATTTATGCAAAATAATGCTATATACATGCATTTATCTAGAGTTTAAAGGCCAAAATGAAAGAATAAAGGTGAATGAAATAGATATTCATCAGACACATCCATCTATATTGCATGGGTTCATCGATCTTCACTTCATCCACCAAGTGGATGACCAAGTGAACCATCACATCAAAGAAAGCCAATGGAAAAAGTTATTCAAGATTGCATATCGTCTCCACGATCTTCACATCCCATTGATCAAAAAGACTTGTGTCGAGTGACTTAGCACAAACAATCTTGAAAAATGTCCCCAACTCGATAATGAGTTTAATGACATATTGTGCTAAGACGCCATGCATAGCTAGAGGAAAGAAGAACTGCATATAGACGTGGTTGTCATGACTTTTGAGACTGCTTATCATTTTTTAGTTTCATTTACACACCTAGAAATATTGGAACAAAAGCCATCAGGAATTGCAATATCCCTCATATAGGAGATTAATTGAGCCCGTCCGTTCGAATCAATATGATATGGAGCATCCAACATGTTGAAGCCACCATTCTCCTTAGGTATCAAATGTAAGTGTTGATGAATTCCTAAAGGTTGTAGATCTTTGCATGTTTTGATAGTGTCCTTTGGAGAGTCCATGAGATTAAACATATACAGAACATTATCCATGACATTTTTCTCATTGTGCATTACATGTATATTATGTCGTGTTGTCAAATATTTCCAACATGACAACTCCATGAAAATGCACTCTTCTTTTTGAATCCCACACCCTATAGATCTCTTAAATCTTTCTTAAATGTCTTCCCAAGTCGAATGTTTTTCCGTTGTAATTGACAAACAATAGATGTGGTCAAAACTCTCTTGGAAAATCTAGCAGACTCGCAACATCCTTTTCCATTAAACTCATCATTATATAAACTGTTTTGCCATCGATGTGATATAAGGAGAAAGTGATGATGGCCTAAGTAATATATCTTCTTACTCTCATTTAGACGAGCATGATGCGTGTGCTCCATGCAAATATGACAATCAAATTTTTATTTCATGCTCCAACTAGAGAGGTTGGCATATGCATGAAAGTCATTAATGATCCATAATAGTGCACCACGTAAGAAATGTTTGATTAGCTTGAGCATCAAAAGTCTGCACATCATGATGCCACAAAAATTTCAGCTCATCTATCAATGGTTTGATGCAAATATCTATTGTATTTCCTAGTGCTTTCGGTCCTAGAATTAGCAGCATCAGCATTATGAATTTGAATGTCATACATATCTACGGAGGTAGGTTGTAAGTCACAACTACTACTGGTCACACAGAATAAAATGGAAACATGTTCTTGAATGAGTTAAACCCATTGCTTGAAAGTCTGAAATGGATATTTCGTGCTTCCTCTACAAAATCTGGAAAACTATTGTCGAACGACTTCCACTCCAGTGAATCAACAGGATGCGGCATTAGTCCATCCTTTGAAGTATTTTTTTGATGCAATGTCATCCATTTAGATGTTCTATTTGACATAAACAGTCTTTGCAACATTAGAATCAATGGGAACTAACGCAATACTTTACTTGGTATCGACTTTTTGTATGAACCATCGGTCTTTTATGATTTTATCTGGATGCACCACAATGGGGACATGTCCAAGTTCTTAAAAATATCCCTGTAAAGAATGATGTCATTTGGGCAAGCATCAATTTTTTCGCTATTTAGTCATAATTTTCGAAATATAGCCAACTCTTTGAGAATCCATCTTTTGCCTCTAATAATTCTCTTATCAGATTGAGGATATCATCCATACATATTGTGGTCACTCTATGTCTCGCCTTTATCTTGAATAACTCTAAAAGGAACTTCAATCTTGACATCTTATTTCTATACACTATTGGTTCTTCTACGTTCTTTAGAAAACAGAAGAATTGACCACTATCTTCAACTAAATCAACAAGATCAGGATCACAATCAAGGGCATCATGTTTGATGTCAGGTTCATTGAGATGTTGAGTGCATTCACACTGAATTTCTGTATCCATTGACACTGAGGTCTCTACAATATACTTATCATGAACTGTCCAATTGATATAGAAATCCCACCATCCATTAGCAATAATATGCTCGAATGCATCTATCCTCTCTTGCAGGCATACAATCATGCACTTCTTGCAAGAACAAGGGATTTTTTTCATAGTTTGCGCCTTTCCGAAGGTCGTCATGGAATGCCCACTCTAACCGATTGATTGCACCTACTTTGTAAGTCGGATAATCCATCCATCACTTTTGTTATCCATGACTTGTCTATGTTAAGAACTTGAAAGGAAAGTTGACATTTTAGTAAGAGGCATCACTATGACATCAACATAAAAAGAAATCCTAAAACCACTCCGTAATACACCACGAGTCTAAGCCTATTTCAAAAGATCCACAAGATGAGAAAAGAACAGCATGATTAATGTTATTACTTGAGCCCACCCATAAAGATTCAAACTTCTAATATAAGATAATCTTTATCACATGCTAGTTTATATCTGAACAAATTCCAGTGTCATAACCCAACACCCCCCTAAGTATATCTCATAAATCAATCATGAACGACTCTTAAAATACGAGCCAATCAAAATTGATTTGGTATACCAAGGAGGAGAAGAGTTACATTATCTAAATTTATGCTCAAATATAAACTTTTATGCATGTAACAAAACATCGCCTTATATTAGGATTATGAGCTTTATGGACCCCCTTAGTTCAGGACCTTCGAACTAAGGAAAGCCAATATAAACATACCATTATACAGACACCGTGAGTCGACATCTGTAAAATAGTTAACCATTTATGTTGACCGAGCATTCACATAGATTTGGCTCGTTAACGATTGAGATATGGATCCATGTGTCCCTAATTTTATGCCTGATTAATGTGACCATACATTATTGTTATCTGGGCATGTACTTAAAAAAATCATCCACCTGCATACATCAAAATCCACGACCATTGGATCGGTATATCTCATCCTGAAGTGTGTCCAATAGTATTGTGCTCAAAAATAAAAAAAAAGCATAACATTATTGGAAGTGATAAAATCTTCCTACGTGTTGCATAAACCACCTATTGTGCAGAGTCAAATTGTACTATGATTAGAGCATAATCTATATGAGCTACTATATAAACCCTAGCAGAATTAAAATTTTGAATCTACCCCTGTACATTAGTTTTTTCACCATTTTGAGAGAAGCCCATCATCAAGGCTGAGAATATAGTCTAGTTATATGTGAATTTTGTTAATCTCGTACTGTGATTATTTCTATCCATTTCCCAAAAAGCAAAAGGTTTTGGATGGTAAATTTCAATGATCGGATATCAATCTAGGATGAAAATACTAAATTATGGCCCTACTATTATACTCCCAGCGAGAGGATATCAGCTCAAATTGGCACCTTACCATAGAAGTGAGTTGGTCAACACTACCTGCATTTAGATGTTTTTGGATACTCCCCATCATGAATTTGGTTCACACCTCTTTACGAAATACAGGGGGTCAGGTGCTAATTCCTTGTAAAGTTGTCGTTGATTTATCTAAAATTATCTATATCGTTGGAGGAAAGATTGATTCTTTGGAATAATTCCATCACACGTCAATTAGAATCTTAAAGGTAGTGAATATATATGAGAAAATAGAAACCACGCAATTATACACGACCAATTCCACCCAGAAAAGAGATAGTTTTGTTAGTATTTTGGTGTACGTATGAGAGAACACACATTTATCTTGGTAACTAAATAATTCAATCTTTTCCACCGTTGACGTGCATAAAGTTAGTAGGGGTACATTACAAAAAATGGCTTTCTCTATGCAACGATTCTCAATCACCGACCTCATTTTTCAATTGATAGAAAGAAGGGATCTGATTTATTTATTTTTGTCTCTACTACATATCTTTATAAGTTTCCACAATCCTTATATGTTGACATTAAATCATGAAGTTGAAAGTTCATGTCCATGTTACATTTTTTTTGAAAATCAAAACATAATTAATTTTTTTATAATTTACCCAACTTATGATACCCACATGAACATGTCCGTGTTCTCGTCCGAATACAACGAAAAAGATACCTCCACCTAAAAGAAAGCCACAAGGGCACGCAATAGTTATGTGGGTCTCCGTGCAATTATATCCTCAATGCCATTTGATTTGATGCCTTTATACCTTGTCCACTCAGCAAAAGCTGAAGCAACACCCTCAATAATAAAGGATCCTACCTTTATTCCCAGTCCATCTCAATTTTTGACTCCCATATGTTTGTCTATATTTATCTTGTAATCAAACTAGAATATTCACTAATTGATATTGGATTCCAATACAATCATCCTGAATTGAACAAACAATTCCATGACTCCAAAAATCTCCTGAAAAATCTTTGATTTCTTTGTCACCATGTGCAATTTATCCAAAAAAATGCTGATTCCAATTTGTTGTTGTCCACCATGACCTTCACATATTGGAGCCTCTGGAGATGGTAATGTCTCCGTAATCCACTCTTTGTTCAACTTTGATTATGTCCAATGTTGCAAGAACTGCAATAATGCACAGTAAGATTTATCATCCAACACAAAAAAATCATAAAGCTCGCCAATGATCATACCACGAGTTTGATAGAACAATTGCGCAACCTTTTTTCTGCTCATTCCCGCGGCCAGTTGCTCGAGCGACTCCGAATGTGAGGCACCCGATGTATCGAAATGGATCTTTAGGTGCCTGCCATATAAAACGATAGAAGCAGTTGGTTGTTGGAACTTACCTTGTAGAACTAGAAATGATATTCTCAAGAGGATGACTGGCAAATGCTCACGAGTGAATCGATTGGGTGATCTTGTCCATGGAGGGCTCTTTGACTGCATGATGTGGTGTCTGAGTAGGTCCAGTTTCCTTCAAAAGCTCTGGCCATAAGCAAACTGAATTCATGGCTAAGTTGCCAAGATCTACTGCTACAATAGAAATCGAGATAATGTGTGTAAGATCAATGCATAAACAAACCAAAATCTGGCGTCGGCCCGTTCTTGTATAGACGTCTCAGTTTTGCATCTCTCGTATTATATTGCAAAGGAATATCTTCTTCCAACTGGATCAAGGTTCCTAAAGCTCCTTGTAGAGGATGATTATCTCCTTTTCGATCTTTATTAGGTAAGAAAAAATGACATTAGTGAAAAGCCACCATAAAGAGTTACCAAAAAGAATGGATATATCTCAAAGAAACACGCCTTAGTTGGAATTGCATCAAAGATAAACTTGACGCTTAGTTCCATTGTATCAAGAAAGTAATTATTTTGTTCTTTGAACTGCAACTAATTTTTATCATTCCAATGCATACATTTTTCCGAAAAAAGATCTAAAGTTTTTTAACCTTCCAGATGGTGGTGGAACTTCTTGGTCTAAAGACAAGAAATAATTTCCTGAGCCAGAGGTTGGGTTAGAGATCATTGTCCTTACTGCAAAAAAAGTCGCATGTTACTCTTTAGAGGATGTTAAATGTGGTAGCTAAAAAAATGAAAGGGTAAATTACAATTTGAGTCCCATCTATGGGTCCGATCTCAGAATGAGACCCGATCTTTAAATTGTAACGAATCGGGTCCCAAGATCATTTAGGAAATGGAAATTTTGGGGTTCATGACGAATATGCTCTTGTTGGGGAAGGGAATGGGAGTTGGGTTCCAACTTTTAAACAAGGGCATACTCGTCATTAGCCCCAAAAAGTTCCTTTCATTAATGACCCTGTGACCCGAATCGTTACAATTTAAAGATCATGACCCATTCTGGGATCGGACCCATGCATATACGGAGACCCAATTTGTAATTTACCCAAAATGAAATTAAGTGAAATTGAGTAGGTGTAACCTGTTGGAATCCTTGGGGACTCTCCCCTCACCTGGGAATCACTACCATGAAATTCCATATTCTCTAAATTTGGCCTGAGCTTCTCCATGGAAACTTGCTTCGATCCAATCTTGCTTTGAACATCTTCCATTGTCTATAATAAAAATGTATCCATCATTCACTAAATCAGTCACCCATTATATATATATATATACATATATATATATATACATACATATATATATATATACATATATATATATATATATATATATATATATATATATATTAAGAAGCAAAATATCTAGAACTTGCATATTCATGCACATTCTTGGGAAACATTCCTTCAGGTGGTGAATGCGATGGTGGCTCTTGTGCTTGTTTTGATTATCTCCCACCTAAACTTGACAAACTTATTTATGCATTTCAATAAGTTGGTATATCATCGTCTCTGATTAAACAAGAGTGTACATGGGGAAGAGTTAGAAGCAATATGATCTTTGGTGCATTTCCTCCATAACTTCAAGAGGGGAGCAGGACAGTAAATTTACTTGCCATCGAGTAAAGAAGTTGGTGGAAGATCCATGAAGTGGCCACCTTTTTTAGGAGTCATATGTTGCAGTGGCTACAAGAAAGAAAGAAAATCTTAACTATATATGTTCACTCAAATATTACTGAAGAAACTATATAAATCCTTTACCTTGTTCCCTTTCTTCT
The DNA here is from genome assembly GCA_037367405.1 of Ottelia alismoides. NCBI lineage: Eukaryota > Viridiplantae > Streptophyta > Magnoliopsida > Alismatales > Hydrocharitaceae > Ottelia > Ottelia alismoides. Next base: position 55,147 of record JAZKJV010004772.1, read on the forward strand.
TAACGAGATCAGAACAATCTCCAATCCAATCTTGGTAGGTGTCCCCATGGATGATGAGATGATCATCATCTTGAACAAGATGGTTGGAACTGCTTCTTATTTTTCTCTTAGGTTGCATTATCCTTGGTGCATTCGGCTTATCATGTGATGTTAATGTTTGTAAGAAGGAATTTTAAACTAGCTTCGGATTGATTGCATCCATAGAACTTTCCCAACTCTTTTGACCTTGTGTTCTTCCTTGACACATTGCTTGGCCGTGTCACTTGTTTGTTGATTGAGTGCAACTGCTTTTCCCTCTTCTTCCACACAAATCTCCGTTGTTCCTTCATCCACCAACTAAATTACTAGATGTAGGATATAGAAACCGCTACATGACTATTATTCATCAATAAGATTTCACTACCACATACTTTCAAAAAAATAGCAATGTCGAACTTTATCTCAGTACTAAACTTTCATGTATGTATCTAATGTTACTTTGTCATCGGTTTTAACCATCTAAGTGCAAGTATAAGTAGTGTAAGAATTAAATATTGTAAATTCTATCAATTCAAGTTTCATAAAATCTTTTAGGAGTGTTCGATTTCCATGCGATTGCAGAGAAAGACCACTATTGCCAATATCTACTATGGAGGGTTGTGATGATAAAACAAAGATTGATGATCGTGACCTTGTGCATTTTCAAGATGAGAAGGCGAAGGAATCGGCATGCTTGGTGCTTGTGATGCTTCTTGGGTAAAGTTGAACATGGTATCTTCATCACCATCAATGTCAAACCTTTTGAAATCAAATAAAATTTTAATCTCAAGATCAAAGATAATATGCCACAAATTATATTAAGAAAAAATACTACCGAAATGAAATCAAAATCATAAAATAACGTCCAAGTCCATTAGTTTTGAGACGGAACTACAATGTATTCTACTCTGTCTAGTATAATCTTTGCGTACTCTACCAAAGTCAAGAGAAAAATATTAGTACATCTTGGATTAAGTTGAATGAAATTCCACCTTTTAAAGCGATTATAAATATCTGTCTCCGCTATAGATGATCCATCACAATGGCCAAAGATGGTAATGTTCACGGGATCAACTGGGTGCAAATCAAGAGTCAACCAAGGCAGTCCGAATATTTAGAGATTTATATATAAAGAATACTCTAGAATGGACGGAGAACAAACCTTGATGGTGATTGTCCTCGAAGAGATCCGCACGGGATGGATCACCATAGATATAAGCATCATCCAACTCATCCAATTTCTTAAAATTAACAAAGAGAACGAGAATATAGAATAAGAAGAAACATAAAAACCTTTCTTTTGTGTAACCCAATAGTACACTGGAAAGTTCAATTTTAGTTCGTTTCTAAAGTTAGTGGTCATAGTTGGACGTTGCGACTTTCATTTTAATTACGAATGTTCATTATATACTTCATCACTGTGAGAAAAAAAGTAGGCCGTTACGGAGTTCCAGGGAGTTAAGCAGCAAGGGCTACAAACCCATTATCGTATCTATCTCTCCGCTAAGTTGGACATTGAAAAATTATCTCATCTTTGATTATTTCGACTGTAGTTAAGATGAGTATTCCCATCGTAGTTTTTGCTTTTCACCAGAGGTTAGCATCTAAACATTTGTTCCATTAGCATTTTGTATAGAGGGTGTATGGAAACGTGAAGCTTGAATTAATATGGTATTTGGCATATTTTCTCACCATTGGGAGCTGAATCCCCGCGCATGGATCCTTTGTTATGGGTAATTTTACAGTATAGAATCCTAATAATTGATGGATTATTCAACAATCATCTTAATCGAAATTGGATCTATTTGGGCTCATTTGGTAACATGAGACATACCCAACTTCCCCTATTGAATCCATGCTAGGCATTTCTACTAGGCAATCTCTTGGGCCTCGATTGTAAGTTGTTGGGGTCCAATAGAAGGGATGATTTCACTCTGGAGCCGTGATCTTTTTTGGTGTTGTAAAGAATTTTTCTTAAACTATAAAAGATGCAAATAACATTAGATCCGAATTTTTACTTTTAGAAGCGTTTATGGCAACTGGATTGAATGGATATCGGATCTCATCCATGTAGTTTGCTGTAAATATATGGTTATAAGATCAGGATAATCCCGATTGAGTATACAGTATGGGTTGACTCGTTTAAGATTGTGACCCGATTCAGTGTCCATTGGACACCCAATGGATGATTCATGGTGACAATGAAGCCACCTATGTCTCCTTCACTGTCCCTCCCGCTAAGTCCTCCTTCGAGCAACGCTTCCAACTGTTGGGTTTCTTTGCATTTTTTCCAGCCCTAACTTGGGGACAGCAGTAGTTTACCCTTTTGGGAGGGGCATACTTGATATTTGCCCCGGTTTTACTTCCCCAATCGGGAACCCATTCCAGGGAGCATCAGCCCCCATTGTTCCAGCCCTATTCCATTCCAGGAACGACACCTCTCCTCTCCCCATTTCCACCAAACAACAGCAGCGAGGGTTTTCTACGGGAAAAACCCATCCTCCTTCACACACGCGAGGGAGAGAGGCCGAGAGGGAGAAGGAGCAGCGGCTAGGAGCTCCTTTCTAGCCACGGTTTGGACGGAGGCGCAGCGACAAGTCGAGTGGGAGCAACCGGAGGTCGTTGGGAACGACCTCAAGAGGGCCGAGCATTGATTTGGGTCTCCATCCGGGAGCCCACAAGGGGAGTCACTTTATCCTTCTTGGATTTAAGCACAACATTTGGTATTTTGGATACCTAGGGATAGTTTGTTCCTTGTAGAAAGAATTATCCTTTGTGTGTGGCTTGTACCTCGATTTTATGGGCAACAAAACCGGGAAGAACTTTGGCTCCATTTGACCGTATCGGAATCGTTGCCGGTCTTGTCCCGTGGTTTTTCCCTTACTCACATTGAGTAAGGGTTTCCACGTAAAAATCTTTGTCTCTTGTGGTTGCCTGTGATTGTGCTTATCATTGTTGCCATTTGAGTTCCCGTGTGGGGAACATATATTTGTTGTGCCATCTTTGCTGCAGGAAAGTTTTATAGGGGATATATCCTGGTTGATTGTTCCGTATCCGCATTATCCCCAACAAGTGGTATCAGAGCTCAGGTTGAGCAATGGGCAAAGATGATGAAGGCACTATGATTAAGCTCACAAGCAGCAACTGTCAGATTTAGAAGGCCAAGATGGAAGACATTCTATATTGCAAGGACCTCCACGATCCCGTGGAGGGAGAGAGCGCCAAGACGGAGAACATGTCCGCACGAGAGTGGACAAAATTGAACCGAAAGGCCATTGGTACCATTCGGAAGTGGCTTGACATGTCGGTCTTTCATCATGTTGCTGAGGAGACGAATGCCAAGGAGCTATGGGACAAGTTGTCCGAGCTCTATGATCAGAAGACCGTAACCAACAAGGCTTTCTTGATTAGAAAGCTTGTGAATTTGAAGTACAAGGATGGATGCAAGATGCCGGAGCATCTGAATGACTTCCAAAGCATAATCAACCAGTTGACATCCATGGGTTTGGCACTTGATGACGGATTGCAGTCACTTCTTCTTTTGGGCTCACTGCCAGACAATTGGGAGACTTTAGTTGTCACTGTGAGCAACTCTGCTAAGGATAGCAAGTTGACCATGGCTATGGTCAAGGGCAGTCTCCTCAATGAGGAGATTAGATGTCGCTCTTCGGGAGAGGCATCCTCCTCTTCACTTGTGTATACTGTTGAGAGGAGAGAAAGATCCAGCAGCAGAGGAGCGTCATAAGAAAGGCAGAAATCCAGAGACAAGTCCAAGGGCAGAGGAAAGTGTCACCATTGCCAGAAGTCGGGTCACTGGAAGAGAGATTGCAGGTTTAGAAGAGAGAGCAAGCTGAAGCCAAGAAGAAAGATTAGAAAAATGAAGATGGCAATGTAGCTACAGTTGTGGCAGATGAAAGTGCAGAAGAGGTGATTCTCACCATCCATGATCAATACTTGCATGCAAGGAGCGATTTAGAGTGGGTCATTGACACGGCCGCTTCATATCATGTAACTCCACACAGGGAGTTCTTCATCACATACACTAGAATGATTATGGGAGAGTCTTGATGGGTAATGAGAGTTACTCTAAGATCATTGGCATGGGTACCATTTCGATCCAGACGGATGTTGGGTGCTCAATGACACTCCAGAATATGAGGCATGTTCCTGATGTGCGGCTTAGCCTTATATCTGACTCACAGCTAGATAGTGAAGGCTACCATCTGAAGTTCGGCGACAACAGATGCACGATTAGCAAGGGTTCTCTCATCATGGCTACAGGCAGCTTGTATCACACACTCTATATGACTAGAGTGAAGGTCATGGATGGCAGTTTGCATGCTAGTGAAGCAGATAATTCAGATTTGTGGCACCGTCGGCTTGGCCACATGAGCCAGAAGGGCTTGCAGCTTCTTAGGAAGAGATAATTGATCCCCTACCACAATGACATCACTTAGTCACCTTGTGATGCATGTGAGATTGGGAAGAGCAGGAGTGCACCATACAGAGCGAGATCCAAGGTGAAGGGAGACCTTCTACAGTTGGTTCACTCGGATGTTTGTGGTCCTATGGACACAGCCTCTTTGGTAGGCAACAGGTATTTTGTCACCTTCATTGATGACGCATCTAGGAAGGTGTGGGTGTATGTGCTGAGGACGAAGGATCAAGTGTTTGATTGCTTCAAGAAGTTCCATGCCATGGTTGAACGTGAGACAGGAAAATTGTTGAAGTGTCTACGCACAGACAACTGGGAAGAGTACACCTCCCATAGCTTTCAGGGCTATTGTACAGAGCACGGCATCAGGCATGAGAGGACAGAGCCAGGCACACCCCAGCACAATGGTCTAGCTGAGAGGATTAACAGGACCATTGTTGAGAGAGTCCGTTATATGCTGAAGACAGCGAAGTTGCCCAAGACCTTTTGGGCTGAGGCGGTTCGCACCGCATGTTACTTGGTAAACCGATCTCCATCAGTTCCTTTGGGCTTCCAGATTCCAGAGCGTGTTTGGACAGGGAAAGACCTCTCATATGCTCATTTGAGGGTGTTTGGATGCAAAGCTTATGCATTGGTACCCAAGGAGCAGCGGAAGAAGTTGGATGACAAGGCGGTGCCTTGTATTTTTCTTGGTTATGGAGATCAGGAGTTTGGATACCGTCTTTGGGATCCAAGGAAGAAGACAGTCACCAGGAACATGGATGTGATCTTTTATGAGAACCAGATGTTGGCTGAGGACACCTCTGAGAGTGGTGATGGAGATGAGATCTCCATAGATGATGACAGTGATGAGGACACAGATCCCTCTCCAGTACAGGGTATAGGTGGAGAGGATGGGCAGCTAGAGCAGCATGAGCCAGATGCAGACCCCATTGATGCAGGTCCATGGGACCTAGGGCAGGGGGAGCAACCTAATTCAGTTGCAGATACATCAGAGCCTCATGTCAGGTGATCTGAGAGGACACGCCAGCCATCATCCCGTTACCCCACTTCTAGGTATGTGATGCTCACAGATGTAGTTGAGCCATACACCTTTGAGGAGGCACAGATGCATAAGGACAAGGATCATTGGCGCAATGCAATGAATGAAGAGATGTTATCTCTCAGAAAGAATCACACTTTCGACCTTGTTGAGATTCCTAAAGGGAAGAGAGCCTTGAAGAACAAATGGGTCTATAAGTTGAAGTCAGACGACAGCGGCAGGCAGGTGAAGCACAAGACCAGATTGGTAGTGAAAGGATTCAACCAGAAGGAAGGAGTGGACTATGATGAGATCTTCTCTCCAGTGGTGAAGATGAATTCAGTGAGAATGGTGCTAGGACTTGTTGCTAGCATGGACCTTGAGCTGGAGCAAATGGATGTGAAGACGGCGTTTCTTCACGGTGATTTAAAGGAAGAGATCTACATGGAGCAGCCACAGGGATTTCAGGAGAACGGGAAAGAGCACATGGTTTGCAGGTTGAGGAAGAGTCTTTATGGCTTGAAGCAAACCCCGAGACAGTGGTACTTGAAGTTTGATGCTTTCATAGGAAAGCAAGGTTTCAAGAGGACCACAACCGACCCATGTGTATATGTTCGTCGTCTTCCCAATGACAGGTTCGTCATTCTTTTGATCTACTGATAACACAAAAACCCGAGCGACTAAGGCAATCAGGTAACTGAGACGGTCGTTGCGACCTCAACCACTCGGATGTGTATATCAAGAAAAATATCAGACCACTAAGATGTAAATAAAATCAATCAAAACCAAAGCAAGCGGTCATGCTATATGTTTAACCTGGTATAGCACCCAGGGTCGAACTCAAGGAGCACGGATTGGCCGAAGGCCTACGAAGTAGTAAAAAAGAATAAAATAAAAGACAAAATATTTTTAGTGGTTTTTAATCAATTTTATATTTTTTTGGATTTTTAATATGTAAAGAAAATAAGAAAAGCAAAAACAAGCACACTTCAACAAATTATTTAATGCAGCAAAAATCAAGCAAAAATTCAAACAAAAATATTTTTATGTTTTTTATGTTTTTTAGTGTTTTTGGTGAATTTTTGAGATTTTTCTGATGTATATTTTATTTTCTAAAAATCAAACAATACTAAAAACAAGGGGTACTGTCCAGCCAAGCCTAAAGTCCCTAGATAAAATACCTAAGGACCTCAAAAAGGCCTGGAGGTAATTTTCCTATAAAATAGATGAAATAAGGAAACTTTAGGTACCAGATTTATTGTTTTTGGAGTTTTAATGTATTATTAGATTTTTTATGGTTTTTCGAGTATTTTTAAGTTTTTAAGGTTTTTAAGCAGTGAAAAATATCCAAAATTGGCTGGAAAATCAAACACACTAAACTAAACAGTACCTAATTTTTATAGAATTTTTAGAGGGTTTTATATTTTTTTTGTGATTTTCTAATCTAGACAGTAACAAAAATGATGGTTTTTGAATTTTTAAAAATAGCAAATAAACTCAAAAATGTCCTCAAAAATTCTCAAAAATCCTACACCATGGCAGGAGCCATGTGTCAAATTTTTGTCGAATTTGGAGGTGATTTGATATTTTATTCAAAAATGGCAAAAGGGTACTGTGCACAGGGACTGAAGTGCAAATACCCTAAGTTCTGGGGGTCCCGGTGCAATTAACCCAGCAAAACACACGCGAGGCGCGTGCCTGGGGCACTCAGGGACCTATATGTAATAAAACTAAGTTCCAGGGACTAATTGGTAACACGTACCAAAAGTCCGAGGGCCTCAGCTGTAAATAACCCAATAATAAACGCACATGCGTAAAACAACCACGCACAGGGGTATAAATACAATTACTCAAAAAGTTTCATTCATGCATTAACAACCAGAACTACAAGGGCATCTCTTGCAAATAACCCAGAAATACACGTGACGAAGCACGTGGCTCACACAGGCAGGGGCATATAAGCAAATATACTAAAGTGCAGGGTCCATTGTGCAAATAAACCTAAAACTAAATAAAGGGTTGAAATATTTACAGGACTCAAATGAAATAAAACTAAGATAAGGGCCTAAGGGTAATTTACCCTTTATTAACCGGAGCTGACGGATGGCCGCCACGTGGCGATCGGACGGTCGAGGTGGGGGCGGCTCTGGTCGCTGCTGCTCTCTGGTCGATCCAACAGTCCAGGCCAAGACACGTGTGGATCTAACGGTCTGGATATGGCGCCTCAGATCTGACGTCCACGTGCGCTCCAGGAACCAACGGTCGAGATCAGACCTGGAGCGAGAGGCGAATCTGATGGCTGTCGAGGATGCTGGAAGCTGATGGCCGGCGAACTTCGCCGGCCTCGTGAAGATGGCTCCGGGCTCCTCTGCTGCGCCTGAAGGTCGGAGGAGCTCCGTCGTGAAGGTGCGCAGCTGCTGGTGGGCTCCGATGCTCCAGCCGAGCTCGGATGAGCTCCGACGAGGGTGGCGGAGCTGAAGCTCCTGTCTGAATGTCGAGAGGCCTCAGATGGCCTTCTCTGGTCCTGCAAAATGGCTCAGAAGCTTCGCGGGTCGAGGGCAAAGTGCCTCGACCCAGTTAGGCGACTTGGGGATGGTCTGTGGGTCGGTGCGGACGAACCCCGGCGATGCGACGGCTAAGGGGTTCGAGTCCCAGCTCCTGTGCGAGCTGGGTTGAACGGAGGGGCGGAGAAGGTGCGTGGAAGGAAGACGAAGGCAATGGTGGATTCCGATGGTCGAACGGGAGGGTGAGGCGGTCGGAATCAGCGAAAATCGACGGCGGGGCGATTTGGGGCTAATCGAAAATAAAAGAACTAGGAATAAAATCTAAGCTACCTGGGTGGATGGGTCAACTGTGCTGGAGCTGGGGAAGCTCCCGGTCCTCGCCTCACGGAGCGTCGACGTCCGAGGCTCGAGCTCCAACTCGGGGCGGAGCACGGCGGTGAAGACTCGTCGGATCAGTGGCTTTCGCCTCCTTTCCTCGCTGCAACAGGTCGAGGCTCGAGCTGTCACCTCTCTCTCTCTCTGGAGCTCACTGGAAATCGAAGCAAATGGCCAAAGATGCCTGAAATGGGTGGCGGAGCTCTCTTTTGTATGCTGGCGGGATCCGAGAAGAAGGGCTCGGGTAGGGTCATGGTGACGCGCGGATCTCGATGCGGGGGCTCCGGCGAGGGTCTCGGGTGTGACGTGAAGGAGTCGGACCCGGGGTTTAGGCGAGATGGAGTCGGGTCTGCATAGGAAAAATCCGAGAAGGAGCGTCGGGCGTTGCAGACCCGCGAGAGGTGGTCCTGGGGGGGGGAGTTGACCGGGCGGTCAACATCCCCCAGAGCCAATGGATGGCGGCCACGTGGCTGAATTTTGGAGAGGCAAATGGAGGTAGCTAGGGCCCGATTCAGCCAAAACTCAAAACATGAAATATTTTAATTTTAATTTTTTCTATTTTTTGGTGATTTTTAATTAATTTTTGGAAATAAAAATAAGGTATTTACATTATATAGCTATATATAGGTATATATACAATATGTAGGCTTTTGATTTTTGATTTTTAATTATTATTTTTGTACACTTTTATTCCGATTTTATATTTTATTTATTTATAGAATAAAATAAGGAATAAAAGGGTAATTTTATTTTGTTTTTTATTATTTATATACATAGGTAAAATAAATAGATATATACATCTATATACATGGTATATATACAATGTATTTTTGCATTTTTAATTTTGTTATTTTTATTTGATTTTTGTTTTGATTCTTTTTATTTTATTTATTTACAATATATAACATAGACTATTTACAAAAAGTTTTGAGAATTAATTTTGTATATTTACAAAGCTAAATAAATGTAGAAGCATGGTCTATGTACATGATGAAGGGGTGTTTTTGATCTTTCTGATTTTTATCTTTTTATTTGGTTTTTATATTTTTATAAATATGTACAAGTATTTATAAATATATTTTTGGGTGAGAAAAATATTATTTTATTTATTTACATAGATATTTACACAAGAGCCCCTATCTCCCTCTACTTTGGCTTTTATGCGGTCAGGCCCATGCTGAGCCCTCCCTTGGGTTATGTTGCTCAATATTTATTCTAAATATTTCCCTCTTTTTCTTTTTCATCTTTTTCTTTTATTGTTGCACAAAAACATGCTAATTATATATTTTTACACAATGCATGCTTTTGGTAATTATTCCTATTTACAAGTATCTACATGCATTTGCATAGGTTTTTGTAGCTAAAATATAAGAATAAAGAGTGATGAATGGGTATTCATCACCCCCCTATACTATACTTTGCTAGTCCCTTAGCAAACACTTATTTGAAAAAGAAGTGAAAAAGAAAGAAAGCAAAAGAAAAAGAGGATGTACATGGATCAAGGTTGATTATTAAACTTGCCTTCATTAAATTGGGATATGGAGCTCGATCAGATCTTTGGATTGTTAATGTGTCGGAACCTTATTTAGACTTAAGCTTAAAACTCAACAGCCTTTAAGTTCCACTAATCTATAACCAAGACTCCTCAATGCTCCAGATCAGAACAAGTCATCAATCACAAACCCTGAAGACCATGAATCTTTTCTTGTCCTGTGAATGTGAAGTCTAAGCTCTCCACCTCAGAAATAGCAACTTGACAATCCTCCCCAACAAGGTAACTCTATGACCTCAATCTGGCCACTCTTTCCTCGAGGAGCGGGGTATTCCCTTCTAAGTTCAAGTGCAACCGGCTCAAGAAGAGGGGGAAGAAGAGAATGGGTCAAGGCCAGTGTAGCCAAGTACCCTTGGGAGCTTGACCAGTGTAGCCAAGTCTCCCTGCTGCAAGCTACAACAGGTGGATCATGAAACCAAGCTTTGCTTATTGCACTTATATACATACTCCGGTGGGATTATCATTTTCTCTCAGACCCACCACTTTTTTGGAGTTCTTTTCTTTTTGCACACATTTTTTTTGAGTGCATCTATACAACATATACATGTGCAGCATATATACAAGGAGTTTTTCCTCTTGAGCCAGTAGACTATCCCTCTTTTGAAGCTTTATTGCAACCCACAACTCCCGTCGTTAGACCTCATGGCAACCAGACCAAGTTGAGACGCACTTCCTTCACTATAAGAAGAAGAGAGGTTCCGTCTAGAAGTACTACCCTCATATGCTACCCCAAGCCAAGGAAGACTGCCTCCTCACTACCTCATCTGTAGAGAGCTCGGTGCATAGTGCGGTTGTCCAAGTAAAGCCATAATCTATATGAGTCATGTGTTGTTGTTAAGTGCTCTACTTAGGCTCATTGAGATGACATGTGACCATAGCCTAGTGGACTCAAAGAATTAAGTCACCATGGACCTGAAAAGCCTTAAACCTAAGTCCTATAAGGTTCCTCTTAGAAAATAGGTGGATTAAGATCTTAATCAAGCTCCATTTCTCAATTTGATTCCGGGCTAGTTTAAATGTCAACTATCATCCAAGAAAAACTATATACATATGTACAAAAAGATGCTTATTTACACAATATTTTACAATCATGCAAAATTTTTGAAAAATGTTTTGAAATCGTGAATGATGATGCATGAAGTGCAAGTTTTGCAACAAGATATTTACACACATTTACACAAGATTTTTGCAAACTTTTGATTTTCAAAACATTTTGGAAAAATTTTGTATTATATACATAATTTTGATACAAAAATATTTACACAAGCTTTACACAAAAGATTTTTGAAATCATTTTTACAAAAATAATTTGTACACTAGCTATTTATGTGCAAATAAAAGAAGATTATGTACATGAAAATTTTAATTTTTGTGGTTTTTAGCCATTTTATTTATTAACACACTCACACAAAGTACGAGTTATGGCTAAAGTATATATGGAATATATACACACCCCCCTATACTTAGCTCGAACGATGTCCTCAGAGTCAAGAGCGATGAAGAAGACATAACTCGTGCTAGGTATAGGGAAGTGAAAAGAAAGGCTATATACAAAGAGGAAGAATAAACTGGAAAAGTGAAGAGGATCTCGGGTCTTCCCCCTATACTTAGGATCAAATAATCCTAAGTATAGCAGGCTGTACACGAAGGGAAAACCGAGTGGAGAATGTACAGGGTCTACCCCCCCTATACTTAGGGTGAAATATCCCTAAGTATAGGGAGCAAAACAGGGGTAGACAGAAACAAAAGAAATACCCGAAAGGTCACACATCCCCCCTATACTTAGGGTAAAGTGCACCCTAAGTATAGCATAATCACAAGATGGAGAAAGGGATGTGGGACTAAGGAGTGTGGTGATATGGACATCTAGATCTATATACAGCGAAAGATCAGTGAAACTCAGGCGTGAGATGCATTAGATGTGAGTAAAGACCACATCTCACGCAAAATGAATTGGGGCAAGATCAACGACCCGCGGCTCATGATCTAGAAATGGCTTGAGTCGCTGGCCGTTCACTCGAAAGGTACTCTCAGAAGACAACTCAGATATGTCGATGCTACCATTGTCGTGTACCTTTCTAACCAGATAAGGTCCTTTCCATTTGCTCTGTAGCTTCCCTGGAAATAATCTCAGCCTCGCATCAAACAGCCATACTCTCTGTCCAATCTCAAAATGTTTGTGGCTGATATGAGAATCATGCCACTCCTTGACTTTCTCCTTATAATGTAGGCTGCTTGAAAAAGCTGCATCTCTAAGCTCCTCCAGGGCAGCTAACTCTGCCCTTCTCTGGTCTCCTACACCATCTGGATCCATGATAATATCTGTGACTGCCTGAAAAGCGAGAAAGCGAGAGCCGCTAAATAGCGGTCTGACAAGTCAGACTCACTGTCGCTGATGCGACTGCTCAAACTTACTCGGTCTTCAACAATTAACCCACACAATCAATCAGAGAATAGATAGCAAGGATTAAAATTTATTATACCCTACTAAAGATGTACAATGGCAAGCAAGTAGGGGTCGAACTCAAGAAGCAAGGTGTAGAGCATAGATACAAATCCAATCCCAAGTCTAACAAGCAACTTAGCCAATCTAGAATTTTTTGTGGTTTTTAATTTTATAATTTTTTTTATTTTAATTTTTAATTTTTGTATTTTGATTTTTAATTTTCTGATTTTTATATTTTGTATTTTATATTTTTTTTAATTTCTTTTTCAATATTGGAAAGTGAAGACAATATAATAAAAGACAAGCTAAAATATTTATAAAAATGTGCAAAAATAATAAAAAATTCAGAAATAAAAGGTTTTGGTATTTTTAAGATTTTCTACTGTTTTTGTGATTTTTGGGGATTTTTCAAGGTGTTTTTGGTATTTTTAAATACTGAGATAAGGCAAAACAGTGGAAATAGGGCTGGCTGTGACTGAAATGCAAGTTAAAATTAACAAACAGCAACCAAAATTTTCACACTATTTTTCAAATAAAGAGAATAAAATAAAGAACCAACTGAGTTTGCTATTTTTGGAGTTTTCTACTATTTTATATATTTTTTTGAAGTTTTTGAGTGTTTTTAAATTTTTAGTGTTTCTCTTTTGAGATTTTTAATGATTTTTGGTCTGGAGCTAAGACACACTAAAAGGAACAAATATATTTTTTTGGAATTTTCTGATGAGTTTTTATATTTTTTTGGTATTTTCTAATGCAAACAGTAGTAAAAATGCATGTTTTTGATTTTTAATAAATATTAGAATAAAATAAAATCAAAAATTAAAATGATAGCGTTAAAGCACAAGTTACCACGAGCTTAACCCTATTTTTGTGGAATTTTTGGGCTTAAAATGATCTTTCAAATAAATACCACAAGCATCCCCTGGCAGGGGTATATGTGCAATATATCAAACATCCAGGGGCATTCATGCAATTTTCACCAAAAAATCACACGCAGCTCACGTTACACACCATTCACAGGGGCATAAATGCAATTAAAGAAAACCGGCTGGGCATACATGCAATATTTCCAAAAACATATTATATATCCTACGCAGAGGGACGAAATTGCAAATACATAAAAGTCCTGGGTCTAACTTGCAAAATACCCAAAAGGTCACACGCCAACGTCACGTGAGGTGACGTGGCGTGGACTGAAGTGCAAATAGTGATAATGTGAGGGTCTGCGTGCAAATATTACAATACTTTTTAAACTACAAATAAAAGTTACTAGACTAGAAAGTAAATACAAAAAGGCGTGGGTTAAAAGTGCAAAATACCCACGAGGCACGATCCAGCGGTTGATGGCGAGTCACTTGTCCATGTGGCGCGCATCTGACGGTGCATACCCCTTCGTCACAGACGGCTGCGATTAGATCATCAAGGCTTGATCGGACGGTTGAAGGCGACGGCGATCGAACGGCTGGTGACGTGTCTGGCGCGGGCCCTCGATCCAACGGCAGGGAGGGGTTCACGAAGAACACCTCCCCGACGAACTTCGAGACGCGATTCTGGCCGACACACGGCCGCTCCGGCCCCCGGATCAAGGGCAAAACGATCCTGGGGCTCTTCCGCGTCAGCAGGTGGTCTCAGGCGAGGCAGAGACGGCTCGAGGTGCTCGGACGGCGGAGGAGACCTGGGCAGGTGGTCCTGGGTTCGTCGATGGTCGATCGAGCCACCTCTTGGGCTCGGACCTGCAAGGTTAGGCGCACAAAATCCCAGCGAACAATTTGGTGGTTTCCGATGGTTCCGATGAGGCGAAGGATGGTACGGGCGAAGAACTCCGGCGAGCGGCGGAGAGGGGAGTTCTGATGACTCGATCTGGGCGAGATCGAGGTGGATGGAGAGGTGGAGCGGAGCGACAGAGCGGAGGGGAAGAGGATGAAGGTGTTTTGGACGGCGGAGGTTCACTGGAGTGGCCGGAAACGTCGGGCGGAGCTCAGCTCCGCCGTGGCTTCGATCTTGGATTCTCGGCGATTTGGTGATCGAAACTAAAAACTGCGATAGATCTACACTAACCTATGCTACAGCTACAAGAAAATGAAGAGAAAGGAGGAGGGGACTCACCAGAGACGTCGGGCGATGAAGCACGGCGGAACTCCGGCGAGGGTTGGATCGACTTCGATTCGACGCCAGACGACGCAAACCCAGGGTCAAATCGACTCCTGCTGTCACCAGGAGCACAATGGGCTAGGGGTTTTCGGGTGGATTTGGTGGAAGAAGGATCAAAATCCAATTGAAGTCGGGGGGTCCTATTTGAAGAGTTGACAGCGAGGCGAGGAAGACGAGGCCTCAGAGCCTCGGTCAGTGATCCTCAGCCCAAGGAATCACTTGGGCGTGAATCACCATTGACCGAGGAAAAGATTCCAAGAAGGAACCATCACCAAATGGTGATCGAGGTTCCCTCGAAAAAGGAGTGAACACAGGGTCAAACCCGACTCTGACAAGGGACAGACCTCGGTCAGGGAGTTGACCGAGGTCAACCAATGGAGCGTTCTAGTTGGTCCACGTGGACCAGCCAGAAAATTCCTTGGCTAAAAACCCTTATAAAATGAATTAAAAATAGCAGACGAATTAATTAAATTTTGAGTATAAAATAAAAAATGTTTGTAATTTTATGAAGTATTTTATGGTGATTTTTGTTTATTTTTATGAGCTATATTTTTACAAGTTTGTACTTATACCCTTATAGGTATCTATATCTATGTATTTAAGTATTCTATTTTTATTTAGGTATTTTTAATTTATTTTTTTTGGTTTTTATTTTCTAAAATTATAAAATACTTTTATATACACAAATATATTTTTATTTTAATTTTCTGATATATTTTATACACTTAATAAAATGAAAGTGTTATTTGTATAGGTATAGCTACATGTAGTATACCTATGTATTATAATATATACAAGTATTTTTATTTGAGTTTTATTGATGTTTTTATTTTTATTTTAATGTTCATAAGTATTATAAATAATATTTACAACATTATAAAAATATAAAATTATAAAAATAATAAATAATTAATAAATTGAATATTTTAATATGTAAAAGCATACAATAGAGGTCCAAAACTCAACTTTCAAACCGTAGCTCCGCCAAATGCGAAACCACCACCATTAAATAGCTTATTTTCTTCTATATACAATTAAAGGTGAGTACACTGCAATTAGAGTTTTTATTTGTGAGATACAGGTCTGGGAAGCTGGCATTCTGGATTTTTATTTAGACCATAACTTTTTATCTGTACATTATTTTTCTGTGAAATCAATTTTGTATTTTTCTTTATTAAATTATCTATAACTTTCATGTACAAAGTTTCTTTATTTGATGTATAAAAAGTGGAACCAAAAATAGGTCCCCAAAATGAATAAAGAATGAATAGAATGTATAGGTATTTTATCTGTGTTTTGGCCCTTATCTCCCCCTACTTTATTCCTTGTCGACCTATTCATCAAGATGCCTAGGTCTCGGGGGTTTTGGGTCATAAAATATTTACAATATTTTATTCTTTTTCTTTTCTTTATTTATTCTATAATTTTGGCCTTAATTACAGTATTTTATACACAAATATGATGCACATGCATGGATGCTAAGATGCTCTATTTAAGGGTATTTACAGGCATTTGCTAGGGTTTTTGGTGCCAAAATGATAGAATAAAGATGATGAAATGTGGATTCATCATCCCCCTATACTTTACCTTTGCTAGTCCCTAGCAAACACTTATGCAATAAGTGCAAAAAGAAAAAGAAAGAAAAGAAAAAGAAGAAATTGGATTTTGTTCGATTATCAAACTTGTCTTCACAAAATCAAAGTTTGGAGCTTAAGTCGGACCTTTGGAATTTTAGTGCGGGCGGAACCTTACTGAGAACCGAATTTGAAATCCAACAGTCCCTGAGAATCCCAAAACTCTGCTCAAGTCTCCTCAATAGCCAGGTCAGAAATATCTCAACTCATACGCAGACTCTTACGACTATGAATCTGACTTGTACAGTGTAAGTGATGGTGGCTCTCCTCAACTAGAATGACAAAGAAACTGACTTCTCTAGTACGACAACCCAATGATTCCCCAATCCAGCAACTCCATCCTCGAGGAGCGGGGTATTCCCTTCTAAGTTCAAGTGGCAACCAGCTCAAGAAGAGGGGGTGAAGAGAAGAATGGACGGTAGCCAGTGTAGCTACCTATCCTTGGATGCAAGACCAGTGTAGTCAAGTCATCCTGCTGCAGGCTCTCATGATATGACTTTGGAACTCAAGCTTGCTTATTGACTTTACAACATATGTACATACTTTGCAGGCTTTTTATTTTTGTACATGCCTGAACACACTTTTTTTTTGAATACTATTCACAACAGCATTTACATAAGGAGTTTTTCCTCTTGAGCCAGTAGACTATCCCTCTTTTGAAGCTTTATCGCAACCCACAACCTCCTGTCTTTAGACTTCCTAATCACTGGACGGGTTGGGGTGCACTTCCCTCCCTAGAGGAGGACAAGTGTTTCCACTTGTGTGCGTCTCATACCGGCAAATCCAATCCCCTCACCACTCCAACTGAGTTAAGCCATGTGAAAGGTGCAAGTGTCCAAGTTAGGTCATTATCAACAAGAGTCGTGCGTGTGCTCCGAAATACTCTACTTAGGCAGTCAAGAATCCATTGGACCAAGTCCCGTGATCCTCAAAGAATTAAGTCAATTAGACCTGAAGTACCTCAAACCCAATTCTTATAAGGTTCCTGTTATTAGGTAGATTTGCAGATCCAATCAAGCTCCAATCTTCGGATTTTACTTAGACTTGTTCAACTGTCAAACTCAATCCGAAAAATGCGAATGCCATGTAATGCAATGCAGAAAATATTTTTGTGATGCCATTTTCAAGATTTTGATCTTTTTATGGGTTTTTGAAAAGATGATGATGATGATATGCATTTTTTTTGTATTTTTCAAAGAGATTTTTCAAATGTTTTTGGATTTTAATTTTGCAAATGTTTTTGGGAATTTTTGAAAACAAAAAGCTTTTGGCTAAAAACTAGGTGAAAATATGTACACGGGAGTGCTTCTTTATATAAAGTGGATTTTAGAATTTACAGGGTAAGTGGTCGATTTTATACATATATATATATATATATATACAGTGGGTTTTGGTGTGATGTGTGTATTCCTCAAATTTATTTAAACACAATTTTTGAAAACTATAGTCCAAAATAGTTTTTACAAACATTTTACACACATTTGAAAATCATTTTGCAAAGGTTTTCAAAACAGTATATATAGGTTTTTCAAATCATTTTTGCAACCATTTTTCAAACCATTTGCAAATCATTTTTCCAAACATTTTATTTCACACAAAGAAAAGAAGTTTTACAAACCACACAGGTTGAAAACACAACAAAATATTTTCAAAATAGTTTTCAATAAATGTTCACAAAGATTTTCAAACTATTTTTCAAACATTTTGCAAAAAAAACATTTTCACTTGATTTATTAATCAGTAAATACAAAAAGAGTTTGAGGAATAATCACATCTTTTTATTAAGGATTTTTAATGAATTTTAAAGAATTATTAGCCATATTTTATATGAAAGTACGAGTTATGGCTAAAGTATATACGTAGTATATACGACCCCCCTATACTTAGCTTGAGCTATGTCCTCATAGATCGGAGAGAAAAGAGAAGACATAACTCGTACTAAGTATAGGCAAGTCTAAAGAATAAATAAATAAAGGAATGGATGAATGAATCAATGAATGAGAAGTTGACCGTCCCCCCTATACTTAGGATCAAATAATCCTAAGTATAGCAGACTGTACACAAAGCAGGGAGGGTCAAGGGTGGGAATGAACAGATCGTACTCAGATTGTCTCCCCCTATACTTAGGGTAAGATATCCCTAAGTATAGACAAGAAGAGGAGACAATGGAGAGGATCGAGAGGAATAGAAAAACTCGGGGTGCACACCCCCCCTATACTTAGGACAAAGTACGTCCTAAGTATAGAAGACTGTCGACAAAGGGCGGCACCTTTTTGATAGATACAGAAGATATAAAAAGAAAAGAAGAAAAGAAGAGAGAGATGAGATCGGGTATGAACAACTCGGATGCACATCCCCCCTACACTTTGGATAAAGTACATCCTAAGTGTAGGGCTGGCATCAATTTGGTAGAATAAGATAAAAGAACTTGGAAAGAAGAAAAGAAGAAAAGACGGAAAGGAAAAATCATTCAAAAATGTTTTGATGTTCTTTGCCGTCCTCTGCCTCCTTCGAGATGTTCAGCTCATCCTCATAGCTTACTTGAATTGAGTCAACGACGGCCATGAATGTGTCATGTTCGAGGTATGGCTTCAGAAGCTGTCCATTGACTACAAAAGGTTGTGCGTCAGCTGACAG
The DNA here is from genome assembly GCA_037367405.1 of Ottelia alismoides. Classification (NCBI taxonomy): domain Eukaryota; kingdom Viridiplantae; phylum Streptophyta; class Magnoliopsida; order Alismatales; family Hydrocharitaceae; genus Ottelia; species Ottelia alismoides. Next base: position 73,920 of record JAZKJV010004772.1, read on the forward strand.
ATTGGATATCAATACACTTCCGTTGTCACGCACCTGCCTAACTACAAACGGCCCAGTCCATTTGCTCTTCAATTTGCCTGGAAAGATCTTTAATTTCGCATCGAACAACCATACCTTCTGACCTGGATCAAAGGACTTGTGGCGGCTGTGTTAGTCATGCCATGTTTTGACCTTTTCCTTGTACATCAGGCTGTTGTCATATGCATAATCTCTGAATTCCAGTAATCTGTTCAGATCCAATTTCCGGTTCTGTCCTGCTTGCTTGGAGTCCAAATTACAGATGTTAATAGCCCATAAAGATTTATGAATAAGTTCCACGGGCAAGTGGCATGGCTTGACATACACCAGGCGGTAGGGAGACATTCCCAAGGGTGACTTGTACGCTGTTCTGTAAGCCCAAAGAATGGAATCAAGCAGCTGAGACCAGTTCTTGCGATCCGGACGCACAAGTTTCTGTAGAATTGTCTTGATCTCCCTGTTGGAACATTCAGCTAAGCCATTGGACTGCGGGTGGTAGGGTGAAGCAACACGATGCTCGATGCAGAATTCTTGGGTCAGCTTCTTCACCTCTCTGTTTATGAAATGACTGCCCCCGTCAGATATGAGGATCTTGGGAATCCCGAACCGTGCTATGATGTGATCTCGTAAGAATCGACAGACAGTCCGACTGTCGGCGGCTCGGGCGGGGATAGCCTCCACCCATCGACTGACATAATCGACAGCAAGCAGAATATACTCATAACCCTGACTGTTAGGAAACGGACCCATAAAGTCGATGCCCCATGCGTCAAAGGCATCTAAGATCTGAATGTATTTCAGAGGCATCGTATCTCTTATTCCTATGGTTCCACCCATCTTCTGACAGTCAGTGCAACCTTTGACGTATTCATCTGCATCTTTGAACAATGAAGGCCACCAAAGGCCACTTTGAAGAACTTTTGCTGTCGTCCGTTTTCCTGAATGATGTCCTCCAGAATCTTGATCATGACATAAAGCGAGGACACTTGGAACTTCCTCCTGAGTAATACACCTTCTCCAGATGCAATCTGCTCCCTCACGAAACAGATACGGGTCTTCCCACTGGTAGAAATGGATTTTAGACAAAAATCTGTCTATTTTCAACTTAGGCCAGTCCTGTGGGATTTTCTTGGCGACTAGATAATTCACAATGTCCGCATACCAAGGAAGTTAGGCGACAGACAGAATCGATTCATCTGGAAAGGTCTCTGTGATAGGCTGTAAGTTCGGCTCAGGAGACTCCGGTTCAGGAAGTCTTGACAGATGATCGGCCACTACATTCTTTACCCCAGGTTTATCTCTGATCTCCATGTCAAACTCCTGGAGGAGAAGGATCCACCTGATGAGATGTGGTTTGGCATACTTCTTCTGCTGTAAATACCTAATGGCCGAATGATCAGTGTAGATGATAACTTTGGACCCAAGAAGGTAAGATCTGAACTTCTCCAAAGCAAAGACTACCGCTAGCAGCTCCTTTTCAGTAACAGTATAGTTTCGCTGAGCTTCATCGAGCGTTCGGCTAGCGTAGTGAATTGCAAACGGTACATTGTCTTTTCTCTGTCCCAGTACAGCTCCGATGGCATAATCCGACGCATCGGTCATAATCTCGAAAGGCTGAGTCCAAATCGGTGACTGTAGGACAGGGGCCTGTGTGATGAGCTCTTTTAACTGCTTAAAGGCAAGGAGCACACGATCGTCTACAATGAACTCATTATCCTTGCCGAGCAACTCAGTCAGCGGTCTGGCCAATTTACTGAAATCTTTAATAAATCGTTGGTAAAAACCGACATGGCCCAAGAATGACCGGACTTGCTTGATATTTGTAGGTGGCTCTAGCTTAGAAATTACATCCACCTTGGCTGGGTCAACCTCCATGCCACGTTTAGAAACAACGTGACCCAGCACGATTCCTTCGGTCACCATGAAATTGCTCTTCTCCCAGGAGAGCACAAGATTCACTTCGCAGCACCTCCGTAAGACTCGGTCTAGATAGTCCAGACATTGATCAAATGAATCCCCATAGACCGAGAAATCGTCCATGAAGACCTCGAGAAAGCTACCCACCATATCGGCGAAAACTGCAAGCATACACCTCTGAAATGTGGCTGGAGCGTTGCAAAGCCCGAACGGCATTCGTCTGAAGGCATATGTGCCAAAAGGACAGGTGAACGTGGTCTTCTCTTGATCTTCAGGAGCAATAGCAACTTGATTATATCCAGAGTAACCGTCCAAGAAACAGAAATATTCCTTCGCGGCCAATCTCTCCAAGATTTGGTCGATGAAGGGTAGCGGAAAATGATCCTTCTTGGTGGCGAGATTGAGTCTTCTGTAGTCTACACACACTCGCCAAGAAGTCGGTACTCTGGTTGCGATCTCCTCTCCTTTGTCATTTGTCACAATGGTGATCCCTGATTTCTTGGGCACAACATGCAGAGGGCTCACCCATTTGCTGTCGGAGAAGGGATAAATGAATCCCGCATCACACCATTTCTGGATTTCTTTCATAACCACCTCTCGCAGATTCGGGTTTAATCTTCTTTGCAGTTCTCGAGAGGGTCTACAATCGTCTTCCAGAAAGATGCGGTGCGAACAGAGTGACGGATTGATCCCGTAGAGATCGGAGGTTCGCCAGCCTATCGCCTTGCGGTTACGTTCAAGAACCTCCATCAGACGAGATTCTTGATCTTCGGTCAGATGTGCATTGATGATGACCGGGTACATGTTCGATTCTCCTGCAAGGAAGGCATACTTCATATTGGAGGGCAAGGGTTTCAGCTCTGGCGGTGTCTGGGCTGCTTCAGTAGTGACCTCAGCTATTAATGCAGGTGGTGATTCTTTCAACTGTGCGATGTCCACCATAATCTGCTCTGTCTATTCTCTCAGATCCTGACAGAATTCCTCGATGATTTCATCTTCTTCCGAAGATGCTTCCAAACTCGGCTCCTGGTTCTGAAGGCATAACGACCCCACGGTAGTATTTTGTAGTGCATCAGCAAGGTCCTCATCTTGATCGATACACGGGAATTCGACTGCGGTCTCCACTTCCTCCTCTGGATAGAGGATTCTGTGGATCTCATGATCATCCAGGAAGAGGTTGGTGTCTTGAATCTCGGCTAGAAAGTCGCAGTCTTCATCATTCTCAATCACCCTTGCACATGATACAGATGTTGGTTCAACGGGCGTTCCCTCAGACAGGGTCTCTAATCGGATAATTTCATTGCCAGCTCCAAAAGTGATTTCTCCTGTCCCATAATTCACTACTGCGTTTGACGTCGGCAGAAATGGCCTTCCGAGTATGATCGGGGTAAGGAGCAACGGAGCGGGGACGTCCATATCTAAGACCACAAAATCGTCTGGGAAAGATTTTCCCTGAACCGTGACGATCACGTCCTCCAACAGGCCCCTAGGCCGCTTGACTGACTTGTCTGCAAACTGCAGAATCATCTTTGTAGGTTTGAGCGGTCCCAGCTTGAACTCCGTGAGTAGTGAGGCTGGCATCAGATTAACAGATGACCCGCTGTCGAGGAGTGTTCGTTCGAACTCTTGATTGAACATTTGACAACGTACAAGATGTGCTCCCATATCTGGCTTTTTGTCCGGGAGGTTGCTGATGGCATTGACGGTGGCCATAGTAAGGATGTGCTTTTCAGATTTACCACCTTTGCTTCGGGAGTTATGTGGGGTTGGCCTGCGCTTGGTTGTACATGCCTCCTTAAGTCCTTTCTTCACAGCTGGCATGTACTCAAGAGCTTTCATTAATGGCATATTCAACACTAAATTCTGAATGATTTCTATAATCGCAGGATCAGACAAAGCATTTTTCAAAATTTTCATTTTTTTGTGTTTTTTCATTGCTTCAGGAAAAGGAATATTTACAAACTCTTCTCCAATTTCATTCAAAATAGTGTCCGTGTTGTTGTTTACAGGTAGATGACAAAAAGGAATGGATTCATCTACAATTTGTGGACCAAAAACTACAGGCTCGGCTTCGGGTGCTGGCGTTGGACTCGCTGCAGGTGCGGTGCTCCTCCTGTCAGGAGCTGACTGTGATGCGGGTGCAGGCGTCTCCAATGCTGGCCGGTCTCCACCGAGGTTACTGCTATCTTTTTGTATTTTTCTATTTCTTCATTTTTTTGTGATTTTCTGGATGTTGGTGCTGCTCCCAAAATGCTTGCTGGCCCTGGTGTTGGCTGGCCTGACGATTCCCCGTCAGATGCAATATGCTTTCCTTTCACCGTTGCCGATGGCCGGAGTGTCCTACCGCTCCTGAGAGTAACAGCGTTAGATGAAAAACAATTAAATTCACCTGATTCGGGTTGGACACTGCCAGCTACCTGCTCCTTGCGTCGGAAATTGTTAGGATTAGCTTCGACCTGGGCTGGTATAACAGTTTTGGCTGCCGTCAGGTCGTCGATCTTCTGGTTCATCTCAGCCATGTTCTTCATCAACTGTTCCAAACAGGCCAGGGCTGGATTGACCGGTACAATCTCAGAAGATTCCCCCTGCTGGGGTCTAGACTGCTGATATGGCGGTTGAGATTGTGACTGGTATCCTTGTGCGAATTGTTGAGGAAGGGGGTTTGAGGAGTACTGCGACGGGTGTTGGTTGTATTGTGCAGTCGGTTGCTGGTGGTATCCTTGTCCACGATATCCGGACTGCTGAGGCCCATGTTGGTTTTTCTGCCTCCACGTGTTTCCATGTGAGGGAGGCTGGTACTGGTAGGGCTGCTGGAATGGTCTTCCACCCTGGTGTTGCTGCTGGAAGGGCCTGTTGCCCATGTTCTGACCCTGAGAGTGTCCCTGAGGACGGGTCAGCTGCGCTTCGTTGTTCCAGACGCCATTGATCTCTTGGATCAGCGGCGGGGGTGGAGAGAACTGCTCGGAGTAAGCGGGCTGGTGCTCGGGTTGATATACAACCATCTGTGTCTGAGGCTGCGGTTGCTGCTCCGGGACCTGCACGTAGTATACGTGCTGGACTGGCTGGGGCTGCGGTGGAGTCGGCTGAGGATTTTGCTGCATTGTAGGCTCCTTCTTCTCAGCGTTCGGCTCGGCAGAGGTGGACACAGCGTTGCACATGTTTGCATTCAGTGCTCGGACGAGCTGCTCCAGCTGCTGGGAAATCTGGTCGAGCTTCTCCAGACCTTGGGTCCTCTTCTCTATAACTGCCAGTTTTTCGAGGTCCTGCGACCTCTTCTCGATGATGTCCACTTTGGACAAGTGGCTCCCGATGATACTCAGGTTGGAGCTTTCATCTTTGTCCTCAGTGTGAGAAGCCATGTTAACTGACTTGCTGATGGCGGTCGGTGGCTTCATGTAGACCTGGGACGAGGATTGGGCTGCTTCTCCCTCAGCCATTTCTTCAAAGACATTCCATACAACATCCTCGTCTTTGTTGAAATGCGATCCGCCGCAAGCTGCATCTACTAGCTTTTGGCTCTCGAATGACAGCCCCCCAAAGAAGTGTTGCACGAGACTGGTCTTGGGTATTTCATGATGGGGGCACTTTTCCTGTAGATCCTTGAATCTCTCCCACGCTTCATGGATCGTCTCGTGGGGCTGCTGGCAGAAACTGGAGATCCGGGCACGCATATGGTTTAATCTCCCCAGAGGATAAAATTTATGGAGGAAAGCAGATTTCAGTTCCTCCCAGGTGGTGACGACCTTCCCGAGATGATCGACCCAGTAAAGGGCCTTGTCTTGAAGGCTGAAAGAGAATGCGGTCATCTTGATCACATCCAGGGGAACTCCGGGGTAGTGAGCAGTGGAGCAGATGCGGTTGAACTTCTTGAGGAAAATATATGGCTCCTCAGTGGTGTTCCCATGAAAAGTGGGAAGCAGTGACAGAAACTGTGGCTTCAACTCGAAGTGAGCATGCATTCGTGGAATTTGAATCCACTCAGTGATGCGCCCTGCTCCTGGGTTGTATGTCTGCTTGAGTGTGGGATTGGGCTGCGGTGGATCTTCTTCTGCTGCTTCATATTCGGGTCCCACTGAAAACTCATCACTGATTTCATGTTCATTGGGATCGTAGTTCGGATCATCCTCCCGTCGGCCGTCTCTCGCATCGGCCCTTCTTCTCAGATCATTCAGCATGTCCTGGAAGGCGGTCTGGGCCAGGGCTTGGTTAGTCAGCTGCTGCCGAATGGCTTGAATGGAAGCCAGCAGTTGACTGTTAACCTCACCCTGCGTAGTGTATTGTCCTTCCGCTGCATTGTCTTCAGGCTCCTGCTGGGGCTGCGGTCCTTTCCCCCTTCCTCCTGCCATTTCTGTCTCTGCTTGGTTGACTGTCTCGAGCTCTAAGTCTGCACATGGTAGAATGCCTCGATCAGTCTGAATTGCAGCACCAGATAGAGAGATGTGATCTGTGTCAAGGTCGACACAGAACTTTGTTAAGGATGGCGATGTGTAAGGAGTAAAATCAATGGCCATCCAAAACGGACAAAGTTCGGGACGAGAGTGGTCCCGGTTTATTGAAGAAGGCAAGAAGTCTGGAGGTCGGTTCATAGGGTTTGAACCGGTGTCTCGGGAATCGCCCTGAATTATTGGAGAGGGTGAACGAATGGAGCCGATGTGGGTGTCGACAGAGCCTCGACTAAACTGTCCATTCGTCGCCATCTCGAAGATCAAGAGGAAGATCGATGTGGATGAAAGATACGGGGGTCAACAAGGAACAAAAGGAATGTAAAACAGTAGAAGGCTCACAATGAGCGAGGGTCAACTGGAGGGAAAACAAAATTGCGCAATGGCGCGGGGTTTTTGATCTTGACCTAAATATGATTAGCAATCAAACACAAGACAAGGGAGTTCACCAACTCAACACGTGAAGCCGTGAAGGTTCGGCTTTTATCTTTGTAATTTTTATCTTGTTTTCAGGAATTTATCTTTCAACGAGTCCTTAGAGCGCTACGCCTATAGGAGCGAGAGTACTGCCGGAAAAGTATTCCCGTACTTGTCCTCCTCCTGTGTAACCTATAACTTGCGCTTTTTAAGGTCCTTGTACCCCTTCCTGGATCCCTACTCAGCCAAAGAAATAGAGGGAGGAAGCCGATAGGCGAAACCGATACTTCGGATCTCGCTCGCAACGGAATCACCCGTGAGCGTGCAAGATCCTACTCGGACGCAGCCGGTGAGACAGACACCCCCGTGAAGGCGTGGCCTATGCTCGGTACTTCGGACAAGGTCGGCGCTCACACAATAGTGAGTCACCACTGGCGACCAAGCCCTACTCGACTACGTACGATAGTAGCGCCAATACTTCGGAAATCCAGGCGATACACAAGGCAGCCACAAGTTGGGTTTTGGGCTCTAATCCTTACGAACGCTCATTCTCTTGGAAGGAGACCTTCCCATGCAACCTGAAAACAAATGAGGGTGTTACTCTCCCCAATCAATGAGTCCAATTACCAATTTTTATTTAGGTCAAAGTTTTCTTAGCAGTCCCTTTTTTAATTTTTTTTTTGTGTTATCGCTTCTTTTGAGTAGTTTCAAACAAGCGCCTAAGATTTTGTATTTTCCTTATCCTAAGGTATCCAAAATCAGAGGGAGAAAAGAGTCGGGAAAAGCCAATGCAAGTCGGCACCAAGATGGAAATCTCACCTTTGTGCCTATATGATGAATGCAAAGTAAGAAGACTTACAGTGAATCCCAGCTCTCTCCATGCGGGATGCAAGGCAGAAATTTATAAACCTAATCTATATGCCGGTTATGCAATGCGGAAATCGTCCTAGAACAGGCAACTGCTAGCGTGAAGAACCACGAGTTAACCGCTAACTCCCGATCCTAGTGTCCGGTCTAGGCTCACTCCTCCTCTGCTCAACACATTTGAGTTAGGAGAAAGCGCTTGTGTGGAGTGAGCTCGCGGCGTGCGGATCAAGAGCCAATGATTAACTACTTAATTAATCTAAGTCCAAATACGAACTATAGGAGCATGCAAGAATTATTAGGGTGTTTGGACCTAGGTTACTCGAATCAAGCAGGACCTAATTCTAAGAGCTCATTCCACAAAAGAAATGAAAAAGAAAACAAAACCGGAAAATGACTGTCGAGAAAACACGAAGAAAAAGCCGCGGTGAGCCCCCGGGTGAACAAACACCCGGAAATTAGGCCCAAAGTGTTCAAGTCTCTGAGTCCTGTATTATTACAAATTAATCAAATACTCTCTCTCACAAAAATAAAGCAACTCTCTCTCTCTAGTTCTCCTGCTCTCTCCTGCCGGCTAGGGTAGAATAGCCGACTCCTCCTCCCAAGGCTGCTCAGGATCCCCTAGGCGATCCTCCTCGGTTGGCGGTCCCTCGCAAGAAAACAAAAGAGATGTCAGAAGGTTCAAAATAAATAATACATAATATACAAGTAAGCAAAAATGGCTAAGTGACTAGAAAGACCCAAAGATACTCTACAAGCCGATGCTCCCCGGTAACGACGCCATTTGAAAAGCGAGAGCCGCTAAATAGCGGTCTGGCAAGTCAGACTCACTGTCGCTGATGCGACTGCTCAAACTTCCTCGGTCTTCAACAATTAACCCACACAATCAATCAGAGAATAGATAGCAAGGATTAAAATTTATTATACCCTACTAAAGATGTACAATGGCAAGCAAGTAGGGGTCGAACTCAAGAAGCAAAGGTGTAGAGCATAGATACAAATCCAATCCCAAGTCTAACAAGCAACTTAGCCAATCTAGAATTTTTTGTGGGTTTTTAATTTTATAATTTTTTTTATTTAATTTTTAATTTTTGTATTTTGATTTTTAATTTTCTGATTTTTATATTTTGTATTATATATTTTTTTTAATTTCTTTTTCAATATTGGAAAGTGAAGACAATATAATAAAAGACAAGCTAAAATATTTATAAAAATGTGCAAAAATAATCAAAAATTCAGAAATAAAAGGTTTTTGGTATTTTTAAGATTTTCTACTGTTTTTGTGATTTTTGGGGATTTTTCAAGGTGTTTTTGGTATTTTTATACTGAGATAAGGCAAAACAGTGGAAATAGGGCTGGCTGTGACTGAAATGCAAGTTAAAATTAACAAACAACAACCAAAATTTTCACACTATTTTTCAAATAAAGAGAATAAAATAAAGAACCAACAGGAGCTGAGTTTGCTATTTTTGGAGTTTTCTACTATTTTATATATTTTTTTGAAGTTTTTGAGTGTTTTTAAATTTTTAGTGTTTCTCTTTTGAGATTTTTAATGATTTTTGGTCTGGAGCTAAGACACACTAAAAGGAACAAAATATATTTTTTTGGAATTTTTCTGATGAGTTTTTATATTTTTTTGGTATTTTCTAATGCAAACAGTAGTAAAAATGCATGTTTTTGATTTTTAATAAATATTAGAATAAAATAAAATCAAAAACTAAAATGATAGCGTTAAAGCACAAGTTACCACGAGCTTAACCCTATTTTTGTGGAATTTTTGGGCTTAAAATGATCTTTCAAATAAATACCACAAGCATCCAATTAATAAATAAGCCTGGCAGGGGTATATGTGCAATATATCAAACATCCAGGGGCATTCATGCAATTTTCACCAAAAAATCACACGCAGCTCACGTTACACACCATTCACAGGGGCATAAATGCAATTAAAGAAAACCGGCTGGGCATACATGCAATATTTCCAAAAACATATTATATATCCTACGCACAGGGACGAAATTGCAAATACATAAAAGTCCTGGGCCTAACTTGCAAAATACCCAAAAGTCACACGCCAACGTCACGTGAGGTGACATGGCGTGGACTGAAGTGCAAATAGTGATAATGTGAGGGTCTGCGTGCAAATATTACAATACTTTTTAAACTACAAATAAAAGTTACTAGACTAGAAAGTAAATACAAAAAGGCATGGGTTAAAAGTGCAAAATACCCACGAGGCGCGATCCAGCGGTTGATGGCGAGTCACTTGTCCACGTGGCGCGCATCTGACGGTGCATACCCCTTCGTCGCGGACGGCTACGATTAGATCATCAAGGCTTGATCGGACGGTTGAAGGCGACGGCGATCGAACGGCTGGTGACGTGTCTGGCGCGGGCCCTCGATCCAACGGCAGGGAGGGGTTCACGAAGAACACCTCCCCGGCGAACTTCGAGACGCGATTCCGGCCGACACACGGCCGCTCCGGCCCCCGGATCAAGGGCAAAACGATCCTGGGGCTCTTCCGCGTCAGCAGGTGGTCTCAGGCGAGGCAGAGACGACTCGAGGTGCTCGGACGGCGGAGGAGACCTGGGCAGGTGGTCCTGGGTTCGTCGATGGTCGATCGAGCCTCCTCTTGGGCTCGGACCTGCAAGGTTAGGCACACAAAATCCCAGCGAACAATTTGGTGGTTTCCGATGGTTCCGATTAGGCGAAGGATGGTACGGGCGAAGAACTCCGGCGAGCGGCAGAGAGGGGAGTTCTGATGACTCGTTCTGGGCGAGATCGAGGTGGATGGAGAGGTGGAGCGGAGCGACAGAGTGGAGGGGAAGAGGATGAAGGTGTTTTGGACGGCGGAGGTTCACTGGAGTGGCCGGAAACGTCGGGCGGAGCTCAGCTCCGCCGTGGCTTCAATCTTGGATTCTCGGCGATTTGGTGATCGAAACTAAAAACTGCGATAGATCTACACTAACCTATGCTACAGCTACAAGAAAACGAAGAGAAAGGAGGAGGGGACTCACCAGAGACGTCGAGCGATGAAGCACGGCGGAACTCCGGCGAGGGTTGGATCGACTTCGATTCGACGCCAGACGACGCAAACCCAGGGTCAAATCGACTCCTGCTGTCACCAGGAGCACAATGGGCTAGGGGTTTTCGGGTGGATTTGGCGGAAGAAGGATCAAAATCCAATTGAAGTCGGGGGGTCCTATTTGAAGAGTTGACGGCGAGGCGAGGAAGACGAGGCCTCAGAGCCTCGGTCAGTGATCTTCAGCCCAAGGAATCACTTGGGCGTGAATCACCATTGACCGAGGAAAAGATTCCAAGAAGGAACCATCACCAAATGGTGATCGAGGTTCCCTCGAAAAAGGAGTGAACACAGGGTCAAACCCGACTCTGACAAGGGACAGACCTCGGTCAGGGAGTTGACCGAGGTTAACCAATGGAGCGTTCTGGTTGGTCCACGTGGACCAGCCAGAAAATTCCTTGGCTAAAAACCCTTATAAAATGAATTAAAATTAGCAGACGAATTAATTAAATTTTGAGTATAAAATAAAAAATGTTTGTAATTTTATGAAGTATTTTATGGTGATTTTTGTTTATTTTTATGAGCTATATTTTTACAAGTTTGTACTTATACCCTTATAGGTATCTATATCTATGTATTTAAGTATTCTATTTTTATTTAGGTATTTTTAATTTATTTTTTTTGGTTTTTATTTTCTAAAATTATAAAATACTTTTATATACACAAATATATTTTTATTTTAATTTTCTGATATATTTTATACACTTAATAAAATGAAAGTGTTATTTGTATAGGTATAGCTACATGTAGTATACCTATGTATTATAATATATACAAGTATTTTTATTTGAGTTTTATTGATGTTTTTATTTTGATTTTAATGTTCATAAGTATTATAAATAATATTTACAACATTATAAAAATATAAAATTATAAAAATAATAAATAATTAATAAATTGAATATTTTAATATGTACAAGCATACAATAGGGGTCCAAAACTCAACTTTCAAACCGTAGCTCCGCCAAATGCGAAACCACCACCATTAAATAGCTTATTTTCTTCTATATACAATTAAAGGTGAATACACTGCAATTGGAGTTTTTATTTGTGAGATACGGGTCTGGGAAGTTGGCATTCTGGATTTTTATTTAGACCATAACTTTTTATCTGTACATTATTTTTCTGTGAAATCAATTTTGTATTTTTCTTTATTAAATTATCTATAACTTTCATGTACAAAGTTTCTTTATTTGATGTATAAAAAGTGGAACCAAAAATAGGTCCCCAAAATGAATAAAGAATGAATAGAATGTATAGGTATTTTATCTGTGTTTTGGCCCTTATCTCCCCCTACTTTATTCCTTGTCGACCTATTCATCAAGATGCCTAGGTCTCGGGGGTTTTGGGTCATAAAATATTTACAATATTTTATTCTTTTTCTTTTCTTTATTTATTCTATAATTTTGGCCTTAATTACAGTATTTTATACACAAATATGATGCACATGCATGGATGCTAAGATGCTCTATTTAAGGGTATTTACAGGCATTTGCTAGGGTTTTTGGTGCCAAAATGATAGAATAAAGATGATGAAATGTGGATTCATCACTGCCCAAAGTGACTTATGCCTCAGCTCAACAGGTAAATGGCATGGCTTGTCATATACGAGGCGAAAGGGAGATGTGCCCAAAGGTGTCTTGAAAGACGTCCTATATGCCCACAAGACCGAGTCCAAAAGCTGTGACCAATCCTTTCGGTCAGGGCGGACGACTTTCTGCAGAATAGTCTTGATCTCCCTATTCGACACTTCGGCTAGACCATTCATCTGTGGATGGTAAGGTGTAGCAACACGATGGTCTATGCCGAACTCGCTAGCAAGTGCCTTCACCTGGTCGTTGATGAAGTGCGACCCCCCATCAGATATCAAAACTCGTGGAACCACGAACCGCGTAATGATGTGCTTCCTCAAAAATCTGCAAACTGTCCTCGCATCAACGGCTCGGGCGGGGATAGCCTCCACCCAACGACTCACATAATCAACGGCCGACAGAATGTACTCAAATCCCTGACTCTTAGGTAATGGACCCATGAAATCGATGCCCCATGCGTCAAAAACCTCACAGAAGTGAATGGGCTGCATCGGCATCATATCACGCTGTCCGCAAGTGCCCATCCTCTGACAGTCAGTACACCTCTTCACGAACTCATCTGAGTCCTTGAAGAGGGTAGGCCACCACAAGCCGGATTGGAGCACTTTCTGTGCCGTTCTCCTCCCAGAATGATGTCCTCCTGCCTCAAGCTTGTGGCAGTAAGTGAGGACGCTATGGTGTTCCTCCTGAGGAATACACCGACGCCAGACGCTATCCCCTCCTTCGTGGTAAAGGATGGGATCCTCCCAATGGTAAGACTTGGCCTTCGCAAGGAAGGTCTCAAGCCTCTGCCTGGGCCAATCTTGTGGGACTTTCCCAGCAACGAGAAAGTTCACAATATTGGCATACAATGGGAGTGAGGCGATAGCAAGGATCGCCTCATCTGGGAAGGTATCTCGAATAGGCTCAATCTGCTCAGTCTCCTCAGGCTGCTCTAATCGGGAGAGATGATCCGCCACCACATTTTTGACTCCAGGTTTATCCTTGATCTCAATATCGAACTCCTGGAGTAGAAGGATCCATCTAGTCAGTCTGGCCTTGGCATCCTTCTTTGCCATGAGGTACCTGATGGCGATGTGATCTGTAAAAAAAGTCACTCTAGATCCGATGATATACGATCTGAACTTATCTAGGGCGAACACTACAGCTAGCATTTCCTTCTCTGTGACCGTGTAATTCCGCTGGACGGAATCCAATGTGCGGCTAGCATAGTGTATGGCAAATGGAACTCCATCCCTCCTCTGTCCCAGCACTACCCCTACGGCAAAATCGGAGGCATCCGTCATGATCTCAAATAGGAGAGACCAATCAGGCGGCTGGAGGACAGGAGCCTCAATGACACACTGCTGGAGAGTCGCGAATGACGAAAGACACTTGTCATTGACAAGGAACTCGGTGTCTTTCGTCAAGAGGTCAGTCAACGGTCGGGCAATCCTGCTGAAATCCTGAATGAATCTCCTATAAAATCCAACGTGCCCCAGAAATGACCGTAGCTGCCTCAAATTGGACGGCGGTGTGAGTTTCCTAATGACATCCACCTTGGCCGGATCCACCTCCATGCCCCTGTTGGAGATGATATGGCCAAGCACCGTCCCTTGAGTCACCATGAAGTGACTCTTCTCCCAAGATAACACCAAATGATACTCAATGCATCGCTGGAGTACTCGGTCTAGGCAATCAAGACAGGAGTCGAATCCGTCGCCGTAGACCGAGAAATCGTCCATGAAGACCTCTAAGCACTCCCCTACCATGTCCGAGAAGATCGACAGCATGCACCTCTGAAAAGTCGCAGGGGCGTTGCATAGCCCAAATGGCATGCGTCGAAAAGCATATGTGCCGAAGGGACCGGTAAAGGTGGTCTTCTCCTGATCCTCAGGAGCGATGGCCACTTGGTTGTAGCCCGAGTACCCATCCAGGAAGCAATAATGGCTCTTCCCTGCCAGTCTCTCAATGATCTGGTCAATAAAAGGCAGGGGGAAATGGTCCTTCTTGGTGGCATGGTTGAGTCTCCTGTAGTCAACACAAACCCTCCAAGAGGTGGGTACTCGTGTAGCGATCTCCTCTCCCGACTCACTGATCACAGTCGTGATGCCCGTCTTCTTGGGCACCACATGCAAGGGGCTGACCCACTTGGAGTCGGAAATGGGATAAATGAAACCTGCACCCCACCATTTTGATATTTCCTTCATCACAACCTCTCTCAGGTTGGGGTTAAGACGTCGCTGGAACTCACGCGACGGCTTCGCCTCGTCCTCGAGATAGATATGGTGGGAGCACACTGATGGACTAATCCCATGGAGATCCGCTACGCTCCATCCGATCGCCTTGCGGTTCTTTTCAAGAACTCCCATCAGACGGGATTCCTGCTCTCCAGTCAACTCAGCGGAGATGATGACTGGGTACATCTCTGGCTCGCCCGCAAGGAATCGATACTTCAGCGAAGTAGGGAGCGGCTTTAGCTCTGGAATGCTGGGTGCCGGCAAATCTGGCTGCGGAAGAAACTGAGTGAAAGCTGCAAGGTCGGCCACATCTGCCTGGGAAAGTGAAAGCGTACTCTCGCAAACTGGATCGGGAGAAGGCTGCTCTACTGTACTGTCTCTGCTCGGCTCTGCATCTACCTCCTCCCCAACTATCGGCTCAGGTGGACTCAGGTCTGGCATCTGATCATAGCAATCGGCCCAATCAGACTCTGAATCCGAGGGATCTGCATCAGAAGCGGTGGCGTCATTACCACCGGAAAACAAGGTGGCCTCAGCACCACCATCACTAAACATCGTGTTGCGATCGAGGACCGGCTCTGCTGCCTCTGTGGTATCCTGAACCAGGGCTGTGCTCTCCAGACTCTCCTCTGCTATCATCTCGGCATCAGTTGTATCTGAAAGTGAGAGGGTGGTCTGTGTCTCAAGATCTGCCCAAGCTGCCTCATCATCTGTGATCACAAAATCACAGTCCTGGTGGATGTCTGGCTCTGCGTCTGTCAGCTGCTCTGCATCTGTACTCGCATCTGAGCGGGCTCTGAATCTCGCTCTGTAGTCCTCGACCGTCTCTATTTGTATACTCTCGCCCTCGATGCGAAAGTACACCTTCCCGCTATCATGATCAGTCACTGCCTTGGCTGTGGCCAAGAACGGACGACCAAGGATGATGGGGGTATCGGTCACTGACTCAGGGATCTCCATGTCCAACACTACGAAGTCCACGGGGAATTTCAGGCCCTGAATCGTGACGATAACATCTCGTAATAACCCCTTCGGCCTTTTGACAGATCGATCAGCGAACTGAAGGACTGTCCTACTCTGTCGAAGAGTGCCCAACTCGAAGCGGTCGAGAAGGGCTGCCGGAAGAAGGTTGATCGACGATCCGCTATCTAGTAGAGTACGGTCGAACCTCTGCTCACTAATCTGGCATCTGACATACGGGGCCCCTGAATCTGGCTTCTTGGCTGGCAGTCGGTTCTGGATCGCAAAGCACGTAGCTTTGGTCAGCACATGTATCTCTGAAGTGTGGTTCCTCCTCCTCCTCCTGACTGTAGTCCTCTCTCTCAAAGATCGCTGGAGAAGGGGGATGTGCTGCAAAGCCTCCTGGAGGGTCAGCTGGATGTGGAATCGATCTATCATATTCTGGCTGAATTCCTCCTGCACTGTCTTTTTTGGATCTTTTTTCTTCCCCTTCCCCATCTGAAGGGCTCTAGGGAAGGGGATCACAGGGTCCTTCTCAGATGAAGGACTAGGAAAAGGTCTAGACGGTTCAAGGACCGGATCCACACATACATCATGCACCACAGTGGGACCAGAAGAAAGTAAACCTTTCCCTTTATTCACAATAGAGTTCTGAGATACAGGTTCGCGAGGAAAGACAACATCTCTATCTGTACAAACACCGGTGGCCTCAGTACCACCACGGGCTGGCTCTGCATCTGCTGCTGGTGATCTCTCTGCTGGGAGTACTGCCCTCCCTGACCTGACGGCTGCTGCGGGGGCTGGGTACTACCATTCCCCCACCTGAATCCGGGATGGTCTCGTCGGATCCCAGGCTGAGGGCGGTCATACCAAATCCCGTTGACATCCATCAATGGCTCAGCATCGTAGGGGGCTGGCGGGAGTACTGCCAGAGGCTGGTCCAGCTGGTAGACCACCATCTGCATCTCTGTAGATGGTGGGGACTGGTAGGTGGGTTGCGGCTGCTGGTACGGCTCCGCCTGTACAAGATGGACCTGTCTAGGCTGCACGTGGGTGCTGGAGCGCTGGGACGAGCTGCTGCTGCTGCCGGCGTCACCTCGCGACTGAAGACGGGGTTGAGAAGCTGTCTGTGCCTCCTGGAGACACATGAGCTGTGTCTTCATGTCGCTCAGAACCTGTGCCATCTGCTCCATCTGCGTGATACTCTGGCACTGCTTCTTCTCGATCAGCTCCATGCGGTCCAACTTCTCGCTAATGATGCCCATGTCCGCAGCTGACGACTCTAGCTGTGCTGCTGCTACTGCGGACGAACTGGATGGACCTGCATCGACCCTTGCTATCCGCTGGTACTGCACGGGTCCTGGATGCTGTGGCTGGGGTCTCTGAGAATACAACCTGGTCTGGGACATCATCATGTAGTTTTCTGCCATCTCCTCATAGATGGCCCAGACCTGGTCATGGTCCTTGGCGAAGTAGGACCCACCGCAAGAAGCGTTCACCAGGCCCTGTAGCTCTGGCGTCATCCCACTGAAAAAACTCTGAACCAAGTTCGGCTTAGAAATGTCGTGGTGCGGGCATCTGTCCAGGAGCTCTCGAAACCTCTCCCATGCCTCGTGAAACTGCTCGTTGGGGAGCATGGAGAAGTTGCTGATCAGGGCCCTCGCTGCATTGGTCCGCCCGAGTGGATAGTACTTGTTCAAGTACTCGGTGCGGAGCTGCTCCAGGGTGTAGACGAACTTCCCTAGATGTTTCAGCCAGGCAGCTGCTCTATCTGCCAGTGAAAACGGGAAGGCTATCATCCGAATCGTATCCTGGTCCACGTGTCTGTCGTGGACAGTACTGCAGATCATCAAGAACTCCTGGAGGTGGAGGTGGGGCTCCTCAGTGGCCAGTCCGTGGAAGCGGGGTAGCAACTGCAAGGTGTTCGGGGGGAACTTGAAGTCCCCCACGATCGCCGGCACCACTACCCAGTGATGCATCAGAGTAGATCCGGGATTGTGTAGCTCCCGCATCGGTCGTGGTGGTCCTCCTGCCGCGGCGGCTGCCGCTGCGGCGGCCGCGGCTGCTGCTGCGGCTGCTGCGGCACGAGCATCTGCATCATCCGGCTCCTCGGGCTCGCTCTGCTGGTCTCGCTCTGCTTTGAGCCTCTCCAACTCTCGCCTCATCTCAATCATAAATGCTCCCTGATCGCGGAGCTGCTGCTGGACTGTCTCAAGTGATGCGATCAGGGTGGAGTTGATCGCTCCCTTGTCAAGTACGAAATGCTCTGGCTGACGGGAGTGATCATCGGAACTGCCTGCTCCGGCCATGTCTACGTCTGCAAAATCAAACGAGCCCAACTCAGGTGCTGTCAAATGTATCAATCTCTCCTCGGGCTCGTGTCTCTCAGGTAGATCAGAAAGGGGGTCGAGGGGGAACAGGGTGGAGTCGTATTCGGGCTCGGAAAGCGGGTCTGAGCTCTCACGAGCCAACCTAGATGAGGAGGTAGACGCGCCCGAAAGCGGCGCAACCAGAGGTTGCCTAAGAGATCGTCTACCCATCATCTTGATCTGGCGAGTAGTGCGGATGAGATCTGGAAAAATTATGATCAGAAAATAAACCCCCGGTTCACCAACGCAACGCGAGCTGAAGACCGTGAAAGTTCGGTCAAATTATCTTGTCGATTTTATTTTGGTGAACACACAAAATATCAGAGCGCTTACGTGACCTGTTGGGATATCCGATGCTAACCCAACCGACTGGCCCGCACGGAAGAGTCGGTAATCAGTCGGGACTAGCAACGGGGGGCTCTACCTAGGGTGCGGGTCACTCTCTCGCGCATCCAAACCATACAATGAGGGGGTTGCTCTCCCCAAGACAGAATTTTTAGGGTGAGCAGATTTTAAGATCAATAATTTTAGCAGTCCCAATTTTATGGTTTTTCTTTTTAATTTTTTTTCAAATGAAAACAAACGTCCTAACGAATTTTTCGGTTCTCCTGATTATTAAGTCCAAAAACAGGGGGGAGAAGACGAAAAAGCCGATGCACGATAAATCAATGATGCATGCTGAGTAAGAAATGCGTACCTTGCTCCAGCTCTCTACATGCAATATGATCCGCGCATAAAAGTAAAGACAGGAATAACTAGCCTAAATGATGCAGCGGTAAAGCCGAGTCCTAGATGAGCAATTCTAGCGATGAACCGTCTAACCGGTCACCGACCTCCAAGCCAAAGAGTCCGGTCTTGGCCCGTCCCTCCTCTGTCCGACAAATCGGGGGTAGGAGTAAGCGCTTTACAGGACGGGCTACGGCACGTAGGCTACGAAGGTAAGTGAGTCGGTTATTTTTATTAATGATTTTTAAGTAGGTCCAATTATCGATCTATGGGAACAGATAAGCAATTAGGTGTGTGGATCCTACTAATTACGGCACAATCACCAGAAAATCCTAAGTCTAGGGGCTCGAGCAAAAACCGCGAAAAACCGGAAAAAGCAAAAATAAAAGAAAAAAAAGCCGCGAAAAAGCCGCGAAAAACCGCTAAGGTCCTAAGGGTCCCCCGAGCACTCCGGTGCTCGGCGAAACAGACCCGCTACGGTCAAGTCACAAGAAGTCCAAGAAGTCCAAGTACCTGTATTATTACAATAATAATAAAGAGATAAAATTCTACCCTAATCCTCACCCACTCAACTCTCTCTCACTCTCTCCTGCGGCTCCGTACAGAAGGGGGACGCCTCCGAATCCCGCGGTTGCGTCGGCTCTCGAGAATAGTCGCCTCGGTCCTCGGGCCCTCGCAAGAGAAAACAAGTGGTCAGAACCAATCAAATAATATCAAAGGAAATAAATAAAAATAAAAAGGGTATATGTGCAAAAATGTAAAATAAAATAAACACACAAAATAGATCAAAAACAAAAATAAAAGAAAATGAAAATAAAATCAAACAAAATATAGACAAAAAGCCGCGAAAAGCCGCGAGCTCCGAAGAGCCGCGAAAAGCCGCGAAAATAAAAATGAAAAGAAAAGAAAAACTACTAAGCCGTGCTCCCCGGCAACGGCACCATTCTGATAACACAAAAACCCGAGCGACTAAGGCAATCAGGTAACTGAGACGGTCGTTGCGACCTCAACCACTCGGATGTGTATATCAAGAAAAATATCAGACCACTAAGATGTAAATAAAATCAATCAAAACCAAAGCAAGCGGTCCTGCTATATGTTTAACCTGGTATAGCACCCAGAGTCGAACTCAAGGAGCACGGATTGGCCGAAGGCCTACGAAGTAGTAAAAATGAATAAAATAAAAGACAAAATATTTTTAGTGGTTTTTAATCAATTTTATATTTTTTTTGGATTTTTAATATGTAAAGAAAATAAGAAAAGCAAAAACAAGCACACTTCAACAAATTATTTAATGCAGCAAAAATCAAGCAAAAATTCAAACAAAAATATTTTTATGTTTTTTATGTTTTTTAGTGTTTTTGGTGAAATTTTGAGATTTTTCTGATGTATATTTTATTTTCTAAAAATCAAACAATACTAAAAACAAGGGGTACTGTCCAGCCAAGCCTAAAGTCCCTAGATAAAATACCTAAGGACCTCAAAAAGGCCTGGAGGTAATTTTCCTATAAATTAGATGAAATAAGGAAAATTTAGGTACCAGATTTATTGTTTTTGGAGTTTTAATGTATTTATTAGAATTTTTATGGTTTTTCGAGTGTTTTTAAGTTTTTAAGGTTTTTAAGCAGTGAAAAATAGCCAAAATTGGCTGGAAAATCAAACACACTAAACTAAACAGTACCTAATTTTTATAGAATTTTTAGAGGGGTTTTTATATTTTTTTGTGATTTTCTAATCTAGACAGTAACAAAAATGATGGTTTTTGAATTTTTAAAAATAGCAAATAAACTAAAAAATGTCCTAAAAAATTCTCAAAAATCCTACACCATGGCAGGAGCATTGTGTCAAATTTTTGTCGAATTTGGAGGTGATTTGATATTTTATTCAAAAATGGCAAAAGGGTACTGTGCACAGGGACTGAAGTGCAAATACCCTAAGTTCTGGGGGTCCCGGTGCAATTAACCCAGCAAAACACGCGCGAGGCACGTGCCTGGGGCACTCAGGGACCTATATGTAATAAAACTAAGTTCCAGGGACTAATTGGTAACACGTACCAAAAGTCCGAGGGCCTCAGCTGCAAATAACCCAATAATAAACGCACATGCGTAAAACAACCACGCACAGGGGTATAAATGCAATTACTCAAAAAGTTTCATTCATGCATTAACAACCAGAACTACAAGGGCATCTCTTGCAAATAACCCAGAAATACACGTGACGAAGCACGTGGCTCACACAGGTAGGGGCATATAAGCAAATATACTAAAGTGCAGGGTCCATTGTGCAAATAAACCTAAAACTAAATAAAGGGCTGAAATATTTACAGGACTCAAATGAAATAAAACTAAGATAAGAGCCTAAGGGTAATTTACCCTTTATTAACCGGAGCTGACGGATGGCCGCCATGTGGCGATCGGACGGTCGAGGTGGGGGTGGCTCTGGTCGCTGCTGCTCTCTGGTCGATCCAACGGTCCAGGCCAGGACACGTGTGGATCTAACGGTCTGGATCTAACGCCTCATATCTGACGTCCACGTGCGCTCCAGGAACCAACGGTCGAGATCAGACCTGGAGCGAGAGGCGAATCCGACGGCTGTCGAGGATGCTGGAAAAACTGATGGCCGGCAAACTTCGCCGGCCTCGTGAAGATGGCTCCGGGCTCCTCTGCTGCGCCTGAAGGTCGGAGGAGCTCCGTCGTGAAGGTGCGCAGATGCTGGTGGGCTCCGATGCTCCAGCCGAGCTCGGATGAGCTCCGACGAGGGTGGCGGAGCTGAAGCTCATGTCTGAATGTCGAGAGGCCTCAGATGGCCTTCTCTGGTCCTGCAAAATGGCTCAGAAGCTTCGCGGGTCGAGGGCAAAGTGCCTCGACCCAGTTAGGCGACTTGGGGATGGTCTGTGCGTCGGTGCGGACGAACCCCGGCGATGCGACAGCGAAGGGGTTCGAGTCCCAGCTCCCGTGCGAGCTGGGTTGAACGGAGGGGCGGAGAAGGTGCGTGGAAGGAAGACGAAGGCAATGGTGGATTCCGATGGTCGAACGGGAGGGTGAGGCGGTCGGAATCAGCGAAAATCGACGGCGGGGCGATTTGGGGCTAATCGAAAATTAAAGAACTAGGAATAAAATCTAAGCTACCTGGGTGGATGGGTCGACTGTGCTGGAGCTGGGGAAGCTCCCGGTCCTCGCCTCACAGAGCATCGACGTCCGAGGCTCGAGCTCCAACTCGGGGCGGAGCACGGCGGTGAAGACTCGCCGGATCAGTGGCTTTCGCCTCCTTTCCTCGCTGCAACAGGTTGAGGCTCGAGCTGTCACCTCTCTCTCTCTCTAGATCTCACTGGAAATCGAAGCAAATGGCCAAAGATGCCTGAAATGGGTGGCGGAGCTCTCTTTTGTATGCTGGCGGGATCCGAGAAGAAGGGCTCGGGTAGGGTCATGGTGACGTGCGGATCTCGATGCGGGGGCTCCGGCGAGGGTCTCGGGTGTGACGTGAAGGAGTCGGACCTGGGGTTTAGGCGAGATGGAGTCGGGTCTGCATAGGAAAAATCCGAGAAGGAGCGTCGGGCGTTGCAGACCCGCGAGAGGTGGTCCTGGGGGGGGGGGGGAGTTGACCGGGCGGTCAACATCCCCCAGAGCCAATGGATGGCGGCCACGTGGCTGAATTTTGGAGAGGCAAATGGAGGTAGCTAGGGCCCGATTCAGCCAAAACTCAAAACATGAAATATTTTTATTTTAATTTTTTCTATTTTTTGGTGATTTTTAATTAATTTTTGGAAATAAAAATAAGGTATTTACATTATATAGCTATATATAGGTATATATACAATATGTAGGCTTTTGATTTTTGATTTTTAATTATTATTTTTGTACACTTTTATTCCGATTTTATATTTTATTTATTTATAGAATAAAATAAGGAATAAAAGGGTAATTTTATTTTGTTTTTTTATTATTTATATACATAGGTAAAATAAATAGATATATACATCTATATACATGGTATATATACAATGTATTTTTGCATTTTTAATTTTGTTATTTTTATTTGATTTTTGTTTTGATTCTTTTTATTTTATTTATTTACAATATATAACATAGACTATTTACAAAAAGTTTTGAGAATTAATTTTGTATATTTACAAAGCTAAATAAATGTAGAAGCATGGTCTATGTACATGGTGAAGGGGTGTTTTTGATCTTTATGATTTTTATCTTTTTATTTGGTTTTTATATTTTTATAAATATGTACAAGTATTTATAAATATATTTTTGGGTGAGGAAAATATTATTTTATTTATTTACATAGATATTTACACAAGAGCCCCTATCTCCCTCTACTTTGGCTTTTATGCGGTCAGGCCCATGCTGAGCCCTCCCTTGGGTTAGGTTGCTCAATATTTATTCTAAATATTTCCCTCTTTTTCTTTTTCATCTTTGTTCTTTTATTGTTGCACAAAAACATGCTAATTATATATTTTTACACAATGCATGCTTTTGGTAATTATTCCTATTTACAAGTATCTACATGCATTTGCATAGGTTTTTGTAGCTAAAATATAAGAATAAAGAGTGATGAATGGGTATTCATCACCTACATGGATGACATGTTGATTGTAGGTCATGATTCCAACTTGATTGCAAAGATCAAGAGGGAACTCTCCAAAGAGTTTGAGATGAAAGATTTGGGTAAGGCTAGTCACATCTTAGGGATGCAAATTACAAGGGACAGGAAGAAGCACTTGCTGTGGTTGTCACAGGAGAGCTATGTTGAACGCGTATTGGAGCGGTTCAACATGAAGAATGCCAAGCATGTCAGTACGCCCTTAGCCTCTCATTTCAAGCTGAACCAAGAGCCATGTCCTTCTACTTCTGAGGAGAAAGCAGAGATGTCCAAGATCCCATACCACTCAGCAGTTGGAAGCCTCATGTATGCAATGGTTTGCACTAGACCCGACATAGCCCATGCAGTGGGCATGGTGAGCAGGTTCATGTCCAATCCGGGAAAGGACCATTGGGAGGCCGTGAAGTGGATCTTGAGATTTTTGAGAGGGACCTCAAGTATGTGTTTTGCTTTTGGGAGGTCAGATCCCAAACTATGTAGCTACATTAATGCAGATATGGCAGGAGATATGGACCAGAGAAAGTCCACCTCATGCTACATTTTCACATTTGCAGGGGGAGCCATATCATGGCAATCCAAACTACAGAAATGTGTTTCTCTCTCGACTACAGAGGTAGAATACATTGCAGCAGCAGAGGCTGGGAAAAAAGTGTTGTGGCTACAACGCTTTCTTGGTGAGTTTGGATTGGATGACAGTGAGTCGGTTGTGTTTTGTGATAGCTAGAGTGCTATAGACTTGAGCAAGAGTACCATGCACCATGCTCGCACAAAACACATTGATGTGAGATACCATTGGCTGAGGGATGCAATTGAACAGAAGCAGCTCATGTTGAAGAAGATTCACACCGATGAGAACCCCTCAGACAT
Source organism: Ottelia alismoides (assembly GCA_037367405.1). Classification (NCBI taxonomy): domain Eukaryota; kingdom Viridiplantae; phylum Streptophyta; class Magnoliopsida; order Alismatales; family Hydrocharitaceae; genus Ottelia; species Ottelia alismoides. The sequence continues at coordinate 98,004 of JAZKJV010004772.1, forward strand.
ATTGACCAAGGCAGTCACTCGTGACAAGCTTCAGCTCTGTAGAGAGCTGAGCGGTGTCACCTCTTGTTGATCTCCATCACAGGACAACACCTCCCTATTGGGGCTGGAGGGGGAGGTTGTTGGGTTTCTTTGCATTTTTTCCAACCCAACTTGAGGACAGCAGCAATTTACCCTTTTGAGAGGGGCATACTTGATATTTGCCCAGGTTTTACTTCCCCAATCAGGAACCCATTCCAGGGAGCATCGACCCCCATTGTTCCAGCCCTATTCCATTCCAGGAATGACACCTCTCCTCTCCCCATTTCCACCAAACAACAGCAGCGAGGGTTTTCTACGGGAAAAACCCATCCTCCTTCACGCACGCGAGGGAGAGAGGCCGAGAGGGAGAAGGAGCAGCGGCTAGGAGCTCCTTTCTAGCCACAGTTTGGAAGGAGGCGCAGCGACAAGTCGAGTGGGAGCAAACGGAGGTTGTTGGGAACGACCTCAAGAGGGCCGAGCATTGACTTGGGTCTCCATCCGGGAGCCTACAAGGGGAGTCACTTTATCCTTCTTGGATTTAAGCACAACATTTGGTATTTTGGATACCTAGGGATAGTTTGTTCCTTGTAGAAAGAACTATCCATTGTGTGTGGCTTGTACCTCGGTTTTGTGAGCAACAAAACCGAGAAGAACTTTGGCTCCATTTGACCGTATTGGAATCGTTGCCGGTCTTGCCCCGTGATTTTTCCCTTACTCACATTGAGTAAGGGTTTCCATGTAAAAATCTTTGTCTCTTGTGGTTGCTTGTGATTGTGCTTGTCATTGTTGCCATTTGAGTTCCCGTGTGGGGAACATATATTTGTTGTGCCATCTTTGCTGCATGACAGTTTTATAGGGGATATATCCTGATTGATTGTTCCGCATCCGCATTATCCCCAACACCAACTTGGTCAACAACAATGAGAACATATTTATGCCTATGACCCAATTACAAGCACTATTTGCAATCTCCTCCAAGAAATAATTCCGACTCCCTCGATGACAGTTATCGTGTCCCCACATCGATGCCTTGATAATTATGATCTTCCAAATGAATTAATCAGGACAAAGCTAATTTATTGATTGAAGATTGTCATGCAACTATATACATAGAGAATATTGTGATAGAATATTGGTTGGAGCGGAATCCGTTGAAACAAATTGTGTCTGATTATGCACAAACGTTGTGGATGCCGTCTCACCAAACCATAAACTTTATTGCTCAGATGCCAAGAACCCAAAAAAGAATATCCTCGGATCTAGAAATTGTGTTTCTAGTTAACTCTACGAAAGTCATCCATGTACCATAAGTTGTCCTAAGAGTCTCCTATGGTCCTACGGTTTGGGTCGGGTTTCGTATAGGATAGGACCGAACCAGCCCAATGCTTAACACTACTTCTCCATACAGATCGATGCAGCCTCATAGAAATCTTCTACCAAAAAATAGCTTGGGTCATCCACTGTATGCTGCTCTGAGCCAATTCGTCCACCTCAGCTTAGGTAAGTTCCTTCGGAGGCTCAAACCCAAGATGGCTTCTTATAATGGTCTGCTATTCATCACACTGGATCCTTATTGCCATTGCCGACTGCCGAGGGAAAGTAGGCTGCAGAGACTAACACTACCCGAATCCTAGGATTAAAATTGTCTCCGGTCGGGCATCTGTTTAACCCAGTTTATCTTGGACACCTTTGCCAAGAAATAGTTTTCTTTCAAGCGAATGTTGACCTAGGATTTATACCCAGATTCTTTATGTAATTGACTGCGAAACTTTTAACATGCAACATAACGTAACAGGGATTTAACCCTTTATTGAGAGGGGAATAGTTGCAATCCTCTAACTAACCAAATCACCAGGGCACCGCCTACAATATCACCAACCAAGTAATCGTTAGAGTTATGGGCTACGTTATAGGATCATTGTGTGTGCGTCGGTTCTCTTGCTTTTCCAGGAAGAAAAGCACTATACTAGAAAAATTTATTGTTTTGGTATCATTCATGAATCAGGCAATGATGTGAAAATTACTCTTGAAAGCTATTAGTTTCTCATCCAAAACCGTAATGCACGAAGGTGGTCATATAGGTATATGATCTCCCATACCATGGGAATGCCGCACGCAAGTCTGGTGGAAGCTGCCGCATCGAAGCCGTCCAAGTTCACATTCATCATCTGCTCAATCTCCATGTCTTCCGGTGCATCCGGCAGCCTCACCGCCTTGTACCTTCACCCATTAATATGTCAATAAAAACCCAAACTCATTTACCCCATAAAAGGTAATTAAAAGCGATCCTAAGTTTCGGGGATAAATATCAAAAGAAGACATTAAGAACATGAATTGCAGCGTCATAACACTGTTGAAAACGTTATAAAATTGACAGTTAATCTAAGATATGATCTATCTAATTTATTTATTCATAAGAAATGCTTGATTAAAAACGTGGTCTAGTTTGTTGTTGAAACTTATAAGTATGTAATAAAGACATATATCTAATTACGGACTGCTGTTTAAGACTTTGGATTATGTAAATTATACTTGTTATTTTTTTCATTTGCATGAGAAAATAGAACCTACCTGTCAAAGAATTATTCGTCTCAAAACGTCATGCATTTTTAATCAGGACATTGCTCATACTTGTACCAAAATTTAGGTCCATTTGTGTAATTTAGCTGGAAAAAGTTATGCCACAGTGCCCACACGATCCCACGTAACTGAAGGCAAAACGGAACATAATAGGCTGTTGTAGTATCATAACAGCACGCACTTGGCCTTAGAGCTCTACTCTTGGGGAGTAGAGTGCGATCCTGAGCGGGTTTCACCCTCCACGCCTCGTTGATCTCAACCTGCAATCCCAAATATTAACACGCACGCTCTCTACCAAAGTTGGAGAAGCAAAGAAATCGATCGATCGACGAAGCACGCACCAGAAGTCGACTAACGTCATCTTTGATCCATCGCGAGCCGAAGGAACAAAAGGAATGACACTAAGAAAGATCGAGAATATTTGGTGGAAATGCAGAGATGAGAATAATGTATACCGTAAAGCAGCTTGACCTTTCTCTCGTAAACGATAACGACTCCACCCATGAGGATGCCGGAGAGTCGGAGGGCCATTGGGACCGACGGATTGAGGATCTGCTCGCTGGAAAACAGAGAGATTTGGAATTTGAGAGTGGATGTGATGTGGGATGCTGGGGAGCGATTGATTACCAGATCTTGATAATGTCGAGCTTGTGGAGGCTCCTGCTGTTGATCTTGGCGTGCATTGTGGCCGCCATCCTGTCGATCGGGATCGGATGAGAGGGATATAGATTGTGGGAGTCGATAATTTGGCGGGGAATGGTGCATACCATATCTGCCCAAGAGGGGCCTTGCGGGCGAGGAGGTGGTGGGAGTAGAACATCTCTCTGGTGGAGGGGCCTTTCTCTGCTCTGCGTTGGTGGTGGAGTGGAGGCGGTAGAGGTGTGCTTTTATAGTAGTGAGGGGGGTATTCGGGATCGGACGGCTCCCGTGCGATCGGACCGTCTCTCTGAAGGATCAGGTGCCTTTTTACGCGTTGCGATGCGTAGTCGAATAGCTTGATGCAATCGCAACCCTGGGTATTAACGGGTTCAATCGGACATGCGAATCCGAGTCCGCAACAATGTCAATGGACTCAGACCTCCTTTTCCGAGTCGGCTAGTCCAGATATTAGGTGAAGTCACCACCTTCTTTTGTGGATCATGTTAGGGATGGAAATGGATGTGAATATATTCCCATTCGTTCTTATTCACATTCATTAAATGGAGGATATGGTTGTTGATTTTATATCTGATGAATACGAATGTGAATATTGAATTTCAACATCCGACGAATACGAATTCGAATACAACCTTAATTTTAACGAATACAAATACGAATACGAATCTTTTATTTTTTGAAAGATACGAACGAATGTTCATTTTTGAAAATTTTGCTTCGCTTAAATAAAAATTATATGGCATGACATGTTCACAATTGCACAACATTCTAAAATATAGGGACTAAATCAAAATTTCTCCACCAATACCGATTTTCCAACCCCCTACTCCAGTACATAACCCCTTCATCCTTTCGAGTTTCGAGTCTTTTGATTCGGCCCTTCCTTCATCCTCATTTCAAAGCTCTAACTTTCGGCACACCACCAGTCGATTGTTCTGCTCCGATCGGTGATCGCTCCTCCCCATCGATACACTCAAACTTCCTCTCGTCGTCGTTCAGTTGCTCCCCTCCCGTCATCGAGTAGTTGCTCCCTTGTTGTCCCACAAGATCATCACGGTGCCAAGTTTAAGAGGTAAGGAAGCATTCACTTTAGATTCCAAGTAGCAGCATGGTGCTACGTTCTTTCCCACACGAGCAGCAACAAATTGTTGCATTTATTCATTTGCGTTCAACTAATGTCGGTTCTGTTATGCACTTAAGATCATATATCGCACTTAACTTGTTTCTTATTTACAGACTATTTAGATTATATCAGCCCCTTTTATTACAACCACATATTTGCAATCATCTATTCACATTCCTAGGATCGTAAACCATGAAATCTAATAACCTACAAGACTTAATCATAAAGGAGACAGAAAGATAACTTATTTTGTCTTTATATGCATTAATTATCCATTCACGAATGCGTCGAATGATTACAAAATGTCATATATGTCTTTGTAAATTATAAATGCATGTATTAAGAATACTTAGTCCAACTATCATGATTTTGCGTCACAATTTGATAATTACTTGTGTGCTTCTGTTAAAGAGTAGTCGTGATATTATGCTTCTAATATCATCGTCATTAATCTAAAGATGACTATCTGAATTATTGAATTCTATTCATTATTTTTTTAGATCTTTAATCATTTTTTGATACAACGGGTATCTATCCATATGTTGAGATTTCAAGTAATGAGGTCGCAGAGAAAGTTATCAATCCTAAATCCAAGAAACAAAAAACTCACGTCTGATGTTTGGATAGATTTTGAAAGAATTCATAAGAGGGAAGAAGTGACAATCAATGAAAAGACGTATGAGCGTGACATAGTATATGCTAAGTGCAAGATATGTCCTAAAGAGTTGCACCATGGTTCTGGCATGGGAACGATTTATCTGAGTAATCACTCAAAATGTTGTCCTAATTGAATTAAAAAAGAGATTGATCAACAATAAATTCATGCCTTGTTAAAATCTGATGGAAGTAGTATAATTTAAAATTATACTTTTGATGATGAGAAAAGTCAGACGCTCCTTGCCAAAGCAATCATTGTTCTTGAATATCCTTTTAAGATAGTTTGTCGTTCTGCTTTTCGAGCATACACTTTGCCACTCCGCTCCCAACATAAGATTCTCTCTTGAATAACAATGGCAAAGATGTGTAGGATAGTATTTAACGATGAGAAGAAAAAATGTATCATGTTTTCAAGAACTTGTCCTCACGGATTCCACTTACAATGGACAAATGGATTGGTTCTACATAAAACAAGTCTCATTTATGTATTACTGTTCACTTTATCAATGATTCATGGAAGTTGCAGAAAAAAATCATTAAATTTTTTAATGTGAATGGATCCACAAGTTTATATATTAGTAATTATTTCTTATTCTGAATGTTTGAGTGGAACATAGATCAAAAACTATTTACGGTCATGGTTGACAATGGCAAAGCTAATGATGTTGCATTAACGCTTGTTAAAACTCATTTAAGAGATTCGACAATTTCGAATGGACTTTTTTTTCATGTTCGATGTGCAGCACATATAATTAATCTTGTGGTTTAAGATGGGTTGAAGATGATTTCGAAGACCATAGAGAAAGTGAAAATGAGCATCAAATATGTAACATGTTCTTCTAAAATGGAGGAAAATTTTCTCGAGACCATGATGCAAGTTAATTCAAATATAAAAAAAGCTTGACACTGGAATATTGCGTGATGAATCCATGATTCACATCCTTTATTATTTTATTTTAGTAAAATTTTCTATGCAAAATCCCTGTAAATATGTATCGAATATAATAAATTAGCATCATGCATGCATTTGTTAATATTATGTAATTAACAATATTTTTATCTAAAATAAAAGAATAAAGAAGAAAAGAAAACGAATAAAATAAGGATGTATTTATGCAATAAATGCAGACTGACCTGAACCCCGAGAGAAGGCCAAATATTGGCCCAGTCAACAGGGAATAAAATAGGGAGAGATAGGATCCTTATCTTCTACATATTCATCACCATTCTTCCTATATATGTATATATCACTTTTTTTATCTCTAAATAAAATAATCTCAAATAAATAAATCCAATTTCCCTAATAAGATTTGTAACTAAAAGTGTAAATAAAAACAAGTATAAAATTTTAGTATGTGCACAAATATACAATACTTAAATTTGTATATATTTATTGATTTTGTATGTAATTTGTGTATATTGTGATTTTAAATATTTAAACATACTCATAATAAGTAAATAAAATTAAAATAAAATTCATAAAACACAAAATAAATTAAGAATAAAATACACTTCTCACTGTACAAAGTACCATACATATATACATTAGACATAACAACTATTTGTTTAATACCTATATTTAATTTATAAAAATCAAATAAAAATTATTTTATATTCCTTAAATTATTTTGTAAATAAATAAACTATTAGATAACATGTATTTATGTAAAATATATTAAATAAAAATTTATGTACATAAAATATAGGTATATTATACTTGTACATAATACACTATACTGTATATATGTATTATTAAAAATAATTAAAAGTCACAGAAAAATAGTTTGAAAATAACAAACATTTTATATTTTACATATTTTTTTATTTTTGGATAATTTACTATTTTTCATTATTCTTTGATTTTTGGAATTGAATTTTCTAATTGGTCGACCCGGGTTTGTTGATCCGGGTCAACCCTTCATCTTTATTAGACCTGACTCCCTTTCACTGGAGCTGATTTCTCAATATTTTACCGTCCAGCTCAGACCTATTCTTATTTGGATTGAGGACCTCTCGATTCCGTGCAGATCAGAGATCCTTGTAGATCCCTAGATGTTTCCGAATCACCCATGGATTTCCGTAGCCCTCGATCCTTCTAGACCCTCAAGATGACAATAAAATCACTCCTCTACCTTCATTGATGGGCAACTCATCCCTCATGCCTCCTCTCCTCCCTTGGATTCTTTAGAATTGTGACAAGGTTCTTTGGCATCCTTCGGAGCGTGATTTGGTGCTGGAATGGACGTTGCTCATACGTGGTCGGAGTCCGCCACATTCAACCTCTCTTGTCTAACGTAACAGGATTGAGGCCTGTACCTCTCCTACACCTCCGCCTCGCTTCATTGATCACGGTAAATCACACATGTATCACTTTTTCACCCCAGTTTTGCCCGTTTTGTTTCGACTTCATTCCATTACTTTCGCACACTATCTTGGCTCCGACAGTCGCAATCAGAGCTCCATCTTTCAATCCATCTGCATCGATCGAACCCTCATATCATTAACAATCTTCTCACGCATCCTCACCATCCTATATCTTGCTCAAAGGAGCAATATTAGGCTTATATATCCTTCATCCATACCCACTAGAGGTGGAACAACATCCCCCGTCGCTTCCCTCATTTTCCAACAACAATAACTCGACCGAAGCTACGCCTCTAAATCCTTCTCCTCTTTGTAAGCACATGCACGTTGAGGAGGCTCGAATCGAGCCTAAACTATCCAGGCGGAGGAGCTCCAGGTATCCCCACCTCCAGGACTTCACCAAGCGGTGCTCCGACTCATCGGAGGCCCCCAGTCGACGAGACCCACTTCAGGCGTTGTGATGTACCTTGTACCTGACCGACCAGTCTATCACAACTTCAACAATATCAAATCTAAGTACACCAAATATGCCCTTCTTCACAGTTCATCCAATACCCTTCTGCGTCGTTGGATAGTGGAGCCCTGCCCCAGATTCCATCTGAGCCATTTGATGATGCCCAACGTTAGGCGCTTAGATCAGATCTTTAACCAGATCTTATTTCACGTTCAACGACCTTTTCAGAGCAATCAGATCCACCCAGTAATAGTCGATCCAGACCGTATGCTTGCACCACGTTCCTGAGCCGTCAAATCCTTTCGCAGAGCAACATTAGATCCATCCTCCCTCTGCCTCCACGAGCATCCGCTCCGTGCCCCTGCAAAGGGTATATTTAACTCTTACCCTTGTCTTTTATTTTATTTCACTTAAGTCTATTGAATATAATAATTAGTTAAAAACATTTTGCAATTTAGACTCTATACTTCATTTATTTGCATTTTACTCCAGCTGAGTTTGAGTCACGTGCGTCCATACGTGCTTTTGTGGGATATTTTCATATTTTGCCTTGAACTTTTAACTAGTTAATGAATGAGTTGAAGTTTCTAGTAATTGCATATATGCTCCTACGAAATGTGAATCACGTGTGTCGACGTATGCTTTGCTTGGATTACTTGCATCAGGGCTCTTATATTCTTAATGTGTGTTATCAGTAGGCCCTGGGACATAAAATCATTGTAGAAAGGTCCTAACTTCATTATTTTTAATTTGTGTCTTGTATTAATTGCAATAAATAGTGTTTTGGCCTTAAAAGTTTCCTAAATTTAGTATTTTCTCCTGCTAGTGTCTATTTTAGGAGGTAATTTTTGTGTGCCAAATTTCCTTGATTTTCTTTTTTTAAAAAAATCAAAATCCCACTAAAAATCCCTTGTTTGTTACAAAAAATCATAATAATTCGAAAATATCCTTAAAAATTCCAAAAAATAGAGTAGTTGTCTTTTGATTTATTTGATTTTCTGGCCAAGTTTCATTGCATTATCTTCCATAAAAACTAAAAATTTGCAAAATATTAAAAATTTATAAGAACCATATAAAATCAACCAAAAAAATCCAAAGATTACATTTTTAGTCTCTATTTATAGATATTTCCTTGAAGGTTTTACCAAAAATTATTTCCAGGAGCTTTGAGCCTTTCCTCTATTTTTAATTTGCAAAATTCTTCTGACTGTGCAATGCTTGCTTGTTTTGTTGGCTTTCGATTTTTAGAAAATTCTAAAAATATTTGAAAAATTATCGAAAAATTCTTATAAATAGTATAAAAACTATAAAAATCAGAAATAGTTTTACTTGAATTCTCTGATTATTTTTATCATATTTGAAAAATCCAAAAAAAGTGCTTATTCCCATTTTTGTTCATTGATTTTATTCCATTATTTTGAAAAATTAAAAATTTATAAAATAAAGAACCACTAAAAATAGGATGAAAATCCTTTGATTTCGAATCGCCTACATAGTTTAGTGCTCCTTGATTTCAACCCTGATCGCTATACTAGGTTAATAACACTAGAAACTTAACGATTTTGGGATGCTTAGTGGGGACGGTCGGAGAACAACCGTCCCCTATAGAATCAGAGGGGACGGTCGAAACAAAATCGTCCCCTCCGGTAAGTATAAGAGACAATCACTATTGATCGTCTCAGATAATGGACTCGTTGGAGACGGTTACATAGTCGTTCCTTATGAGTAGAGCTCCTGTTTGTTTATTCTGTACCCGGACACTTTAGGGGACGGTCATAACCGTCCCCTATACGCCACTGTTGACGTCACGTATACCTAACCTTAAGGAACGGTTGCAACCGTCTCTTATAGGTAGGTATAAGGGACGGTCGCAAAACCATCGCCGATGTCTCTGTACTGACGGGATAAATAAAAATATCTGTCACCAAATGAGACGGTTCACTTATAACCGTCCATGATCAATATTATAGGGGACGGTCATACGACCATCCCCGATTGTCTTATATCCTCTCGGCCCGAATCATTTCCTCATTCCGCTCAATCCTCAAGCCTTCGACCTCCTCGCAAGCCCGCTGCTGCCACGGCCTCCTCCTCCCCTAGCACTGCCGCCTGACCTCCCCGTTGAAGCCTTTGTCGCTGTCGCCCCGGTCTCCTCCTCACCTAGCCCGCTGCCCCAACCTCCTCCTCCCCTACCGCCGCCCCGGCCTCATCCTCCCCTACCGCCGCCGCCGACCTCCTCTCCCCCGTTGAAGTGTCCATCGCCACCGTCTCGGTCTCCTCCTCCCCTAGCCCGCTACCGTGGTCTCCTCCTTTCCTAGCACCATCGCCCGACCTCCTCTCATCTTCTTCAGTTGTGAGTTTCTTCATCTATTTTTACTTTTATTACATTATTACTTGAAATATGCTTGCTTTTAATATTGTTTAGATTTTTAAACTAATAGCTTACTGTTTAGGAATAACGAAAAGAATGTAATATATTTATCTATAGGCCTAATAGCTTACTTTTTAGGACTAATAACTTAATATTTAGGACTAATAATGTAATACATTAAATTTCCATGTATATGCTTGTTTTTAACTATGGTCTTTGGGATATACATTAACTTAGTATAGTACAATAACTTAGCATACATTAATATTTGAATTATACATTAACTTAGTCTTTGGATAGTGCACCAAATCAAATATGATGTCAATATTAAAACTTTCACAGTATAGGAAAGATGGTGTACAAGAGATCCATAATAGATATTAACATTGTTATTATCTTTGGATCTTTATCTTTAGGAAATGGACAAAAGTTGGATGAACAAAAGGTTCGATGATTATCAGACATATAACAAAGGTGTTATCTAGTTCTTAGATTGGGTATTTCGGTGCGAGTCACTCTATCGTATTGTAGGAGGTGAAGGAGATAGGATCCATTGTTCTTGCATAAGATGCAAGAACACTTGACTCAAAATCGAACCGTAGTTTACGAGCATCTGATATTAAATAGTTTTTGGCTTCATTATATGAGTTGGACGTATCATGGTGAATAAGTCATAATAGTTGAAGTCAATAATGCCCCAATTGATAATGAAATAGATTTGTCTGAAATAGATGATTGTAGTGGTATGTTTGAGATGTTAGACAATATTCGAGGGCATAATATTGATGAAAGGATGGAATCGCTTCTGGATACTTTACATGAAAAGATAAAAGATGCAGAAAAGCCTATATGCTCAGGAATCAAAATGTCTCATTTACGTCTTCTTTTGGAGTTGTTTAAGATAAAAGTGAAGAATAAATGTACATCGATTATGATGACAGATGCCTTGCATTTAATGAGATCATTATTAAATAATCCTGATGGTTTTTCAAAGGATTAGAAGGACGCTATGTCAATATTCTTCTCACTTGGACTAAATTACGAGAAAATTGATTCATGTCCAAACGATTGCATTTTATATTTGAAGAAATATTCAAATTTAATACATGTCCTGACTGCAAAAAGCAGATATAAGACTACGGGTCATGATTCAAAGAGGAAAAAATCAGAGAAGATTTTACGGTTCTTTCCTTTGATTCCCGATTACAATAATTATATTCATATGAAAGAACCACTAGAATGATAATATGGCATAGTAATATTAAAAAAAGATATAACTGGTGGTATGTGGTATTTGTCAGATACCGAGTAGTGGATGAAATCAACTTTCTTAAATGGTTCAGGGATAGTATTGAACTATTTAAAGTTACCAAAGATGAACGATGGAGCATGAATCTTGATATTATCCATAGGAGTCCATACTTAATAGTAGTGTCACATTCTGGCTATATCGTTAATGGATTCAGATTTCGGAAAAAGTCAATTGATGAAAATAAAGCAACACAACTTTCTGGAGTGATAGTGAAGGTCGAACTCTCATCTGAAATTGATGGATACTATGGTAAAATTATTAATATTATAGAAATCAGTTTTACACATGATGCAAGGTGTGTTCTATTTCATTGCATTTGGTTCGATGTGGGTCGCATTGGAGCAGGTTACAAGAAAGATAAAAATGGAGTTCTTTCTTTAAAGCAAACATGTCAGTTGAAAACAAATGAGCCGTATGCGCTTGCTAGTCAGGTAGAACAAGTCTTATATGTACCAGATAACTCTATTAGTGGATGGATTATACCCGTTAGGACAACATCGAGAGACTTGTTTGATGTTAACGAAGAGGAAGATGCATTGGATAATGATGTTGCATACCAGAATAAATCAAATGATTTTTTCATGAAGTAGTAGACAACAACATTGCTACTAGCAACACAAGGTGATGTTATTTTTTATTTTAAGTTCAAATAATTGATATCTTCTAATCGAGCTAAATGTATTTTTTAAATTATATGCTATTGAAATGCAGATATGGCTCCTACACTCAAGCGTATTCGGGAAGTTCCCGAACCCGCTCAACAGCCACAGGGAGGATCTTCTGATGCCGGTAGTGGCGGATCTCAAAAACAATGGGGACCGTCTCAGTATAGATTTCTGGATCGTCTTGCTTGTAGGCAGACGTTACATGTTCGAATCATTGGTGGAGATGCAGAAGGGGAGAACTCTACTGAGTTTTAGAGCTACCTTGGCTAGGTTGCTCGTGCACGTGTCCCCATCACAACGCATGACTTTCGACAGCTTCCTTATACTGTCAAGGCTGTCATACTATCTGATTTGGAGGTATTCTAAAATCAAATTTTTATTTGCACTATTTTAGTATACTAAACTTTTTTATTATTCTTGTACAAGGTTGTTTTTACATGGGAACGAAATGCATGTCGATTCTCAGATTCTTTCTCATGCGAATGAGATGTTGCGTCGATATAAGGAACGCATAAAGGCGAAGGTAATAAGATCTTTATACATACCTAAAGGAAGATTTGAACACTCGCGATATTTATTTTCCCATTATTAGTATTATAACCCCTAGATTCTATATGAGCACCTTGTGCAGAGCATCCCACCAGGTGTTACACCAGACCAGTGGATGGAGTTGATCAATTTTTGATCCAGTGAGGAGTTCACAGTATGTAAAATTTTTCCTAATTAATTGTTTTATGTTTGTACTAACTTTCTTTAATTATAGGCGATATCTACAAAAAAAACTTCGAACTGCTCCAAAGGTTCTAGGTCCACCCACAAGATGGGGAGAAAGAACATAAATCAATTGAAGGATGACTTTGTAAGCATTCATAAATTTTAAATGTGACTAATTTTGAAAGAAAATTTTAAAATATCTTCTTTTATTTTTTTTAGTTGAGCGATAACGATAGAGAAATGACCCGAGTATAGGTTTTTGTCGGGTCAAAGAGCATAGATGTAGGAGGAGAAGTGCAATGGGTTGATGACGCCTGATGAATCCACGTTTCATCATCTTTATTCTATCATTTTGGCCTTAAAAACCCTAGTAAATGCGTGTAAATAGGCTTAATATAGGCATCTTAGCATTCATGCATATGTGTGTAAATATTGTATAAAATGCGGTTTTTAAAGACAAAATAATAGAATAAAGAAAAGAAAAGAAAAAGAATAAAATATTGTAAATATTTTATGACCCGAAACCCCGAGACCTAGGCATCTTGATGAATAGGTCGACAAGGAATAAAGTAGGGGGAGATAAGGTCAGAATTGCAGAGAAAATACCTATACATTCTATTGATTCTTTATTCATTTTGGGACCTATTTTTGGTTCCACTTTTTATACATCAAATAAAGAAACTTTGTACATAAAAGTTGTAGATAATTTTATAAATAAAAATACAAAATTGATTTCACAGAAAAATAATGTACAGATAAAAAGTTATGGTCTGAATAAAAATCCAGAACGCCAACTTCCCAGACCCATATCTCACAAATGGAAACTCCAAATGCAGCATACTCACCTTTAATTGTATATAGAAGAAAATAAGCTATTTAATGGCGATGGTTTCGCATTTGGCGGAGCTACGGTTTGAAAGTTGACTTTTGGACCCTCATTGTATACTTGTACATATTAAAATATTCAATTTATTATTTATTTATTATTTTTATAATTTTATATTTTTATAATGTTGTAAATAATACATATAATAATTATGTGCATTAAAATCAGAATAAAAAAACATAAATAAAATACAAATAAAAATACTTGTATATATTCAATACATAGATACATTACTTATACACATACCTATACATTATACCTTTATATTTTATTTAAGATACAAAACATCTCATAAAAATAAAATAAAAGTAGATTTACATGTATAAAAGTATGTTATAATTTTATAAAATCAGAAATAAAAATAATAATATTAAAAATACCTAAATAAAAATAGAATACTTAAATATATATATATATATACTATAAAGGGTATAAGTGCAAACTTGTAAAAATATATATCATAAAAATAAATAAAAATCGGAATTAAATACTATATAATATAATAAATAATTTTTATTTAATAACCAAAATAAAATAATAACGTTTACTATTTTTAATTAATTTTTTTAGGGGATTTTTCCTGGTTGGTCCACGTGGACCAACCAGGATGGTCTGACAGTTGACCCTGGTCAACTGTCTGACCTACTCCCATAGGCTTTGTCAGAGTGCGTTTTTGTCCCTTTTCGCGATTTTTTCGAGGCCACTCCTTACATCTTCTCGCCATACTTCCTTCTGCAATGTTGCTCCTTGGACATCGGGCATACACGCCCTTAGGTTGCCTCGTTCATCGCGTCTCTGGGTCAATGGATACGCTTCGATCTTCGGGCCTCGACAACCACATTCAAAACCGAACCCCCCTTCTTCCTCTTCTCTTGGAACCAGCTTTGGGCGCCAAAAACCTTCGGGTGAGGGTCGAGGGCCAGTCTCCGGTGACAGGGGAATCCTCCCCCATCTCAGGCGAGGTGCGGCGAAGCACCTAGGGCTGCGTTCCAACTCCATCTCCGGCCACCGCCGTGAGGTCTTCTTCCTCGTGGTCAACGCCACTTGAGGGCATTTTCCTTCTTGTTTTTCTTATAGTTAGAGAGCTGTTAGTCTAGGATTTCTTTTTGTCTTTTTATATTGCCATTTCGACTACTAATCAGTGCCGATCACCATCACGAACACTTCGTCGGAGCTCACGAAGCTCCGGCGACCATCAACGCCGACCATTCTGTCTTAAACTCTCCGTGGAACACCATCTGTCGCTCTTTATTCTTCTTGCAGGTGTCCAGGAGCAAGAGACCCCACCTGGGGGTCGAGTTTCGTTGCCGTCACGACCACCTGGAGCCACCTCCCTCCGCCGACCACGCAACGGCGCTCCGGCCATTTCTTGGCCATTTTGGGGGCGTCGTACAATCGAGAGGGCTCCCAGGGGGTCAGTGGTGCTGTCTGGAGGGAAGACGATGCTCTGGACATCGAGATTTTGAGGATCAAAGGTGCCCCGGAGGCTGTTCTTCGTGCGTTCTTCCTCGACGCTCCAGAGCCGTCGGATCCTTCGTGTTCTTCGCAAGCTTCAGCAGCCGTCGGATCCAGAGAGGTCAGGACCATCCACTCCATTCAGATCTTCTAATCCTGGCCGCCCGTGCGAAGGGGTATCGCGAGCTGTGGGCGCGACACGTGTGTTAAGTAGACGGATCCGAACAGTCGACGCTCGCCTTTGACTGGGTATTTTGCGACTTCTACCCGTCACTTTTTGTATTTAATTACGAGCACTCAAACATTCATCTGCTGTTTAATTACTTTTGTAATATTTACAAATCAGCTCAGCCCTTTTGCTTATTTGCTTTCAGGTCCTCGCCAGGCGCACGTGCTTATCACGTGCGTCTAGGCATTTTGCAAGGGGACCCAGCCAGTTTTTGTATTTCATTTTAGTACAGTAACTTTCCACTGCAGTTAATTAATTTCTGGAATTTTGCAGTTACGCCCCAAGGTTTTGTAGAATATCTATTTAGTCCTCCCCAGGCGCGTGCTCCGCACGCGCGTGGGTGGGATTTTTGCCAAAACACCCCTTGCGGGTTTTGCAATTTGTTGTTGGCCCAGAAGTTATTTAATTCAGTAGTAATTTTGTGCGGAAATTGCGGTTAGGTCCCTGGGATTTTGCCTATTTACGTTTATGCCCCTGCCAGGCCTGTTTAGTGATTGGATGCTTGTTGTAATTATTTGGAATATCATTTTAAGTCCAAAAATTCCACAAAAATAGGGTTAAGCTCCTGGACATGTGTACTTTAACGCTATCAATTTAGTTTTTGATTTTATTTTATTTTCATATTTATTAAAAATCAAAAACTTGCTTTTTGTGTACTGTCTAGCTTAGAAAATACCAAAAAATATTAAAACCTCTCCAAAAATTCCAAAAAAAATTATCTAGTGTCTATTTTATCTTATTTTAGTGTCAGTCCAAAAATCATTAAAAATCTCAAAAGGAAAACACTAAAAATTTAAAAACACTCAAAAACTTCAAAAAAATTTATAAAATAGTAGAAAACTCCAAAAATCACAAACTCAGTTCTTGTTTGTTCCTTATTTTGTCCTTTTTATTTGAAAAATAGTGTGAAAATTTTTAGCTACTGGTTGTTATTTTTAAATCTCATTTTACTCACAGCCAGCACCCTTTCCACTGTTTTGCTTTATTTCAGTATTTAAAAATATCAAAAACACCTTGAAAAATCCCCAAAAATCACAAAAATAGTAAAAAATCATAAAATTATTAAAAACAATTTATTTCTGAATTTTTGGTTATTTTTGCACATTTTTATAAATACTTTCATCTTGACTTTTATTATATTGCCTTTACTTTCCAATATTGAAAAATAAAAAAAATATATAAAATATAAAATATAAAAATCAGAAAATTAAAAATCAAATATAAAATTAAAAATTAAAAAAATATTAAAAATTAAAACCCACAAAAATTTCCTTTGCTTGCTTGCTTAGTATAGACACCTCACACACACACACTTTAGCACATTTCTGTGAACTACCCTGCTTGCTCCCTGTGTTCGAACTCTCTGCATACTTGTCACTATACACCATTTGTGCAGAGTTAAAAATAAATTTGACTCCACACTTGTTTTTCATTGTTTGATACTTGATTGTGGGTTCATTGTTGATTAATCACATTTTATTGTGGGTCGCCACAGCGACGTATTTAGACCCTCGATAATCTGCGGTTATCAAATGGCGCCGTTGCCGGGGACCAACAACGCATAGTTCGAGTTTTTGTTTTGTGTTGTGATCATTTGTCTGCATTTCGCGGCTTTTATTTTGTTTGATATATCTTTTGAGCTGTCTAATCCCTCTCTTTGTTGACTTTTTGCGAGGTACCGCGGACCGAGGGAGGCGCGTCACTCGAGGCGCCGACGCACCCACGTGAAGCCGGCTTAGCCAGCCGAGCACCGAGGAGACGCAGAGAGAATTTTGAAGACCGTGCTCCACTTTAGTTGCATTTTCTTTTTGTAGTATTTATTTTTGTAATTTAAGTGAGAGAGAGACTCCTTTATTGTAATAATACATGTACCCCCGTACTTGGACTCTTGAGCCTAATTTCCAAGTGATTGTTCACTTGGGGGCTCATCGCGGTTTTGTCGGCTTTTCTTCGCATTTTTATTTTGTTTTCCGGTTTTATTTTTTATTTATTTTGTGTGATTGAGCCCCTAGTTTTAGGATTGCTTGCGATAGATTAAGGCCAAACACCTAATATTTTGCATGCACCTATAGTCTCGTTTGGACTTAGTAAAATTTTAAACAGTTGATCATCATTTTCAATCCGACGCGCCGCGAGCTCTCCCCGCAAAGCGCTTTCTCCTACCCTCAATTTGTTGAGCAGAGGAGGGGTGAGCCTAGACCGGACTCTAGGGTTGAGGATTGGGGGTCGACTTGTGGTTCTTCCCGCTAATAGCAATTTCTGAAACTTAGGGCGATTTCATCGGCTTTGCATTTGCATATAGATAGGTTTCAATTCTGCTAAGCATCCTTGCATGTAGAGTGCTGGAGGCAAGGAGAGCATTTACGCTTTAGCATCCATCATCGTTTTGATCGCTTGCATTGCTTTTCCGCCTCTCTACCTCTGATTTTGCCAACCTAGGATCTTAAAGGAATTGATTCCCCGATAGGCTCGTGCATTTTTATTAAAAATCCAAAAAAAGTGACAATCAATAAAATTGGGACTGCTAATTTTACTTGACCCTAAAACCGATCAAAAAGAAACATCTTGTATTGGGGTGAGTAATCCCCTCATTGTCTTCGCTTTTATTTGCTCGCGCACACACTAAGGTTAGAGCCAAAATCCCATTCAGCCCCCTAAGTGTTTGCGCAACTTTTTGACTTCTCACCTAACTCTAAAACAGACAAGATAAAAAGACCGCATTTTTACGGTCTCTACCGAGTTGAGTAGGTGAATTGAGGGTTTGTCGTGTTTCGTTTTTGTGTGTGATTGTTTCGTGTGTGTCCTAGATCATCTCTGCGCATTTGCGCCTTTTTCTTCACTCTTTTGACTTGACCTTCGTGCTCCCCCGAATCACTTCCTTTTGTTTTCGAGATGGACCCCTGGAGTACATTTTATCCGGACTTCGCGGACCCCTCGCTCGCTCCAGCCGGTCCACCTCCCTTTTATCAGGAGGACCCTCCTCCTATTTTTTCTGATTTTTGTACATACCCACTTCAGCCACAGTATCAGACCTCGGACTTATACCCACCTCCATCCCCACATGTATATTATCCGCCTCTACGTCCACATCTACCCGAGTCTGACCTGTTGGAGTCACCTCCCACGACCTCCATGAGTGTTGTCATGAACCTAATGCTAGAGCACATCAATTTGATGAAGGAGAATCTTGACACTTTGAGAGAATATCGGACTAGTGCTCTTTTCATCGAGGATACAGCTTTGCTTGTGAAGAATCATGGGAGCTTGCAATCACCAAAAATACAAAAAAATGAGAAAAATTTAAAAATCCAAAAAGATTTCGGGAGACACTTGGTTGATCAAGATTTTGAGGAGAGAGTCCACTTGCCAGAACCCTGGACCACACACCCATTCACACCCAGTCCCACCTTTGACCCCGAGGATGCCGCTGTACAGACTGCTCTTGGCATGCCTCGTGTATATGCTGATTCCGACTTCCTCCCTTGTATGGAGGAAGTCCAAAAATTCAAAAAAATCTTATCTGAACCCGAAGTGGTGGCTACTATTCATGAGATTATCCGTGCCCCACTTCAGCAGGCCATGACCCAATTATCTGCTCCTCTTCTCAAGAAGAGAAAGCGGAGGAGCAGATCTGAGCGTCACATTCTGACCATGACCACTGCCCTCGCCATCACACACCGTCCCATTCCCAAGAAGAAGAACACAGCTACACCTTTCATCACTTGCACCATCTCTGACTACACTTGTGATCGCACTCTCCTGGACGGCGGTGCTTCGATTAGCATATTACCCTTCTCGCTGGTACAGTCTCTTCACTTAGGGCCTCTCAAGAAGACCAGGATGATCGTTCAGTTTGCTGATGGATCTATCAAGAGGCCGAAGGGTATCCTTGAAAACGCCGTCATTTCTATTCAGGGCACAAACCACCATCTTGATTTTGTCGTGTTGCCCATGGAGAGCTCCACAGGGGAGCCGTCTCCAATCATCCTGGGACGACCATTCCTCGCCTATGCGAGGGTCGTTATTGACTATGGATCAGGAGAGGTTCGCTTCCGTCCTGTTGACGGAAACGAAGTGTCGATCACCGCACCCATAGTTGATCAGAGACCCGCACCTGATGCACCTTCACCGGCTATAGCTGACTCTGAGGCCTGTGACCGATCTGATGCCACTAGAGATACTTCCTTAGCGACCATTGATGAGACCCGACGGATCCCCCGAAAGGGGAGAAAGTCGGAAAGCATGGACCTCACTGATCCTCCTCCTGGTGTGTGGCGATGTGTTGATGAGATCCAGAGTATTTATGTGATTGAACCATTTGATCAGGGGGCAGATACCAAGATAATTGAGGATGTTTATGAAGTTGCCCATTACTTTAAGAGACCTCATAAGGCAACAAATGAACCAGGTAAGACTAGACAGGACAGACCTAGTTTGACTACTTCCACTGATAAATCCGTTCCTGGCCCTTCACAGGTCAAGATGATTGAGGTCGGTTATGATGCTGCTATTCATTTTGATAAATTCAGACCTCTTGTTGAAGACAAGGATTCAGGTGAGAGTCTTGAGGATGATCTGAGTTCGTATACTTCCACTGATGATTTCGTTCCTTTTGATTTTGACCTGGACGAGGACTCGCAGGACGACTCCGATTACACTTCTTCCGAGGATGATGAGTTTGTCCCATTACACTTTGATATCGGCGAGACTTCCAAGGCCGGACCTAGTCGTACTTCTTCTACTCACCAGTCTGCGCCTTCACACCATAGGACCACCAAGGGAGAACCCGGCCATACTGCTTCCATTGATCAGTTCGTCCCTTTCCGATTTGATTCCACTGAGGGCCTTCACCGTGTCGACCCTGATCGGCCTCCGTCCACTGTGGACCCCGATGTCGACATACACCATACTCGATCTATCCCTCAGCGGGCCCGCAAGAAGGTTTGCTTTCCACCTTCTGATGATCACCCTTTTATGTTGTAGATTCTCTCTTGTGACTCTTTCCATCTCCCGTTTTTGCTCGTCTACCCATTTCTCGTGTTTGCCTTGCTTAGGACGTACTTTGTCCTACGTATAGGAGGGGTAGATGAGTTGAGTGTTCTTTCTTCGTCCGTGTCATCACTCCTGTTGTTGTCTATACTTAGGGCTTCTTTTACCCTAAGTATAGGGGGAGCGGTGTGTATATACTCATGATCTCTTCATCCATCGTCAGATCTCTTTTCTTCTTTTCTTCTTTTCTTCTTTTCCTCTTCTATCTTCTTCATCTACCGAAAAGGTGCCGCCCTTGTAGACAGTTTTCCATACTTAGGACGTGCTTTGTCCTAAGTATAGGGGGTGTGCACCCCGAGTTTCTCTATTTTTCGATCCTCTCCATTGTCTCCTCTTCTTGTCTATACTTAGGGATATCTTACCCTAAGTATAGGGGGAGACAATCTGAGTATGATCTGTTCATTCCCACCCTTGACCCTCCCTGCGTTGTGTACAGTCTGCTATACTTAGGATTATTTGATCCTAAGTATAGGGGGGACAGTCAACTTCTCATTCATTGATTCATTGCTTCATTCCTTTATTCTTTAGACTTGTCTATACTTAGTACGAGTTATGTCTTCTCTTTTCTCTCCGATCTATGAGGACATAGCTCAAGCTAAGTATAGGGGGGTCGTATATACTGCGTATATACTTTAGCCATAACTCGTACTTTCATATTTTCTTAATAAAATGGCTAATAATTCTTTAAAATTCATTAAAACATCTTAATAAAAAGATGTGATTATTCCTCAAATTCTTTTTGTATATACTGATTAATAAATCAGGTGAAAATGTTTTTTGCAAAATGTTTGAAAAATAGTTTGAAAATCCTCGTGAACATTTATTGAAAACTATTTTGAAAATATTTTGTTACATGTTTTCAACCTTTGTAAAATGTGTGGTTTGTAAAAACTTTCTTTTCTTTGTGTGAAATAAAATGTTTGAAAAATGATTTGCAAATGGTTTGAAAAATGGTTGCAAAAATGATTTGAAAAACCTATATATACTGTTTTGAAAACCTTTGCAAAATAATTTTCAAATGTGTACATGTTTGCAAAAATGTTTGTAAAAATTATTTTGGACTATAGTTTTCAAAAATTGTGTGTAAAATTGTTTTCAAATAAGTTTGAGGAATATACACATCACACCAAAATCCACTATATGTATGTATAAAATTGACCACTTACCCTTGTAAATCCTAAAATCCACTTCTTGTATATAAGAAGCACTCCCGTGTACATATTTTAACCTATTTTTCAGCCAAAATCTTTTTGCTTTCAAAAATTACCAAAAACATTTGCAAAATTAAAATCCAAAAAACATTTGAAAAATCTTTTTGAAAAAGACAAAAAAAATGCATATGCATCATCATCATCTTTTCAAAAATCCATAAAAAGTTCAAAATCTTGAAAATTGCATCACAAAAATATTTTCTGCATTGCATCGCAAAGCATTCGCATTTTTCGGATTGAGTTTGATAATTGAACGAGTCTAAGTAAAATCCGAAGATTGGAGCTTGATTGGACCTTATAATCTACCTAATAACAGGAACCTTATAGGAATTGGGTTTGAGGTACTTCAAGTCTAGTTGACTTAATTCTTGGAGGATCACGGGACTTGGTTCAATAGATTCTTGACTGCCTAAGTAGAGTATTTCAGAGCACACGCACGACTCTTGTTGATAATGACCTAACTTGGACACCTGCACCTTTCACATGGCTCAACTCAGTTGGAGTGGTGAGGGGATTGGATTTGCCGGTATGAGACGCACACAAGTGGAAACATTTGTCCTCCTCTAGGGAGGGAAGTGCACCCCAACCCGTCCAGTGATTAGGAAGTCTAAAGACAGGAGGCTGTGGGTTGCGATAAAGCTTCAAAAGAGGGATAGTCTACTGGCTCAAGAGGAAAAAAACTCCTTATGTAAATGCTGCTGTGAATAGTATTTCAAAAAAAAAAGAAAAAAAAGAAAAAAAAAGTTCAGGCATGTACAAAAATAAAAAGCCTGCAAAGTATGTACATATGTTGTAAAGTCAATAAGCAAGCTTGAGTTCCAAAGTCATATCATGTGAGCCTGCAGCTGGATGACTTGACTACACTGGTCTTGCATCCTCGGATAGGTAGCTACACTGGCTACTGTCCATTCTTCTCTTCACCCCCTCCTCTTGAGCTGGTTGCCACTTGAACTTAGAAGGGAATACCCCGCTCCTTGAGGGTGGAGTCATTGGATTGGGGAATCATTGGGTTGTCGTACTGGAGAAGTCAGTTTCTTTGTCATTCTAGTTGGGGAGAGCCACCATCACTTACACTGTACAAGTCAGATTCATAGTCGTAAGGGTTTGCGTATGAATTGAGATATTTCTGACCTGGCTATTGAGGAGACTTGGACAGAGTTTTGGGATTCTCAAGGACTGTTGGATTTCAAACACGGTTCTCACTAAGGTTCCGCCCGCACTAAAATTCCAAAGGTCCGACTTAAGCTCCAAACTTTGATTTTGTGAAGACAAGTTTGATAGTTAAACTTAACCCATCTTTCTTCTTTTTCTTTTCTTTATTTTTCTTTTTCTGCACTTATTGCATAAGTGTTTGCTAGGGACTAGCAAAGGCAAGTATAGGGGGATGATGAATCCACGTTTCATCATCTTTATTCTATCATTTTGGCCTTAAAAACCCTAGTAAATGCGTGTAAATAGGCTTAATATAGGCATCTTAGCATTCATGCATATGTGTGTAAATATTGTATAAAATGCGGTTTTTAAAGACAAAATAATAGAATAAAGAAAAGAAAAAAAAAGAATAAAATATTGTAAATATTTTATGACCCGAAACCCCGAGACCTAGGCATCTTGATGAATAGGTCGACAAGGAATAAAGTAGGGGGAGATAAGGTCAGAATTGCAGAGAAAATACCTATACATTCTATTGATTCTTTATTCATTTTGGGACCTATTTTTGGTTCCACTTTTTATACATCAAATAAAGAAACTTTGTACATGAAAGTTGTAGATAATTTTATAAATAAAAATACAAAATTGATTTCACAGAAAAATAATGTACAGATAAAAAGTTATGGTCTGAATAAAAATCCAGAACGCCAACTTCCCAGACCCGTATCTCACAAATGAAAACTCCAAATGCAGCATACTCACCTTTAATTGTATATAGAAGAAAATAAGCTATTTAATGGCGGTGGTTTCGCATTTGGCGGAGCTACGGTTTGAAAGTTGACTTTTGGACCCTCATTGTATACTTGTACATATTAAAATATTCAATTTATTATTTATTTATTATTTTTATAATTTTATATTTTTATAATGTTGTAAATAATACATATAATAATTATGTGCATTAAAATCAGAATAAAAAAACATAAATAAAATACAAATAAAAATACTTGTATATATTCAATACATAGATACATTACTTATACACATACCTATACATTATACCTTTATATTTTATTTAAGATACAAAACATCTCATAAAAATAAAATAAAAGTAGATTTACATGTATAAAAGTATGTTATAATTTTATAAAATCAGAAATAAAAATAATAATATTAAAATACCTAAATAAAAATAGAATACTTAAATATATAGATATATATACTATAAAGGGTATAAGTGCAAACTTGTAAAAATATATATCATAAAAATAATTAAAAATCGGAATTAAATACTATATAATATAATAAATAATTTTTATTTAATAACCAAAATAAAATAATAACGTTTACTATTTTTAATTAATTTTTTTAGGGGATTTTTCCTGGTTGGTCCACGTGGACCAACCAGGATGGTCTGACAGTTGACCCTGGTCAACTGTCTGACCTACTCCCATAGGCTTTGTCAGAGTGCGTTTTTGTCCCTTTTCGCGATTTTTTCGAGGCCACTCCTTACATTTTCTCGCCATACTTCCTTCTGCAATGTTGCTCCTTGGACATCGGGCATACACGCCCTTAGGTTGCCTCGTTCATCGCGTCTCTGGGTCAATGGATACGCTTTGATCTTCGGGCCTCGACAACCACATTCAAAACCGAACCCCCCTTCTTCCTCTTCTCTTGGAACCAGCTTTGGGCGCCAAAAACCTTCGGGTGAGGGTCGAGGGCCAGTCTCCGGTGACAGGGGAATCCTCCCCCATCTCAGGCGAGGTGCGGCGAAGCACCTAGGGCTGCGTTCCAACTCCATCTCCAGCCACCGCCGTGAGGTCTTCTTCCTCGTGGTCAATGCCACTTGAGGGCATTTTCCTTCTTGTTTTTCTTATAGTTAGAGAGCTGTTAGTCTAGGATTTCTTTTTGTCTTTTTATATTGCCATTTCGACTACTAATCAGTGCCGATCACCATCACGAACACTTCGCCGGAGCTCACGAAGCTCCGGCGACCATCAACGCCGACCATTCTGTCTTAAACTCTCCTTGGAACACCATCTGTCGCTCTTTATTCTTCTTGCAGGTGTCCAGAAGTAAGAGACCCCACCTGGGGGTCGAGTTTCGTTGCCGTCACGACCACCTGGATCCACCTCCCTCCGCCGACCACGCAACGGCGCTCCGGCCATTTCTTGGCCATTTTGGGGGCGTCGTACAATCGAGAGGGCTCCCAGGGGGTCAGTGGTGCTGTCTGGAGGGAAGACGATGCTCTGGACGTCGAGATTTTGAGGATCAAAGGTGCCCCGGAGGCTGTTCTTCGTGCGTTCTTCCTCGACGCTCCAGAGCCGTCGGATCCTTCGTGTTCTTCGCAAGTTTCAGCAGCCGTCGGATCCAGAGAGGTCAGGACCATCCACTCCATTTAGATCTTCTAATCCTGGCCGCCCGTGCGAAGGGGTATCGCGAGCTGTGGGCGCGACACGTGTGTTAAGTAGACGGATCCGAACCGTCGACGCTCGCCTTTGACTGAGTATTTTGCAACTTCTACCCGTCACTTTTTGTATTTAATTACGAGCACTCAAACATTCATCTGCTGTTTAATTACTTCTGTAATATTTACAAATCAGCTCAGCCCTTTTGCTTATTTGCTTTCAGGTCCTCGCCAGGCGCACGTGCTTATCACGCGCGTCTAGGCATTTTGCAAGGGGACCCAGCCAATTTTTGTATTTCATTTTAGTACAGTAACTTTCCACTGTAGTTAATTAATTTCTGGAATTTTGCAGTTACGCCCCAAGGTTTTGTAGAATATCTATTTAGTCCTCCCCAGGCGCGTGCTCCGCACGCGCGTGGGTGGGATTTTTGCCAAAACACCCCTTGCGGGTTTTGCAATTTGTTGTTGGCCCAGAAGTTATTTAATTCAGTAGTAATTTTGTGCGGAAATTACGGTTAGGTCCCTGGGATTTTGCCTATTTATGTTTATGCCCCTGCCAGGCCTGTTTAGTGATTGGATGCTTGTTGTAATTATTTGGAATATCATTTTAAGTCCAAAAATTCCACAAAAATAGGGTTAAGCTCCTCGACATGTTTACTTTAACGCTATCAATTTAGTTTTTGATTTTATTTTATTTTCATATTTATTAAAAATCAAAAACTTGCTTTTTGTGTACTGTCTAGCTTAGAAAATACCAAAAAATATTAAAACCTCTCCAAAAATTCCAAAAAAAATTACCTAGTGTCTATTTTATCTTATTTTAGTGTCAGTCTAAAAATCATTAAAAATCTCAAAAGGAAAATACTAAAAATTTAAAAACACTCAAAAACTTCAAAAAAATATATAAAATAGTAGAAAACTCCAAAAATCACAAACTCAGTTCTTGTTTGTTCCTTATTTTGTCCTTTTTATTTGAAAAATAGTGTGAAAATTTTTACCTACTGGTTGTTATTTTTAAATCTCATTTTACTCATAGCCAACACCCTTTCCACTATTTTGCTTTATTTCAGTATTTAAAAATATCAAAAACACCTTGAAAAATCCCCAAAAATCACAAAAACAGTAAAAAATCATAAAAATTTTAAAAACAATTTATTTCTGAATTTTTGGTTATTTTTGCACATTTTTATAAATACTTTCATCTTGACTTTTATTATATTGCCTTTACTTTCCAATATTGAAAAATAAAAAATATATATAAAATATAAAATATAAAAATCAGAAAATTAAAAATCAAATATAAAATTAAAAATTAAAAAAAATATTAAAAATTAAAAACCCACAAAAATTTCCTTTGCTTGCTTGCTTAGTATAGACACCTCACACACACACACACTTTAGCACATTTCTGTGAACTACCCTGCTTGCTCCCTGTGTTCGAACTCTCTGCATACTTGTCACTATACACCATTTGTGCAGAGTTAAAAATAAATTTGACTCCACACTTGTTTTTCATTGTTTGATACTTGATTGTGGGTTCATTGTTGATTAATCACATTTTATTGTGGGTCGCCACAGCGACGTATTTAGACCCTCGATAATCTGCGGTTATCAACGCCTAAGCACCAATTCATGTAAGTAATATATATTGTTAATTTTTAGAATGCCTTATATTAAATCTTTTAAATAATATGTGTATTTATGCATGCGAGAAGAAATGATTAGGCTCTCCACCACCACCTCACTAGATAGCATGGGGACGAGCACTCTCCCTTTATTCGCCGATGAAGCCTTCCTCCAAGCCACAAGTCCAGATTACAGTGGACGCATACATTGCGGAGGACGTGGAGAAACAATCCGTATATGGTACAGAATGAGTGGTGCAAGTGGGTCTTGAACCTCCTCGCAAGGGAGCCAGAGGGAGAGAGAGATGGAGTGGGAGTTGCGCGACATCAAGGCAAAGATGTCCGCATAGGATGAAGAGATGGCTAAGATGCGTATGGACATGGTAAATGTCATGGCATACATTAGCTGTCTTCAAAGCTATGCCGATCCACCAATGGAACCTGCAGAAGATGAGGAAAGTGATGAAGAGAGCGAGGATAGTGACGAATCGGAATAGATTACGATGGATATAAAATATGTATGTAATATATTTTAGTTCTATATTGAACATTAGTTGTTGTAATTTAAGATTAGTGGCTACGATGTTGTAGAACTGGAAAACTGTTTTTAGTATTAAGTAAGAAACTTGGTTTCTTTTAAGTGTCATAGATTATCTATGTGGTTTTGCAGCAGGAGCAAGACAAAAATACTAATAAATTCATTTTTTTGCTTTCAGAGGGTATCAAAGACGGTTGTAACCGTCTCCTTTATACTCAAGAAACTTCTCCTTTGTATCAAAATAAATCACGGTCTCTATATTTGGCTTTCAGGGACTAAAGGGGACGGTTTAGATCATCCCTGAAAGACCTCTGTTGACGTTGCGAAAGGTCGTTTGAGCATAAGTCATGGTCGTAACCTTCCCCGTTGATACTCCAAGTGGACGGTTTCGACCGTCACTTCCGCTTGATAGGGCCTCGCTGTCTCCGGTTTGGACCCATGGGACCTAAAGGGGACGGTTTAAACCGTCCTCAAAATACTTCTGTTGGCATCGTGAAAGGTCAATTGAGCGTAGAGGACGGTCACAACTGTCCCCTTGGATTCTTGAAGGGGACAGATTTGACCGTCGCTTCCGTTTGATAGTGCCTCGCTATCTCCGATTTCGACCCATGCAACTTAAAGGGGATGATTTGGACCATCCCAGAAAGGCTTATGTGGACATCCTGAAAGGTGATTTGAGCGTAGGGGACGGTTGTGACCGTCCACATTGATCTTATGAAGGGGACGGTTACGATCGTCACCTATTATTCATTGTAGAAGGGATGCTCGTACTCGTCCCTATTATTCATAGCAGAAGGGACGATTACAACCGTCTCCAATGGTTGGATAAATGGAACGTTCGTAATTAGCATCCCTTCTAGTCAAATGAGATAGTGGTAAAGGTGACGATTTCGTGACCATCCCATCTGAGCAGAAGAGACGGTTTGTATAGTAAAGAGGACGGTCCTCAACCGTCTCCTCTGAGTCCTCTTCTTGTAGTGAAAAGTAGCAACACCACTTATTCAAATTGCTTGATTTCTTTGTGGTTGAATAATTTTCTCGTTGATAGATTTGGCTAATTTGGAACAATGACACTTGACTAATTATTTTCAACTGAGTTATCCAAAATCTCATCGTCATAATGGCGTCATTGCCGGGGAGCACGACTAGGTAGTTAAGATTTTTTTCTCTGCTTAATTTTATTTGTCTCTATTTTTTATAACTATCTTTGACATATTTCTGTTTCACCTTTGTTGCGAGGGCCGACAAAGCAAGGGAAGTGCTCTTTGGATAGCCAACACACCCGAGCAAGGCGGAGGCAGACCGTTCTACACCGACCGACAGGAGAGAGCATCCATAGAAAATAGTTTCATTTTTCGCATTTATTTATGAAAAATTTCTAATAACTCAGAGACTTGCTTTGGACACTCAAACTTTATTCGGGGTCTGTTTCGTTGAATGTTGATGCACTTTGGGGATCTCACCGAATTTTCTGTTATTTTTATTGTATTTATTTTTATTTTTTCCTGTGGTTTTAGCCTTTAGATGTATGATTCTATTTAGTTTAGCCAGGTAATGAGTAAGGTCCAAATACCCTAATAGAATATCGATGCCTATAGAAAGCGATTGGACTTAGTCAAATAATAAAAAGCTAAATATTTAGATTAGAGACCGCGTCCCGCAAGAGGTCACATACAGCCCTGGCAGGACCCACTGTGATGGGCATCGATCGACATCCAAGACCGGACTTTGGTCTCTCTTGCGAATATTAGCTCCCAGTTCTTCCCATAATAGAAAATTATGTCTAACGACGTTCTCTTTGTGCCTCATTTAGTTAGTTTTAATTTTATCTTTCAATTATGCGCAGATCACTTTGCATGTAGACTTCTGGAGCAAGGTTAGGATTCTAACTCGTGCATGCATCATTGATTTTCTCGCATATCGGCTTTTCCGTCTTCCTCCCTATGTTTTATTGGATTTAGAATAAAAGGCAAATCAGAAAATTTGTTAGACATGTTCTTATTCAGAAATATATTTTAAAAAGAGATAAACGAATAAAATCATGATTTCTAAGCAAACTTGACCTAAAACTGAGCTTAAAGACTAATTTCTTTATTTTGGGGAGAGTAACCCCATCATTGTTTGATTTTATCTGTAGAGAGTTGAGAGATGAACACTAGGATAGAACCAAGTCTGGATTCTCTTTAGGCTATTGATTCTAGAAAAATGATTAGCTACTTCTTAGTGAGGGAATGCAGATAGCCACTAACGGTCTGTGTTTTCTTAGTAGAGTGGGTGGTTTAGAGGACACTGCGTAAGGCTCTGTCCTTAAGTAATGGGTAGTCAAAAACTACATGCACTTACTCTCGTACTTTCTGAAAGTAGGTGCAACTAGTCATAAGAATCCGGGTCAGTTTACAGGGAAATTCGGTCACCTAACAGCTCACTAACTTGTTTTCAAGACTGCATTATCACTTTAAAAAATAAAAATTGAAAAGATTAATGACCGAGCTCTAACAATCATTATAGAGTTGAGTTGGTGAATTGGGGGTTTGGTTTCTAATCATTGTTTTCAGTCTAAATCTAATTTTCCCTAATCCCGACATCACGATAATGAGCAGACGATCTCTTAAGCTACCTTTGGTGGCACTGCTTCTTAGCACCCTTGTCTATTCATCTAGGGCGGCTTCAGAAAGCTCATACCCACTCTCTAAACACGAGTTTACTCCCACCCTGTTCCAACTTGATAACCCTTTTTCTACATCACCTGAGGTACTGTAAGAACAACCAACACAATTATATGTTCACTTGACAACACCTGACTCAGTTCCTTTACCTTTTTAGAGACCGGAGAGATGTCCAACGATGAGAGAGATGATGACTGGCTACAGTCTTCTTCCTTTGGATTAGATCAGGCATCCATCAACAACACCCTCTTAGCATGCTTGGAGACCATGCATAGATAGATTAGAGACCATGGGATGCTCATGGCAGAGGTGGGGAGGGAAATGAACCAGATGAGAGAGCAGAGCAAGATAGACCACCGGTGGTAGAGAGATATCGAGACATGAGGACCGAGTAGATGACATATGCCAAGAGGAGGCATGTGATCCACAGAGACCCGTACACACCATGAGAGTGTTGTACAACCCTAGTGCAACTCTCACCTACAGATGGATTCATTTGCCCATAATCCTTGGCAACTTCGAGCTCAGGCCCAGATAATCTAATTGTTGCCTAAGTTCCATGGGCATCATGAGACTGAGATGACCTGCATCACACTCAACAATAGATTTGTGGATGATGACACAATCAAGTTGATAGCCTTCCTGTTCTCCTTAGTTTACAAAGCAGCCTACTAGCTGAAGCATTTGGGGAGGGTTGTCACCACATGGGAGCAGTTGTGGATCGAGTTCCTCAACAAGTATTATCCACTCATTCGGACGAATGCAGAGAGAGCCATGTTTAGCAACTTCACAATGATCCCCAATGAACAATTCAATGAGGTGTGGGATCAATTTAGAGAGCTCATCAATAGGTGCCCACATCACGGCATCAACAAGCCCAACCTAGTAAAAAGTTTCTTTTGTGGGCTGACACCTGAGCTATAGGGGCTAATCAATGCCTCTTGTGGAGGGTCCTATTTCTCCAAGGACAAGGACCGGGTCTGGACCATCTATGAGATGGCTGAAAACTATACTGTGATGACCCAAGTATGTATCGATACTTATAGGAAGCCTCCCTCACAAGCATTGTCTCACCACGGAGTAGCACACATTGAGGCAGGTTCTTTTTCCTCTTCTACATTGGTAGCACTAGCAAAGTCATCAGCTGCCGAAAAGGGAATCATCAACCATAAGTTAGACCAGATGGAAATCATTGAGAAGAAGATGTGTCAGGGCCTGGATATGATCAATAGGATCAATGAGCTAGCTCAAACTTTGAGTGACCTTAAGACACAAACCACATGCCTCCAAGAGGCATAGACGGCTTCTCAGCCACGGTCTAGGTCACGCGTTGATCAGGGGAGCAGTTCTTCACATCCCTCTACCTCGTACCGATAGGTTCGCCACATCCAGGCAGAGCCCATTTAGCCACTCCTGCAACACTAGTTGTCACCACCACCTCCTTCAGAAACATAAATGGTGGTATACTAGAACGATCAGCCCTTGGCATCCCTTCCCCCACCCTCACACAAGAAGACAGAGATGTTGATGGAAGTCAATGGGATTTTGTGCTCCTAGTACCAACAGCAACCATGAATCTATCATGATCATTAAGGCTTCCGATGGTCCACTGGAGGTGCTCAGTCCCAACAACAACTTCCAGCACAGTCAGGATAGGGTCCCCAGTAGCTGCAGCCCCTATACTCCCATCGTGTTCCTCGACCCTAATATCAAGGTCAGTAGTGGAGGCAACAACAACCTCACTCTCAGTTTTTACAGCCTCCCGCACGCTATTACCTACACCAGCAGTATAGCCAGCCTCATTTCCAGCGAGGCAACCCATCCGGTTCTCATGCACATTCGTATGAGGACCCCGCACTAGACAATCTCACCCGCATGCTTTTCGAGCAGCAAGCCACATTTCGACAAGAAATGGATGAGTTCCAACAAGAGATGAGGGAAATCATCAAGGGCAACACTACCATACCTGCACAGATTGAGCCCAACCCAAACAATCTGAAGATGAAATCTGAGCAGGTATAGTTTATAGAGACTGCCACACCTAGTGAGGTATTGGATGATATCCATTATTTATTTGATGTTGATTTTGTGATACTTAGGAGCGGTAAGAAACTAGCAGGCGATGACTCATCTAGGCGACACCCCGATGCAGACTCTAGAGCGCTAAATGGAGTAGAGAGCGGTACTGATGCTGCTAATATTGATGATGATGGTGATGTTGAGGCCACCAAGGATTATGATCTGATTGATAGTACTAATGCCATCATATCTCCAGATATAGTGGTGTTGATGCCACCAATTTCCCAGATGATTGACTAGAATATGGTGTTGATGCAACACATTAAGATGTTGTCAGTGGTCCTGATGCCACCAAGAGTCCATGTAAAAAGAGCCCAGTTGTGTTGCCTTCTTTTCCTATGCTTGAGGATGACTCTCATAGAAAACACAAAAAAATGAAAAAAAATGAAAAAGAAAATATGAATAAAGGAAAGGTTTCTGTATCTTCGCCTAGTCTATCTGTGGTGATTGATAATACTTATAGATTCCAACCGTATGCATGTTCAGAAACCCATTCCAGACCCAAAAAGAAACAACAATCAGAAGTCAACAAGCAGATGATAAACATATTTCATATTTAGCTGACTCTACAGGAGGCACTAGAGCACATTTCTCTCCTCCAAAAGAACCTTAGATGGAAAACCACCATCAGTAGGAAGAAGAGGTGCAACCATAATGCAGAGATACATGTGCTTACCTTTGTCACTTGCTTTATCATTCAGAACTGATTGCCATCCAAGAGACCAGATGCAAGGGCTCTATATGTCAGATGCCATATACATGAGCAACAGTTCGATCGTACTCTATTAGACAGGGATCTTTCATTAACCTTCTTCAGGCCTCCTTACTTGACTGTTTCGAGTTTGGCCCTCTTAGACAAAGAAAGACAATTCTCCAGTTTGCAGATAGATCTATCAAGAGGCCGAAAGGGTTACTAAAGAACATTGTCGTCACAATTCATGGCCTGAAATTCCCCGTGAACTTCGTTGTGTTGGACATGGAGACTCCTGAATGTGTGACCGATACCCCCATCATTTTAGGATGACCTTTCTTGGCCACAGGCAAGGCAATGTTCGATTATGATAGTGGGAGGGTATACCTTTGCATAGAGGGTGAGAGTATACAAATATAGACGATTGAGGAATTGAGAGCTAGAGATTCAGCTTGCTTAGAACATAGTTTTGAGCTGATGACAGACTGAGAGTCAAACGTCCACCATGAGTGTGATTTTGTGATCACAGATGATGAAGCATTTTGAAAAGACCCGATTTAACGAGATCTCGTCACACCTTCAGAGTCCGCCCATTCACAGATGCCAGCGGATGAGAGTTCAAAGAGCATACTTGTGGCATATGACACTTTACAGGTTGTTGATTCTGATC
Source organism: Ottelia alismoides (assembly GCA_037367405.1). Classification (NCBI taxonomy): domain Eukaryota; kingdom Viridiplantae; phylum Streptophyta; class Magnoliopsida; order Alismatales; family Hydrocharitaceae; genus Ottelia; species Ottelia alismoides. Next base: position 131,577 of record JAZKJV010004772.1, read on the forward strand.
TAATTAGCGAAGCAGATTTTATCTCTTGTGATTCAAATCCCTCATACTCAGACACTTATTTCGATTGATAGGACTTTGATGATTATTTACCGTGTTTGATGACTACAGAGCCCACATAGAGATTGATGAATATGTGATTTTTCACCACTCTAAAAGTCGAAAATAAAGCTTCGTTCTTGAACAATTAGCTGCATATTTCTATTTATTATGCAATATTTGCATTCATGCATTTATAATTAATTTCTCATTTTAGCATGCATATTTATATTAAATAAGGAGCCAACTTGTACATATTCACTTGTATATTAGCCAAATTCACCTATCTCTATCTATTTTATAATAACTCAACATCCAATAAAATCAACTCTATAGTGTATATATTACTAACATTAATAAAGTAAAAATATTAAAAAATACTAACTTGTAAAATTGTCGAATAAAACACGAGCCCTTGTTTGAGACTAAGAATCTTAAGATACACATATCTCTCTCATACAATATCTGATTTAGGTCTATTCACTTTTAAAGTAATACACATTCGAAGATCTTAAAAACAAGACCAATTTCATAAAAATCGGAGTTCGTGTGTGAAACTTGGGTGTTGTGCCTCTATTGTAAATTGTACATATTGACCAAAATACCCTTTAATTTATCATTTTATTTTCTAATTTATTAAATATCCAAAAAATAGATTAAATTGTAAATATTCCTTTCGTATTTTCTCTATTCTTATTTTGATTTTTCTCTAATTAAAAAATGACAAAAAAATCTGCAAAAGATAAAATTTCGGTATTTTATGCCTATAAGATACCACTCAAAAATACACTTTGTACATATGAGTTCTTTTGATTTTTGAGCCTTAACAAAAGTTGTAAATCTTGTCGAGACAAGGAACTTCCATGTTGACCACTTTTTAATTTGACCCTTTTATTATTTCTTTTTTATTTTTATTTATATTTAATTTTTGAATTTTCTTGGAGCTTATTTTTTTACATTATATAATTTAATTATTAATTATTTTAAATTAATTATTTTTTCTTTTTACATTATTTATTTATCTTAAGTATTTTAATTATTATTATTAACCCCCACTACGTGGCCACCGCTACGCACGCCCCGCGACACCATCATTTTCCCCTCTTCCCTCCATATTTCTCTCGCTCTCTCTCTCTCTCTCTCTCGCTACAACCCCCCCTCTCTCTCTCAATCCCATGCAAACCCATTGCGCAACCACCTGCGCACCTCCTCCGCATTCCCTACCCACGTCGCATGTTCGTCCGCTCTCTCGACCTCATAGCCCCACGCACATGACTCACCCCTCATCCCCCTCTTGTGTCGCAAACACTTTTAAAGGAACCGCGAAACCTTTGAGCACCTCATCCGCCATCAGAGAGAGCAATTCCACCAGCATCCTAACAACATTGGTGAAAATAATGTGCGGTATGTTAATAGCAACGACGATCATTCTTCAATGGTGAGATCTAAGGAGGATTAAACTCCTTGTTGCAGCTCCAAGTCAGAGGGGCTGCTCAGCTCGTCGCCTTGCTGAGTGGCTCAAGCGAAAACTAGCTGGAACCTTAGTTCTAGCAACCCAGGCATATTCCTCCATCTCAGGTAACTTCTTCCTTTCTTTCCTTCTTGGATAAATTACAAAAAAAGGACTGATCTTTTCATGAATTCCCAAATTAGGAACTGAATTTTTGTTTGTAACAAATAGGAGACTAAAGTATAACTTACGGCTTCAGTCCCTAACGCCGTGAGTGGGTGGCTCGGTCCATAGTTTTACTTGACGAGAATACCCTTGACCAATAGGGTTTGCTTTTTCAATTTTCACTTTTCCGATTCAAGCCTCACCCAAACAGTGCCAAAGGATACCCATCCCCTCCCTGGCTCGGACTGCTCTGACATCGTCGGCCCCAGACGATGACGAGGCTTGTCGGTTGTCGTCCTCTCAGTGGCCGCGTCTCCTAAAGCTTGGCCGCACAGAGTATGTCGGTTTCCCTTGCGTTATGTTGCTGCATTCGGGTAGTTAGGTTCAAGACAGAGGTTTGTGTCGCCGAGAGAGGGGTACCCATGAAAGATGGTGGTTGTCATGGTCGGAGAGGGAGACCCGAGGGGAGGAGGTGCTACTCCTTCGCCGTTGGTTGTGCACATCTTCTCATCTGCCATTGGGTTTGTACTGTTGGGTACGCGTATTGGCTCCAATAGTGATGACATCTTCCTGCCTTTCTGATGGATTTTGCGTAGCTTGCCTACATTTTTTTGATTTTCTAATGAAATTCCTTTCGTGTTTTAAATAGAGGGTAAGTATTGATTTGAGTTAATGTTGGCAGCATACTAAGAGGATGCACGTGCTACTAAGGGTGGTTCTCCTCTCTCCAATTCGGTCTTAACCATAGAGATAACCATTTTCTCAGTTTCAATTTTAACAACATGATCATATATAAATATACTCAACTATAGCCTCTTATATTATATGATATTGATGGGAATAATGAATATGTCAAATTTAAGGAAACATGGACGTTTCCATGTGGATGTCTTTCCGAAAGAAGCTGCTCCAGTATTCCTTGGAGCAAAAATTAAACAGCACGCTGGACTGTTCCTACAATTTCTGTTTCCAAAAACAGTAGCGCAAGGGGAATCGACATACTCTGTGCAGCCAAGCTTTAGGAGACATGGCCACTGAGAGGATGATGGCCGGCAAGCCGCGTCGTCGTTTGGGGTCGGAGTAATGAATGTCGGAGCAGTCCGAGTCGTGGAGCAGTCCGAATCGACATCCTTTGGCTCTGTTTTGGTTGAAGCTTAAATTGGGTGGAGTGAAATATGAAAAAGCAAACCCTATTGGTCAGGGGTATTCTGGTCAAGTAAAACTATGGATCCAGCCACCCAGTCACGGCGTTGGGGACTGGAGCCGTAAGTTATACTTTAATCCCCTATTTGTTACAAACAAAAAATCAATCCCTAATTTAGGAATTCATGAAAAGATCAATTTCTTTTTTGTAACCTTCTTCCTTCTACTCTCTATTCTTCTATCCTTTGCTTCTTTCGTTTCCTATGTTCTCCCTCTTCCACCATTCATCCTTTGATACCAGCTTAGCCGAGGAGTCCAGGTCCGACAGTGACAGTGTCGAACATCCTCCCTCCAACAGCAAGATCCAAGGTGTAGTGCACCTCGTCACAAAGCCTCCGTCGATGCCTGCTCTGCTCCGAATCTATGTCGTCGAGCATTTTTCTTGCCCCTTTTTGCCATTTCCACCTCTTCACCTCATTCGAGCATCTCTGATATACTCGCTCACACCTACACCGACAGGACGCATCCCCAGACCGGAACTGCTGCATCGACTTCATCGGAGGCTTCTTCTCCAAGGCTCCAGGTCAAGGTCTTATCTGACACATCCTCTCTAGCACCGAGCTTCTCCTACTCCGATAACTGCCCAGGAGCCCTAGTCGTACTCTGTCGATGTAGGCCCCCACCTGGGCCACCTCCATCCGCACTAGCCTTTTCACTTCTTCGACCATTGACAAAGCTCCGAGCATCGACTCCCAGCAACGAATATTGGTCCTGCTTTGCCTCCAGGATCCCTATCTTCATCGGTCGGAGGCACAACCCTCAGCTCAAGGTCTGAACCGGCTCATCCTTCCTCCACCGCCTGAAGTCACTGCGCATCTCCATGCAACCTCAACCTCGCCGCACGCACTAGTAGTTACCCCTCATCTCCCCAGCAGCCCAGCGCTCGCTCGTGGTGGTACCCCCTCTTCCAACTGCGCACATCCCTACATGCCATTTTAATCTCACGTACAAGGCACACGAGCTTTGGAAAAAAATGCGAGCGCCCCCTAGATCTTTTCATATCTACTCCACCCATCCCTGCCTGCCTAAGTCACGTGAGGTGCACATGTGTAACGTAACATTTGCGCGCAAGGCCCCTGGACTCCCCGCAATTCACGTCCACACCCTGCTTATCAAGCAAGCACGTGCCACACACATGCCCTTGTGGAGAAACTACATAAAACCCTCTTAGAGTGCGTTTGGTTGGTGGGTTTTCTGTGGGTTATCTGGGGGTGGGTAACCCGTTTTTGTTTTAGTGTGTTTGGTTGGTGGGTTAAGGGTTGGGAGGGTTTGTATGATGTGATTGTATTGGAATTTGAAAAAGTTGATAGTTATTATGATGTGATTGTATTGAAATTTGAAAAAGTGGGTGGTTGTTGTGATGTAATTGTATTGAAGTTTGGAATAATGAGTATAAGTTGAGTATTTTATGATTTTTAGATGATATGATGGTATAATATATAATTTTTTTGATAGAAAGTGGGTGGGCCCCACTAGTGGGTTAAAAATGAGAGTTTTGGGGGGTTACCCACCTAAAGTGGGGGGTAACCCCCAATCCGAACACGGCCTTAGGGTCTATGTTACTGCATATAAGTCCAGTCAATATTTTTTATCTCTTATCTAATCTGTATTGCATTTAGGCCTATGTGTTTGCATCTTAATTTGAATCTACATTTGGCATCTCTTTATCATTTCAAAAATTGCAATCTGTAGAACAACTTTTGCTCTACCATTGTGAATGTTGAATTTATTTTTAGAGATGTGAATTATTTATTATAATTAATTTAGTGAAAACCTGCGTACTTTACCCATTTTAGGCTTTGAATATGATATTTGATTATTGGCTGACCCAAAAATTCCAAAAATCTACAATAGGTAGATTTTAGATGCTTTATAGTGTGCCTAAATTTCATCTCATTTGCATGCATATCGAGTTCAAAATAAATGAAAAGATGAATTTAGTAATTGATTTTTAATTAATTCCTCATTTTGTATTTTTAGAAATTAAAATTTGTTATGGATACCTCTCATATAGATCTATCTAGGATAGTTTACTTTTTGGAAAATATTAACGTTTGGTATTTATTAAAATTAATTAACTCAAAATCATCTAGTCTACATATTTAACTCATAATTAATTCTTGTTACATTTGAAAATTTCAAAAATATTATAGTAATCTGTTACATTAGATTTTTTGTCTACCTTTATGGGTTTGATGCATGTCTTTCTTGCCTAGACTGAGTGCTTCAATGGTACATCGAGGTCAACATTTTTTTATCTTGGGAGAAGAGTCATCAGTCATTTATGATAAACTCAAGGGACAATCCTTGGTCATATCATCTTCAATAGAGGCATGGAGGTCGATCCAACCAAGGTGGACATCATCAGGAAACTCAATCTGCCATCCAACTTGAAGCAGTTACGGTCTTTTCTAGGGCATGTCAGTTTTTACCAACGATTCAATCAGAACTTTAATCATATTTCCCGACCGCTTACTGATCTTCTCATGAAGAATGCCTAGTTCATTATAGATGATAAGTATCTTTAATCACTTGAGACTCTCAAGAATGTGGTTGTGCAAGCTCCTATCCTTCATCCACTCGATTGGTCTCTCTTATTTGAGATCATGACATATGCTTCTGAGTTTGTCGTAGGGGCTATTCTTGGATAGAGAAGGTATGGATTGCCATTTGCCATATACTATGCTAGCATGAATTTGGATGTCGCCCAACAGAATTATACTATTACAGATAAGGAGATACTAGCCGTAGTATTTTCTCTTGATAAGTTCAAATTGTATATTTTCACATCGTTAGTGACAATTTACACAGATCACACTACCATCTAATACTTAATGGCTAAGAAGGATGCCAAGGCACGCTTGACTAGATGGATCTTTCTACTACATGAGTTTGATATTGAGATGAAGGATAAACCCGGAATCAATAATGTGGTGGCAGATCACCTTTCCCGATTATAGCATCTTGAAGATTCTGAGACTACCACATTTATCATTGAGACATTCCCAAATGGGCGATTCTTGCTATCACCTATTTCCCATGGTATGCTGACATTGTGAACTATCTTGTTGCTAAGATAGTTCCATAAGGTTGGACTAGGTAGAGATATGAGACTTTCCTAGAGAAGGCCAAGTCGTACCATTAGGAGGATCCCACTCTTTACCATGGAGGGGATAGTGTCTGACATTGGTGTATTCCTTGAGAGGGGCACCATAGTTTCCTCACCTATTGCCACAAGCCTGAGATAGGAGGACATCACTCAGGAAGATAGACAACACAAAAGGTACTTCAATCCGGCCTTTGGTGGCCAACACTCTTCAAGGATTCAGATGAATTTGTGAAGCGGTGCACTGACTGTCAGAGGATTGGCAGTTGTGGTCATAGAGACATGATGCCAATGCAGCCCATTCACTTCTATGAGGTTTTTGACGTATGGGGCATCGATTTTATGGGCCCATTCCCTAAGAGTCAGGGATTCGAGTACATTTTGTGGCATGTGGATTATGTGAGTCATTGGATTGAGGTCATCCCCGCCCGAGCCGTTGATGTAGAGACAGTTTGTAGATTTTTGAGGAAGAATATCATATTATGGATCGAGATTCCTAAAGTTTTGATTTCTGATGGGGGAACTCATTTTATCAATGACAAGGTAAGAGCCCTTGCTAACAAATTCAACATTGACCATAGAGTTGCCACTCCATACCATCCACAGATGAATGGTCTTGTTGAGGTTTCAAATAGGGAGATCAAGACTATATTGCAGAAGGTAGTCTGTCCAGGTCGAAAGGATTGGTCACAGCTTTTGGATTCGATATTTTGGGCCTATAGGACATCCTTTAAGACACCTTTGGTTGCATCTCCTTTCCAACCCGTTTATGGAAAGCCATGTCACTTATCTATTGAGATTAAATTACAAGTTACTTAGGGTAGTCACTGAGATACTTTTGGATCCTGAGAGTATAGGAGATTAGAGGAGAGCAGAATTAGTAGCCCTGGAGGAGTTGAGAGATACAACCATCTCAAGTACCCTACAATATAAGGATAGAGTGAAGATATGGCATGATTCTCACATCAACCATAAGCAGTTTGAGCCCAATCAAAGAGTATAACTATTTGATTCTAGGTTGAGATTATTTCCCAGGAAATTACAAAGTAAATGGAATGGACCATATTTGGTCAGAAAGTGCATAACAACAGTAATATTGATCTATCCGAGTTGTCATCTGAGTCCACCTTTCGAGTCAACATTCAGCGGTTGAAGCCCTATCTAGATCATAACTCACCCGTTGATGTTGCAACTATTCACTTTGTATGAGATGTGTTCTTTGACTTTCATCTTATGCATATCATACCTGAGCTACATTTCTTTCTACCTCTCAATATATCCATATTATCCATACATCATTCCTTCTTTTCGTTTTGTTTAACACTCCATGCCTCATCATATGATTCTTGCCATACTTAGGATGCACTTTATCCTAGGTATGGGGGGGGGGTGTTGAACTTGTGTTGTTCGTATATTTGTTTACCCGATTACCTCTGTTTTGCTGCCTATACTCAGGGATATCTGATCTTAAATATAGGAGAGGTAAAATCTATTTTCTCTTTCTTTGATTCCTCACTCACTTGTCCCTCAACTGTTGATATTCTTTTCTATATTTAGGGGTTTTTTACCCTAAGTACATGGCGGACAACTTGAGTCAATGATTTCGTACATTCTATTCCTCGATCTTCCCCTTTTGTACAACTTTCCACACTTAGGATTACTTGATCCTAAGTATAGGGGGGTCACCGATTTATACTCATTTCATTTTATTCTTTTGAGTCATTGTAGTATAGGATTCCTTTCATTCTTCCAAACTTAGCATGAGTTATGTTTTCCTTTGTCGCTCTTTGATTACTTTGAGGTCATCGTTCGAGCTAAGTATAGAGGGTGCCGTATATATATTGTGTATATACTTTAGCCATAACTTATAATCGAGATTCGTTGAGGGTCATACAGTTTCACAAGGCGAAACTGCAGTCGGTGTATTGACTGCTCAAGAAATCTCAATCAATCAATAATTAACCCATAAATAAATGTTCTTCTTGTCTATATGTTTTCTAGACCCATAAATAAATAATCACCCGTTGATGTTTCACCTATTCACTTTGTGTGAGATGTGTTCTCTTTTCTATATGTTTTTATGTGGGTTCTAATTTTTGTAATTTTTATCTTTTATTTTTATATTTTTATATTTTTTTAAATTTTATATCTTTATATTTTCTTTATATTTTATATTTTTAATTTCCTTTTCTTTTATGTATCTAATATAGGATATACAAGACCTTATATACAATATAGAGTAATACAAATGTACATACAACTAAAAATGATCGAAACTGAGAAAATAAAACATTTTTTATTTTTAGATTTTTTTACTATTTTTGTATTTTTAGTGAATTTTACTATTTTTATATGTTTTTTAAAGACAAAAATTCCTAAATCAGGGATTTAATAAATTATAGAAAATGAAATGAAGATTAAAAATAGCAAATTAGGTCCAAAATTCTTCAAATCAATTTTAATTTAGATAAAAATATAAATAAAATTACATATCAGTAAAAAGCATTTTTGTGGTTTTAATGATTTTTTTATCTTTTTATTCTATATTTTGGAGCTTTTTTATTTTTGTGTATTTTCTTTTTTTATTTTTAGGTTTTTAGTTTTTGAAGTTAGAAAACAAATAAGCAAACACAATATATATATTTTTTGGAATTTTTCAAAAATGTTTATATTTTTTGGTATTTATAAGCTAGATAGGAAAAAAGTGTGCTCTTTTTTATTTCTAATGAATACTAGAAGATCCTTAATTATATATATAAAATAATGGCGAGAAACTACAAGAAATCAAGGATTTACACCTTTTTTTGGTGATTTTTGGTGCATAGGAGCTATATTTAATATATAAAGGAAATGCAAAAAAATCATGTTCTGCTCGAGGCATATATGTAAATAAAATAAATGACATGCACATATGGAAAATGTCCACAAAATATATAATTGATATTTAAAATTCTTGACTAAACAACAATAAAAAAGCCCACAAGGGTTTCAATGCAAATTCTACATGTTCTATCGGTTGACGTGGACTCGGACTAACGTGCAAATAAAATAAGCATGAGGGTTTTTAAGATAATATTACAAAAATATACAAATAACAATGGAAAGTTTATGCATTAAATATTAAAATACAAAAATTTATAGGTATAGACCACAAAATACCCAACGTTGCGTGGGAATGGACAATTGATGTAAATCTACGTGCCACGTGTCCGCTCCTCGACGTACGATACTGGTTCACAGTCAATATCCCAAATTAGATCTCATATAGGAGATCAATGGTGAAGCACATGATAATCTGACGACTACTGGAGTGTGTTACAAACAGGAGATGATCGGATGTCAATGAAGTCCACAAGAAGAACTGAGAAGAACTCACACAAGGGTGAACTTTGATCGGTCGTATATGCAAGTATAGAGCTCCTACCTCACCGCTAATGGTCCAAAAATGTTCTTGGAGGCTTCGTCTGTCTACTGAAAGCTCAAAATGGGCCTGATGACCACCGAGGACTGCCTATGAGGTTGACAGAACCTAGAGGTTCCAGGTACCTCTTGTGGTGCTCAACATAGCCTTCAGCAGGATCGTTGGGGTCCAAGCCTACACTGGAAGAAAAAGGGGTCGATGGAAAAATGCTTCGGCCCAATTAAGTAGGAATTGGGTGCGTAGTGGTGTGGAGCGGCGAATCTCTAGCGAGGCAACGGAGTTGAGATCCGATAAGCCAGAGTAGGGGATCAATCTGGGTGAATGGTCTATGAAACATGATGGATAAGTGTAGGGAAAAAGAGGTTGTGGCTGGCGAAGTCAGGAAATGAGCGAGTCACGATGGTCCACTCCGAGGAACTATGAAGGAGGTGATTTATGGCTAAACGCACAATGAAAGGATAAACAAATACATGAAACTAATCTAGAAACTAAAAGCGATAGAAAATGGGGAAGAAAGGTACCTCGAGCAGGGCTAAGACACGAAATCAACCTCATGGCGGCGGAGCTCACCGGAGGTGGTGGAATGGTCTAATGATGACGCTTGGACCAGCTACGAAGGGCTAAAGAATGCCTTATCATGACCTTCGATCCAAAACACCTGCGAGGGGGCCAAAGCTTGGTCGAAAAGGGTTCAAAAATGTACAAAGGGAGATGGGTGGTTTTTGTACAGTCGGATGAAATGGATGGGAAGATTGAGGTTGAGTGTGTGATATAGTGATCCACAACTCTAGGTAATGATCGAGCGTGATAGATGGATAACTGAGGTTGAAAAGCTATGAAGAAATCTTCCCCAAAAATTACAAGATGCAAGCCGTAAAAATCGACAAAAACTTGGGTTAAACGAGGTTCTGACAGGGGCTAGGACGAGAGGTAGACATTTGACCAGAGTTAACTAACGCCTCCACCTAGTTGGTCTGCGTGGACCAATCAAGAAAAATCATCCTAAAAATATTTAAAAACTCGAAAATAATTAATAGATGATTTATTAATTTTAATTTATCAAATAAAAAATATGTATTATTTTCTATAATATTTAATTATGATTTTTATTTATTATTTCGAGGTGTTTAATTATAGGTTTATTTTTAGGGATGTAATTATAGGTATATTCATCTATGTTTTAGGACCTTTTATTTTATTTTATATATTTTATTTTATTCTCTTATTTTATAAAATTATAATTTATTTTTATATACATAAATATATTTTTTTTATATTATTTGATATATTATTTACACTTAATAAAATAGGTATATATAATATATATGTTGAGGTATATGTATTTCATCTATGTATTTTATATACATATTTTATTTTAGTGTTTTATTCATTTTTATTTTATTTTTAATATGTACATATGTTATAAATAATATTTACAAAATTATAAAAATATAGAATTATAAAAATAATAAAGAATAAATAAAATGATCATATTTTCGGGTATATTGTACAATAGGGGTCCAAAACATAACTTTCACATACTAAAAATATCTTATTAAAAGTTATATACAATTAAAGTGATTTTGATACATTTTGAGTTTTTATTTGGGAGATGTAAGTCTGGGAAGTTGGGATTTTGGAATCTTATTTAGTGTATAAAAAATACACTATATAATATTTTTGTATGAAATCGATTTTGTAAATTTTTATATATTATTATCTACAACTTTAATGTATAAAGTTTATTTATTTGAGGTATAAAAAGTAGAAAATAAAATAGATCCCAAAAATGAATTAAATGATGAATAAACAAATGAGATTTTTATTGTATTATCGGCCCTTATCTCTCCCTACTATTTTCTTGTCGGCCTAGTCATCTAAATGGGTAGATCTAGGGGCTTTAGGATCATAAAATACTTTTGGAATTCTATTCTTATTCTTTTCTTTTATTTATTCTAAAATTTTAGCATTAAAATAGTATTTTATACAGTATTTATACAATAAAGAATGAATGCTAATTTGTACAATTTAATGTTATTTACATGCATTAGCTAGGGTTTTAAGGCCAAAATGATGGAATAAAGATGATGAAATGGAGATTTATCACCCCCTATACTTGCCTTTGCTAGTCCTTAGCAAACACTTATGCAATAAGTGGATAAAATAAAAACAAAGAAAAAAATAAAGAAATTAGATTAAGTATAATTCCCAAACTTGTCTTCATAAATTCAAAGTTTGGAGCTTAAGTCAGACCTTTGGAATTTTAGTGTGGTTGGAACCTTATAGGGAATCATATTTGAAACACAACATCCTTCGAGAATCCCAAAACTCTGCTCAAGTCTCCTCAATAGCCATGTCAGAATATTTCAACTCATACGCAAACCTTTATGACTATGAATCTGACTCGTACAATGTGTGTGGTATGGCTCCCTTCAATTGAAATGACAAAGAAACTGACTTCTCCAGCATGACAATCCAAATATTCCCCAAGCTAGCAACTCCTTACTTGAGGAGCGGGGTATTCCCTTCTATGTTCAAGTGTCAACCAACTCAAGATGAGGGGTGAAGAGAAGAATAGACGGTAGTTAGTGTAGCTACCTGTTCTAGGATGCATGACGAGTGCAGCCAAGTCCTTCAACTGCAGGCTCACATGATATGACTTTAAAGTTCAAGCTTTCTTATTGACTATACAAATATGTACACTTTGACAGGCATTTTATTTTCAATCAAGCATGTCCTCTTTTTCGGAGTTTTGTTTGAAATACTATATACATCAACATTTACATATATAGTTTTTTCTTCTTGAGCCAGTAGACTATCCCTCTTTTGAAGAATTATTACAACCCACACTCTCCCGACTTTAGATGTCTCTGATAATGGACGGGTTGGGGTGCACTTTCCTCCCTAGACGAGAACAAATGTTTCCACTTGTGTGCATTTGATACCGGCAAATACAATCCCCTCACCACTCCTACTGAGTTGAGACAAGTGAAAGGTGCAAGTGTCCAAGTTAGGTCATTATCAACAAGAGTTGTGCGTGTGCTCCGAAATACTCTACTTGAACCAAGTCTCACAATTATCAAAGAATTAAGTCAACTAAACCTGAAGTTCCTCAATTCCAGATTAGGTAGATTTAAGGTTCAACCAAGCTCCAATCTTCTTATTTTACTTAGACCTGTTCAATTATCAAACTCAATTTGAAAAATGCATATGCTATACAATTGCTAAATGCAATGAAAATGTTTTTGTGCTGGATTTTTTGAAAATGGTTTTGCAAATTTTTATGCAAATTTTTTCAGAAAGATTTTTGGCGAATATTTTTTTTTCTATTTTTTGGTTTTGCAAATCTTTTTGTGATTTTTGAAAATAAAAGATTTTGGCTAACAAAATGGGTACGAATATTTATACGGGGATGCATCTTATTATTTACAAGAGTTAGGTTTTTAAGAATTTACAAGGTATAAGATAGTTAAGTTTATAGATACATTTATACAATAAATAAAGAAATTTTTTGTGATGTGTGTATTCTTCAAACTTATTTGAAAATCATTTTACAAACTATTTTGAAAACTATAATCTAAAATAGTTTTTACAAATAATTTTTACAAACATTTAAAACTTGTAAAAATCATTTTTGCAAAGATTTCTCAAATGATATGTGTAGATTTTTCAAAGTATTTTTGCAACCATTTTCAAAAATCATTTGCAAATAGGTTTTCAAGACATTTTATTGCACACAAAGAAAAGACATTTTTACAAACCAAACATTTTTAGAAAGGTTGAAAACATTTTACAAAATATATTTCAAATAGTTTTCAATTTTTTTTCAAATATGTTTTCAAACTAATTTTCAAACAATTTACAAAAAAATAGTTTTTCCTGATTTATTAATCATTAAATACAAAAAGAATTTGAGGAATAATAAATATCTTTTTATTAATGAATTTCAATAAATTTTATAGATATATATAGTATTTTATATAGAGTTTTAGACATAATTATTACTAAAAATATGAAAGTACGATTAATGGATAACGTATATACGCAGTATATACGACCCCCTATACTTAACTTGAGCTTTGTCCTCATAAATCAAAGAGAAAAAGAGAAGACATAACTCATACTGAGCATAGAAAAGCCTAAAGAATAAATGAAGGAATAAATAAGAAAGTGAGAAGTCGACCTCCCCCCCAATACTTAGGATCAAATATTCCTGAGTATAACAGATTGTACAAAGCAGGGAGGATCGAGGGTTGGAATGAACAAATCGTACTCACTTTGTCTTCCCCCATAATTAGGGTAAGATATCCCTAAGTATAGACAAGAAGAGAAGACAATAAAAAGGATCAAAGAAAAAAAACTTGGGATGTAAACCCCCTATACTTAGGACAAGGTATTTTAAGTATAGAAGATTGACAAAAAGAGGAAATACCTCTTCGGTAGAAAGAGAAAAATGAAAACAAAAAGAAGAAAAGAAGAAAAGACAGATGAAGATAGAAGAAGAGACCGAAGAGAATGTACACATTACTCACCCTATACTTAGGTAAAGGAGCCCTAAGTATAGTCAACAACAAGAGTAATGAAACATAACAAAGAATGAACACTCAGCTCGTTCACCTATACTTAGGAAAAAATACATCCTAAGCAAGGCAATACACGCAAATGGGGTGGATGAGCGATACGATGGATGGAAGAAGGAAAACGAATGTGAATATACAACAAGTGGATATACAATGATCAAGAAATTAGAAAGCGGACCTTCTTGCGAGATTATTGAGGAATGGATCTGATAAGGTGTAGGTCGATATCAGTTTCATCATTAGACACAACCTGATCAGGATGAACCAAAAATGTATCCTCATCAATCTCAGAGTGTGCGTGCATGCACCGATCATTGGAAGTAGTATGGTCATGTATGGCATGGGTAGTCTTGTCTAGGTCAAAACAAAAGGGAGTGAACTCATCTGTGGAAGTAGTCAGGTCATGCTTGTCCTCTAAAGTCTCATCTGGATTATCAACCGTATCAAAAGGCTTGAATTCATCTATAAAGTCAATCAGATCAACCTTGGTCTCATCAGTCTCTACAGTGCCTGCCCTCTGCTCAAACGTATCAATCATGTAAATCCTGTGGATGTCATCAACACATCGCCGAGTACTAGAAGAGGGAAATCCAAGGTCTATGCTTTTCGAGTCTTCCTCCTGTGAGAGGAATTCTTGGGTATCAATAGAATCCAACAAGTGACAAAAATATCTGATAGTCTCATCAAGGTCATATTCCTTGGGCTTAGTTAAGATAGGTGGAGTCACATCAGATGTAGGTCTCTGGTCGACAATAGGTGTAGTGATGATCATTGCGCTTGCATCATTATATAGAAGCAAATCTCTCCTGATCTGTAATCAATAATGACTCTAGTAGAGGCGAGAAAGGGTTGTCTCAAGATGATTGGAGAGTGCTCCCCTATGGAGGTCTCCATGGGCAGTATGAAAAAATCAATAGTATAGCTCATGCCTTAAATCCAAATGACATTGTTCTCTAAAATACCCTTCAACCTCTTGATAGATCCATCAGTAAACTAAATGATCATCCTGATTTTCTTGAGAGGACCTAAGTGAAGAGATCATACCAGTGAGAAGGGTATTATGCTAATCGAAGCACCGCCATCAAGGAGAGTGTGATCACAAGAAAATTCAGAAATGGTGCATCTGATGAATGGTGTAGCAGTGTTCCCTTTCCTAGAAGGACAGTGGTTGATGGTGTGGGCAGTGGCCATGGCCAAGATATGATGCCCATATCTGCTCCTTCACTTTATCTTCTTGAGTTAAGGAGTAGATAAGTGGGACATGGCCTGGCAAAGTGGGGCATCAATGATCTCATTAATAGCAACCACCACTTCAGGTTCGGTCAATTTTTTTTTTGAATTTTTAGATCTCCTCCATAAAGGGAGGAGATCGGAATCAACATCTACACAAGGATGACTACGAGAAATCTATAGAGTGTCATCCTCGGAGTTAAAGGTAGGAAAAGGTGTGGGTGAATGTGTAGTCAAAGAATCTAGCATATGGTTACTCTCCTCACAAAATGAATCAACAATGTGTCTCCAGAAATCTTTTTGTTTTTTTTTTAAAATTTTCTCATTTTTTGTATTTTAGGCGATTGCAAGCTCTCGTGATCATCCTCAAGTGAATCCATATCCTCAAATGGTGGAGCGACATTTTGGAACTTCATCCAAATAGTAAGATCATCAATCCTCGAATTCATATGCTCCAATAATTGAGTCAGAGTCTCAAGTGTGAACATCATGAAAGGTGACTCCAAAATCTTAGAATCATGTGAGTGAGATGAGGGTGGTGGGTGTGGGCAAAAATCACACTTCGGATAATGGTAGTCTTAGAAAAGTGGATTATTGAAATGTAAAAGGGATGGTGGTGACGATGATGGGTGAAAATCAAAATCCAATTCCTAAAAAATGGGTTAGAAGAATATGTACAAAAGTTAGGAGCAAAATCCACCTAGAAAAAAGGAGGTGGACCAGTTAGAGGATACGAGTGATCCAAAAAATCCGAATAAAAATCGCTCTAGTCGTCCATCTCCAAACAAAAGGAAAATGATTGGGAGAGCAGGAGGTCAATCAAGATATGTAAAGAGAAATGCGAAAATGCACAGAAGGATCGAGTATACACACAATTAATTACAAATAATACATACGAAACAAACACAACCCCTCAACACCTACTTAACTCAGTGAAGACCGTGAAAGTTCGGTCTTTTTATCTTGTTTGTTTTAGAGTTAGGTGAGAGTCAAAAAAATTGTACAAACACTTAGGAAGGCTTATGGGATTTGGGTACTAATCCTTAGTGTGTACATGAGCAATGTAAAATGAAGACAACGAGGGGATTAATCGTCCCAAGACAATGGTTTTTCTTTTTATTCAATTTTAGGGTCAAGTAATATTAAGAGTCCCAATTTTATTCTTATCACTTTTTTGGATTTTTAATAATAATGCATGAATCCTATCGAGGGGATCAATTCCTTTAGCAACCTAAGTGATCAAAATCGGAGGGAGAGAGTCAGAAAAGCAATGAGGTGAAAATGATGATGTATGTTAAAGCGTAAATGCCCACCTTACCTCCAACTCTATAAATGCACATATGCTAGGCAGAATTGAAACCTATACTATATGCAAATGCAAGCGATAAAATCGCCCTAGATGAAGATATACTATTAGCACGAAGAACAAAATATCAACTATCTTGAAAAGATACCAAAGTCCATTCTTAGAGGTCATTCGGTGCCCGCTACAACGAGTACTACAATGTTGTATGTAACCTCCCTCAGCATGCAGTCACAAGTCCAAACAATTAACAATCAAAATTTGACTATGTACAAACGACACTATGGGTTCATGCAAATATAATTAGGTGTTTAGACTTAATCTATCGACAAGCAATCCTACAACTAGGGCTCAATCACACAAAATAAAGAAAAATAAAAGCAGAAAATAAAGGCGATGAAAAACCGATAAGGCCACTAAGGGAATAACTCCTTGGTCACTGGGCCTCGTGAAGCATCGGAGTGTCCTGAGAGTCCTATTTATTACAATAAATAGTCTCTTTCTCACTCAAATTACACTAATAGATACAATAAAATAAAAATGACGTGACTCTATCTTCAAAAATTCTCTAAGTCCCCTTTGATTCTAGGTCAGAAATCCAAGCTGGCTTCACGTGGGCACACATGTGCTCTAAAGATAGTGGTTAGATAGATCAACTATAATATCAAATAAACAGAAAATAAATAAAGCACAAATATAGACAAAGAAGGCACAATTAGACAAAATAAATCTATGCGTAGTTGCTCCTCGATAACAACACCATTTGATAATAGATATCCGTCAAGGGTCGTAGGGTTTCATAAGGAGAAACCGCAATTGGTGTATTGAACGCTATAGAAATTTCAATCAATTAACAATTAACCCACAATTAAATCAAGAAATGAAATAAAAATGTGGAGTTAAAATTTAGTATAACTCTACAAATGCGTATGTAGGTGTAAATATATGTAAATTGTCGAATATAGGGAGCAAAACTGGAAGATCGGGCAATGAAATGCACAAAAATGATGTTCTTCCTGTCTATATGTTTTTATGCGGGGTTTAAATTTTTCTATTTTTTATCTTTTTGTTTTTGTTTTTTTTATTTTTAAATTTTATTTTAATTTAATATTCTTATATTTTCTTTTTATATCTTTAGATTTGTTAATTCCCTTTCCTTTTAAGTATCTAATATAGGATATATGAGACTAAATATTCAATATAGAGTAATATATATATATATACGGTTAACATAAAATATTTTTGGGTTTTAGATAATTGTTTCACTATTTTTGTGATTTTTAGTGAATTTTGTTAATTTTTATATATTTTGAAAGTCAAAAATACCCTAAATTAGAGATTTAATAAATTGTCGAATTGAAATGAAGATTTAAAAAAGAAAAGTAGATTCAAAATTCTTTAAATCAATTTTAATAGGTAGATCAAAATATAAATAAAATTACATATCAGAAAAAGTATTTTGTGATTTTTAGGGATTTTTAAATTTTTTATACTAGATTTTGGAGCTTGTTGATTTTTATGTATTTTCTTTTACCATTTTTAGGTTTTAAAAAATTGAAAAAATATATATTTTTTTGGAATTTTTAAAAAATGTTTATATTTTTTTGGTATTTTATAAGCTAGACAGGGCAAAAGTACGCTCTTTTTTTATTTTTAATAAATACTAGAGGTCTTAATTGTAAAATAAAAATATGGTGAGAAACTACAAGCAATCTAGGACATGTTTATATTTTTTGTGATTTTTGTAGCATAGGATCTATATTTAATAAATAGAGGAAATACACAAAAAATCATGTTCTAATATGAGCATATATGTAAATAAAATAAAGTACGTGGCCTAGATGCAAAATGTCCACAAAATATATAACTTATATTCAAAATTCCCTACTAAATAATAATAAAATAAACACAAAAGGGTTTCAATGCAAATTCTCCATGTTCTACTGGCAGACGTGGACTCTGACTAAAATGTGAATAAAATGAGCAAGATGGTTTAAATACCCAATGCTGTGTGGGAACGGACGATTGATGTTGATCCATGTGCCACGTGTCCGCTCCTCGATGATTGAAACCGATTTGCAGTCGACGTCCCAGATTAGATCTTTTATTGGAGATCAATGGTGAAGTGCACGGTGATCCGACGACTACTGGAGTATGCGGCGAACAGGAGATAATCGAACGACGATGAAGGCCACCGAAAGAACTAGGAAGAACTCATGCTAAGGAGAACTTAGATCAGCAATATCTGCAAGTCCAGATCTCCTACCTTGTCGTCGAAGGTCCAAAAATGTTCCTGGAGGCTCGATGACCACCGAAAACCGTCTGCGAGGTCTAGAGAACCCAGAGGTTCCAGAGGTCTCCGACAGAGCTCAACATAGCCTTCAACTGGATCCTTGGGGTCCAAGCCTGCACAAGAAGCAAAAGGGGTCGCGGTAAAAATGCCTCGACCCAATTAGGTAGGCTTGTAGTGGAGCAGAGCAGTGATGAATCCACATTTCATCATCTTTATTCTATCATTTTGGCCTCAAAAACCCTAGCAAATGCATGTAAATACCTTTAATTTCCGCATCTTAGCTTTCATGCATGTGCATGTAAATAGTGTATAAAATACTGTAATTAGAGCCAAATTATAGAATAAATAAAAGAAAAGAAAAAGAATAAAATATTGTAAATATTTTATGACCCAAAAACCCGAGACCTAGGCATCTTGATGAATAGGTCGACAAGGAATAAAGTAGGGGGAGATAAGGGTCAAATACCTTTGTTATTCTATTCATTCTTTATTCATTTTAGGACCTATTTTTGGTTCCACTTTTTATACCTCAAATAAATTGTACATGAAATTTGTAGATAATTAAATAAAGAAAAATGCAAAATTGATTTCACTGAAAAATAATGTACAGATAAAAAGTTATGGTCTGAATAAAAATCAAGAATCCCAACTTCCCAAACCCGTATCTCACAAATAAAAACTCCAAATGCATCAAAGTCACCTTTAATTGTATATAGTTCAAAATAAGCTATTTAATGGCAGTGGTTTCACATTTGATGGAGCTACGGTTTGAAAGTTGAGTTTTGGACCCCTATTGTATAATTGTACAGATTAAAATATTCAATTTATTATTTATTATTTTCGCATTTTTATATTTTTATAATTATGTAAGTATTATTTATAATATATTTGTGCATTAAAATCAGAATAAAAACACAAAATAAACATAAAATAAAATACTTGTATATTTCATACATAGGTATAGAACCTATATACAAACCTATATTAATACTACTTATATTTTATTAAATATACAAAACAATTCAGAAAAATAAAATAAAAATATTTTTAAGTGTATAAAAGTATATTATAAATGTATAAAATAATACACAAAAATAAATAAATTAAAATCACAAAATAAAAATAAATTAATAAAATATATAGATATATGTACCTATATAGGCCTAAAATAGCAACTTGTAAAATTAAACTTCATAAAAATAATTAAAAATCACCATAAAATATTTCAGAAAATAACAAATATTTTTCATTTAATAACCTAAAAGTAATAAAACCATTTACTAGTTTTACATGAATTTTTAATTATTTTTTGCAGGGTTTTTCTTGGTTGGTCCACGTGGACCAACCTGGAGACAGTCAGCGTTGACCCCCGGTCAATTGACTGTCCTCCCCGCCTGTCCGCCTGACAAACCTCGGTTTGTCGTCGTTTTGTCGATTTTTACAGACTCCATCTTGCACTTTTTGAGATCGATTCCTTCACGACTTTTGTCCCTCGATCCTTGGTATATCACGTCCTTGCGTTTTTTGGGGGAGAGGGCCATCGATTCGCCCGATCTCCCTTGGTCTTTGGTGCCTCTTCACCATCGAGTCAAACCGCATATAATGGAGCTTCGACTTCAATTTCAAATTTGAACCCCTCATACCATAGGTTAGCTCCCCTTCTTGCTCCCACCAGCTCGAGGAAGGTGACAGCTTCCTCTCGAGCCCTTCGGGTGGGTCGAGCGTTGCCTGAGGAGGCTCCACGACCTCCGCCTTCACCTACGTTGAGGAACTCCCTTCCCTCCGATCTCCACCGTTGAGGTAGCCTTTATCCCCTTTTATTTCATTTGCATTTTGTTCCCAGTACCCTTAGTATTAAAAGTCCCAAAGAATCATCCATTTCCATCGATCAAATCACCCCCCATTTCAACCTCGCCGGAGCGCTCCTCCGGCCGACCACCTCCATATCGTTTCGCGCCACCATTCCGCCACCGCTGGACCGAAGCATTTTGCCCTGGGTCCTCTCACTTTGT
This sequence comes from Ottelia alismoides, assembly GCA_037367405.1. Lineage (NCBI taxonomy): Eukaryota > Viridiplantae > Streptophyta > Magnoliopsida > Alismatales > Hydrocharitaceae > Ottelia > Ottelia alismoides. Next base: position 152,376 of record JAZKJV010004772.1, read on the forward strand.
TTTGCAGGTCAAAGACATTTGACTCGTGCCTAGGTGCACTTTTGAGCCTCGCCGGAGTCCAGCCGGCTCCATAGCTCCGCCGCCCTCCTCCGCGAGCCTCGGCCACCGCCGAGGTCTTTTGAAGCCCCCAGGAGCTAGCACTGACCGTCAGTAGCCTCCAGCCTCATTTTGAAGCCCAGAAGCTCGCCGGAGAAGGAGGGGGAGCTCGGAGAAAGTTGCCTCGCCGGCGCTCCTCCGTTGTTCTTGCTCCGACCCTTGCCGCTGTTGGATCAAGGCGGAGCTCCAGATCGCACATCGACCGTCGGATCATCAGCGCCCCTCCATCGTTAGATCTCGAACTGAGATCTAATCTCAGACGTCGAAGCCGAAGCGTCATCGGCCGTCCATCGCCTGCCACGTGTCAAGTGAATCGCCTTCAGCCGTTGGATTGTGCGCTTATGGGTATTTTGCATTATCCACCCCACACATTTTAGTATTTCTATTTAGTACTCAAACATTTGTCTACAGTTTAAAAAGTTTTGTAATAATTATAACTAGGCCCCCGAACTTCTAAGATTTGCAAATAGGTCCTAGCCACGTTACCTCACGTGACTAGTACACGTGAGGTGAAGGGAATTTTACGAGGACCCCCTCCAGGGTTACCTTATTTAGCTTTAGTCCAGTAATTTTTGTATTAAGTGTAAACTTTTTGGGATAATTGCATGCGAGCCCCTGGGAGTTTTTGATATTACAAACAGGTCCTCCCAAGCGCGTGCTAGTTACGCGCCATGGTGGGTAATTTGCAGGCATACCCCTGTGGGTCTTGTATTTTGTATTTAGTCCATTAAATGCAACATTTAGCTTTAAATTTTGTGTGAAAATTGCAACTCAACCCCTGGATGTTTGTTTATTTGCATATACACCCTTGCTAGGCTTTATATTTTTGCTTGCTTTCTCTATTTATTTAGTGCATCATTTTAACTCGAAAAATTCCCAAAAATTTAACTTAAGTTCCTGTGTGCTTGCTGATTCACCCCATATTTTTGCATTTCACTTTTATTGCATTACAATATTTATTAAAAATAAAAAACATGCATTTTAGCTACTATTTGCATTAGAAAATGCCAAAAAAATATTAAATCTTTTTGAAAACTCCAAAAAAATTATATTTTGTCTATTTTAATGTCTTTTAATTACTGTCCAAAAATCGTTAAAAAATTCAAAAAAAAACCCTAAAAATTAGAAAACCCTAAAAATCTTCAAAAAAAATCTAAAAATTCCTAGAAAAATCATAAAAATACAATCTCAATTCTTGTAGGTTCCCTGTTTTATTACCTTTATTTTAAAATTAATATGGGAAAATTTTGATACTGTTTTCTATTTTTCCTTTCCATTTTAATTTCGGCTAGAAGTTTAACCCACTGTTTTCTTGTATTTTGCCTTTTAAAAATACCAAAAATATTCTAAAAAATCCCCAAAAATCACAAAAACGGTACAAAAACATAAAAGACAAAAAACATTTCATTTCCTAATTTTTGAGTACTTTTCCTAATTTTTATAAATATTCTATCACCCCTTTTCTTAAAGTATTTATATATTCTATTTATAAAGACAAAAAAATAAATATGAAATATAAAAAGAAAATATAAAATTAGAAAATTAAAAATCAAAATACAAAATTAAAAAAATTAAAAATTAAAAAAAATTAAAAAAAATTAAAAACCCACAAAAATATTTGCATTTTGTAGACACAATCACATCACACTCTTGCATTTGCTTGGTCTATCCTATGTGCTCCCTGTGTTCGGCACTCTACCTACTTCCACTATACACCTGTTTGTAGAGTTATAATAAATTTGACTCCACTTTATTTTTCATTGCTTGATATTTATATTGTGGGTTCATTGTTGATTAATTAGGGATATTTGAACGGTCAACACACCGACTGTGGTTTCACCTTGTGAAACCGTACAACCCTCGATTTCTCTGATTATCAAATGGCGCCGTTGCCGGGGAGCAACAACGTATAGATTACATTTTTGTCTGATTGTGATTGCTTGTTTATACCATTGCTTTCTTTGTCTCTCTTGTTTATGATATTTATCTGTGAGCTTTCTGACCATCTCTTTTCTTGTCTTCTTGCGAGGGACCACTGATCAAGGAGATCGCCTAGGTTATTCGGTGTAGCCTTGGGAAGCGGAGTCGGCTTTTCTAGCCCAAGCTGACAGGAGAGAGCAGGAGGAGTGAGAGAGAGAGAGAGTGTTAGCTAGCTTATATTTTCTTTTGTGAGAGAGAGTTTTATATAATTTGTAATAATACAGGTACACTCGGACACTCAGGACTTTCGGGCCTAATTTCCAGGTGTTTGTTCACCTGGGATCCCATCGCAGTTTTTGTCGTGTTCTACCACTGTCATTTTTCGGTTTTGATTTCTTTTTCATTTCTTTTGTGGATTGAGCCCTTAGATTTTAGGCATTGCTTGATCGATTAGATTAGGTCCAAACACCCTAATAACTATTGCATGTACCTATAGTGCATATTTGGACTTAGTTTAATTAAACAGTTGGTTCATTAATTTTCGATCCGTCGTGCCACGAGCTCATCCCGCCAAGCGCTTCTCCTGGACTCGATGTGTCGAGAGGAGGAGGGGTGAGCCTAGACCGGACACTAGGATTGAGGATTGATGGTCAACTTGTGGTTCTTAACATTAGCAATTTCCTGCTTAGGATGATTTCCGTGTGCATATCGACATTTAGTTTAGCTTTACAAATTTCTGCTTTGCATCCCGCATGGAGAGAGCTGGAGGCGCTGTAAGTCTTCTATCTTAGCATTCATCATTTAGGCACAAAGGTGAGATTTCCATCTTGGTGCTGACTTGCACGACTTTTCTGACTCTTTTCTCCCTCTGTTTTTGGATCAAGTAGGAATCAAGAAAAAAAACAAAAAATATTAGGCGCTTATTTGAATCAACTCAAAATAAGCGATAACACCAAAAAAATTAAAAAAGGGACTGCTAAGAAAATTTGACCTAAATAAAACTGGTAATTGGATTCGTTGCCTGGGGAGAGTAACACCCTCACTTGTATTCAGGTTGCATGGGAAGGTCTCCTTCCAAGTGAGTTGAGCGGCTTCGTAAGGATTAGAGCCAAAAACCCAGCTTGTGGCTGCCTTGTGTATCGCCTGAATTTCTGAAGTATTGGTGCTACTATCGTACGTAGACGAGTAGGACTTGGTCATCATTGGTGACTCACTATTGTGTTGAGCATCGACCTTGTCCGAAATACCGAGCATAGGCCACGCCTTCACGGGTGTGTCTGTCTCACCGTCTGCGTCCGAGTAGGGTCTTGCACGCTCACGAGTGATTCCGTTGCGAGCAAGATCCGAAGTATCGATTTCGCCTATCGGCTTCGTCCCTCTTCTTCTTTGGCTGAGTAGGGATCCAAGAAGGGTTACAAGGACCTTAAAAAGCGCATGCTACAGGTTACACAGGAGGAGGACAAGTACGGGAATACTTTTCCAGCAGTACTCTCTCTCCTTTAGGCGTAGCGCTCTAAGGACTCGTTAAAAGATAACTTCTTGAATTCAAGCTAAAACTTACAAAGATAAAAGCCGAACCTTCACGGCTTCACGTGTTGAGTTGGTGAATCCCCTTGTATTGTGTTTGATTGCTTGTTGATTTTAGGCCAAGATAAAAAAAACAGCACAACTGTACGCAATTTTGCCCCCCTCTTCTTCATTTTACAACTTGCTCTTCTCAATAATCATGATGATGGGAAGGAGGTCTCTTAGGCCTACTTTGACGGCACCGCTATCTAGCACTCCTCCTTATTCATCTAGGACGACCTCAGAGAGTCCAGACCCACTCTCCGAGCCTGAGTTCACTTCCACCCTGTTCCCCCTCGACCACCCTTCTCATTCTCCTTCCACCAGTCCAAGAGTTTCAGAATTTAGTGCATCACAGAGCTCAGAGCATTTGACGGCACCTGAGATGGATTCTTTTGCTTTTTCAGAGAATCCCGAGATGGCAGACAGAGGAGAGCACCCAGATGAGCATGAGTACCCTCCATTCTTATATGATCAAGCTGCCATCAACAATTCACTTCTAGCATCCCTGGAGACCATGTAGAGACAGATCTGGGACCAGGGAGTCTTTATAGGTGACCTCATGAGAGAGATCACACAGATGCGAGAGAACATACTTGGGGGCGGTGGCGGTGGAGGTGATATACCAGCAGCAACAACAGGCAAGGGAGGAGAACCCAATCAGGAGAGGCCGCCACAGACCATCATGAGAGAATTGCATAATCCAGCAGCTTCCCTCACTCATCGGTGGATCCGACTCCCTCCCATCCATGGAGATTTCGAGCTTCGCCCGCACACTATTCAGCTTCTTCCTAAATTTCACAGGCTAGCGACCGAAGAGCCACACCTCCACTTACAAGAATTTGAAATGATCTGCAGTACCATTCATGACAGGCTGGTGACTGAGGACACCATCAAGATGATAGCCTTCCCCTTCTCTTTGGTTGATAGAGCCGCTTATTGGCTGAAACATTTGGGGAGGTTCGTCGACACTTGGGCAGATCTCTGGACCTCATACTTGAATAAGTATTACCCTCTCGGCCAGACGAACGCAGCAAGAGCTATGATCAGCAATTTCATAATGATCCCTAATGAACAATTCCATGAAGCTTGGGATCGATTCAGAGAGCTCATTGATCGGTGTCCACACCATGACATATCCAAGCCCAATCTGGTTCAAAGTTTCTTTTGTGGGATGACACCGGAGCTGTAGGGGCTTGTGAATGCCTCTTGTGGTGTGTCCTATTTTTCCAAGGGTGAAGACAACGTTTGGGCCATCTAATGGCAGAGAACTCGACAGTTATGGCCTAGGCACGCGTCTACATGCAACAGAAGTCCCACCAAGGAGCAGGATCATTTCAAAGGATCGCCCGCATCGATGTCGGTCCGCATACTCCGTCGAAAGCCGCAACCCAAGCCGAATCAGCTGCAGCCGACATGGGCATCATCAGTGAAAAGTTGGACCGTCTCGAGATCCTTGAGAAGAAGCAAATGCAAGGAATGACCCAGATGGACTATATTGCCAAGACTATGAGTGACCTGAAGACGCAGATCCTTTGCGTCCAGGAGGCACAAACCTCTTCCCAGCAGTAGCCTCCCAGGTCACGAGCTGATGCCGGCAGTGGCAGCTCATCCCAACCCTCTGCCTCGTACTGCCAGGTCAACCACATTCAGGTAGAGATGGTCCCGTTTCTACAGTACTACCCATCGCAGCCACCATCTCAGGACACTCAGATGGTGGTCTATCAGCCGAATCAGCCACTAGCGGTTCTACCTCCACCATCCTTCGAGTAGGAGCCATTGATGGAAGTCAATGCGATATGGTACGACCGGTACCCATAGCCCGGGATTCGCCGCAATCACCTCGGATTCCATTGGAGTAATGGTGGAACCTCATCTCAGCAGTAGCCTCCGGCTCAAGGACAACAGAACAGCCAGCCACAACAGCAACAATACCAGCATGGTCCTCATCCCGCCTATCAGGGACAACAGTGGAGGCAGCGTCAGCGGCCTCAATAATCATACTCCCATCCTCCCCAGCATTATCCTCACCAGCAGCAGCAACAACCTCATTTCCAGCTGGGAAACCCGTTCGGTTCTCAGGCCCCCACCTTCAAGAACCCAGCTCTTAAGGAACTCGCCCGCTTGATGTTTGACCATCAGGCATCCTACCGGCGGGACATGGATGAGTTTCGACAGGAGGTGAGGGATTTGATCAAAGGCAAATCCACCATACCAACTCAGATTGAACCAAATCTGAACAATATGAAGAGGAAGTATGAGCAGGTAGAGTTTATAGAGGATACCTCTCCTAGTGATTATTTGAGTGACATTTCTTCTTCTTTGTATGATGCTTATTTTGTGACTACTAGGAGCGATAGGATGCCAGCCGGCGACACCTCATCTGAGCGATAGCCACATGTAGAACCTCGAGCGCCAGATGAGCAGAGTAGCGGTGCTGATGCTGCTGATGATGTTGAAGATGGTGGTGCTGATTCCACCAATGATGGAGATCCAGACGACGGTACTGAGGCCATCGTGATACCAGATGCAGATGGTGGTGCTGATGCCACCATTCTTGATGCAGAACTAGAGCGTGGTGCTGATGCCGCAAAGTCAGATGCCGTTGGTGGTGCTGAGGCCACCACTTTCACTTTTGTTGAGCTTCCTTCTATGATGTTACCACCTTTTGTATCTTTGGAATGTGGTAACAAGAAAAAAAACAAAAATATGAATAAAGGAAAGGTTTCTGTTTACACTCCTGATCCATATGTGTTGAATGATGATCATGGTATGTATTCTATTCCTTCACAGGCGCAGGAACCCCATCCTAGTACTCCATCTGAGGAGACCCCTACTATCCCCTTCCCTAAAGCACTCCGCCGGGAGAAGGGGAATAAAAGAGAAAATCCTAAAAAGAACCAGCAGGTAGAGTTCAACAACCAGATGATTGATAGATTCCACATTCAGCTGACTCTACGGGAAGCATTTGAGCACATCCCCTTCTTCAAAAAGAACTTGAAAGAAACAACTACAGTCCGCAGGAAGAGGAGGTACAGAGATCAAATCCATGTGCTCACCCAGGACACTTGCTGCACCATTCAGAACAAACTGCCAGCCAAGAGACCAGATGCGGGAGATCCCTATGTCAGATGCGAGATTCAGGAGCAGAAGTTTGATCGTACTCTATTAGACAACGACTCTTCGATTAACCTTCTTCCGGCAGCCTTACTCGACCGATTCGAGTTTGGTCCTCTTCTTAGGAGCAGGACAGTCCTTCAGTTTGCTGATAGGTCGACTAAGAGGCCGAAGGGGTTATTGAGAGATGTGGTCGTTACCATTCAGGGCCTGAAATTCCCCGTGGACTTTGTTGTATTGGACATGGAGATCCCTGAGTCGGTAACCGATGCCCCCATCATACTTGGACGCCCATTCTTGGCCACAATCAAGGCGGTGTCCGATCATGATAGTGGGAGGGTATGTTTTCGCGTAGAGGGTGAAACCATACAAATAGAGACGATCGAGGAGACCAGAGCGAGAGAATTAGAATGCTTGGAGCAGTCCAGCGAAGCCGTGCAGATGACAGAGGATAAGCTAGAAATCAACTAGGAGTGTGATTTTGTGATGACAGATAATGAATCCATTTGGACAGATCCCGTAGCACAAACCCTCGCCTTGCCTACAGATTCACCATACTTAAAGCTTATGGCGATCGAGAATCTGAAGAGCACACCCCTGGATGAGGATACCATTGAGGCTAACAGTGTTGGGACGAGTGGTGCTGATGATTTTAATCTTGTTCATCCAGTTCAGATCCCTTGGATTAAGACATTGATTGGGATGATTTTGATAATTACTTGCCATGTCTGATTCCTTCTGAGCCAACAACCATGACAGAGTGTGAGCCAGTACAGTTTATTGATGATTCAGCAGGGCTCCCTTCGTCAGGTATTCATGCGCAGCGAGAGTTCTCACATGTAGACCTGGTCGCCTTCACACAGACATATCCGAATACAGATTTGCCACCTCCCAGTTGTCCAGAATTGAAGCCTTTGCCGCAGTCGCTGAAGTATAGATTCCTTGCGGGTGAGCTAGATATGCACCCAGTCATTATCTCAGCAGGTTTGACTGGAGAGCAAGAATCTCGTCTGATGGAGGTTCTTGAAAGAAACCACAAGGCGATAGGATGGAGTATAGCTGATCTCCAGGGAATTAGTCCGGCTCTGTGCTCCCACCACATCTATCTTAAGGAGGACGCTAGGCCGTCGCGTGAGTTCCAGCGACGGCTGAACCCGAATCTTTGAGATGTGGTCATGAAAGAAATATCGAGGTGGTGGAGCGCCGATTTTATCTACCACATCTCCGACTCCAAGTGGGTTAGTCCATTACATATGGTACCCAAGAAGACGGGTATCATTACAGTTGTGAGTGAGTCCGAACAGGAGATCGCTACCTGAGTACCCACTTCTTGGAGGGTCTGTGTGGACTACAGACGATTGAATGAGGCCACCAAGAAGGATCATTTCCCGCTACCATTCATTGATCATATTATCGAGAGGCTAGCTGGGAAGAGTCATTACTGTTTCCTTGACGGGTACTCCAGTTATAATCAAGTGGCCATTGCGCAAGAAGACCAGGAGAAAACGACATTCACCTGTCCGTTTGGGACTTATTCTTTCAGACGGATGCCCTTTGGTTTATGTAATGCTCTCGTGACATTCCAAAGGTGCATGTTGTCCATATTCTCGGACATGGTGGGTGACTGCTTAAAGGTCTTCATGGACGACTTCTCAGTCTATGGCGGCGGGTTCGATGCTTGTCTTGACTGCCTAGACCATGTGCTTCAGCACTACATTGAGGTCAACCTTGTATTGTCTTGGGTGAAGAGTCACTTCATGGTGACTCAAGGGACGGTCCTTGGTCATATCATCTCTAACAGGGGCATGGAGGTCGATCTGACAAAGGTGGATATCATTAGAAAACTCAATCCATGTCCAATCTGCATCAATTGCGGTCTTTTCTGGGGCATGTCGGTTTCTACCGACGATTCATTCAGGACTTCAGTCGGATTGCCCGACCGCTTACTGATTTGCTGACAAAGGACACCGAGTTCATTATAGATAATAAGTGTCTTGCATCTTTTTAGACTCTCAAGAATATGGTTGTCACGGCTCATGTCCTTCAGCCACCTGATTGGTCTCTCCCATTCGAGATCATAACGGACGCTTCCGATTTTGCCGTTGGAGCTGTGCTTGGACAGAGGAGGGATGGATTGTCGTTTGTCGTTCACTACGCCAGCCGGACTTTGGATGCCGCTCAGCGGAATTACACTGTGACAGAGAAAGAGATGCTGGCCGTAGTCTTTGCTTTGGATAAGTACATATCATATATTCTCGGATCTAGAGTGACAATCTACATAGATCACACTGCCATCCGGTACTTAATGGCCAAGAAGGATGCCAAAGCACACCTTACCAGATGGATCCTTCTGCTCCAGGAGTTTGATATTGAGATTAAGGATAAGCCTGGAGTTAAGAATGTGGTGGCAGATCATCTTTCCCACTTAGAGAACCTTGAGGAATCTGAGCCCAGCGCACCTATCACCGAGACGTTTCTAGATGAGGTGATCTTGGCTATCACCTCGCTCCCATGCTATGCCGACATTTTGAATTATCTTGTTGCCAAGACGGTCCCACAAGGTTGGCCCAGGCAGAAACTTGAGACCTTCCTCGCGAAGGCCAAGCTTTACCATTGGGAGGATCCCATCCTTTATCATGAAGGAGGGGACAACATCTAGAGGAGGTGCATTCCTCAAGAAGAGCAGCATAGCGTCCTCACATACTGCCACAAGATTGAGGCAGGAGGATATCATTCTGGGAAAAGGACAACACAGAAGGTGCTTCAATCCGGCCTTTGGTGGCCTACTCTCTTCAAGGATTCAGATGAGTTTGTGAAGAGATGTACTGACTGTCAGAAGATGGGTACTTGCGGATAGAGGGACATGATGCCCATGCAGCCCATTCACTTTTGTGAGGTTTTTTATGCACGGGGTATTGATTTCATGAGCCCATTTTCTAAGGGTCAGGGATTTGAACACATTTTGCTCGCTGTAGATTATGTCAGCCGATGGGTTGAGTCTATCCCCGCCCGAGCCGCAGATGCTAAAACTGTGTGTAAATTTTTGAGGAAAAATATCATTTCATGGTTCGGGGTACCTAGAGTCTTGATTTCAGACGGGGGGTCTCACTTCATCAATGACAAGGTTAGGGCCCTTACAGACGAGTTCGGCATTGACCATCGTGTTGCCACGCCGTATCACCCTCAGACCAATGGTCTTGCCGAAGTATCGAACCGGGAGATAAAAAACTATCCTATAGAAGGTCGTCCGCCCAGACTGAAAGGATTGGTCACAACTTTTGGACTCGGTCTTGTGGGCATATAAAACTTCTTTCAAGAATCCATTAGGGACATCTCCCTTTCGACTCGTCTATGGCAAGCCGTGCTATCTTCCTGTGGAAATAAAGCACAAGTCACTTTGGGCAGTAACTGAGCTATTATTGGATACGAGAGTATAGGAGATCAGAGGAGAGCAGAGTTGGTAGCCCTAGAGGAACTGAGAGATATAGCCTTTTCTAGTAGCCTACAGTATAAGGAAAAAGTGAAAACATGGCACGATTCTCATATCAGCCATAAACAGTTTGAGCCCGATCAGCGCGTATGGTTGTTTGATTCTAGGCTGAAACTATTTCCCGGGAAATTACAGAGCAAGTGGAAAGGTCCTTATGTGGTCAGGAAGGTACATGACAATGGCAGTATTGACATATCCGAACCGTCATCTTCCTCTACCTTCTGTGTCAACGGTCAGTGCCTGAAACTATATCTAGATCATGATCCGCCGACCATTGATGTTGCCCCCATTCTTCTGGTATGAGATGTACTCTTTGACTCGTACCATTTGCATCTCATACATGCTGATCACTTCCATCTTCCGCTGTATAGATCCATCTGTCCTTATCACTCTTTCATCTGTTAATATCTTGTCTTCCTTTCTTCTTTTCCTTTTCTATTTTTTTGTATCAAAAAGGTGTCGCCCCTTGTAGACAGTTTTCTACACTTAGGACGTACTTTGTCCTAAGTATAGGGGGGTGTGCGCCCCGAGTATTTCTATTTTTCGATCCTCTCCATTATCTCCTCTTCTTGTCTATTCTTAGGGATATCTTACCCTAAGTGTAGGGGGAGATAGTCTGAGTATGATCTGTTCATTCCCACCCTTGACCCTCCCTGCGTTGTGTACAGTCTGCTATACTTAGGATTATTTGATCCTAAGTATAGGGGGGACGGTCAACTTCTCATTGGTTCATTTATTTATTCTGTAGACTTGCCTATACTTAGTACGAGTTATGTCTTCTCTTTTCTCTCTGATCTATGAGGACATAACTCAAGCTAAGTATAGGGGGGGGGTCTTATATACTATGTATATACTTTAGCCATAACTCGTACTTTCGTATTTTCTTAATAAATATGTCTTATAATTCTTTAAAATTCATTAAAAACCCTAATAAAAAGATGTTACCATTCCTCAAATTCTTTTTGTATTTACTGATTAATAAATCAGGAGAAAATATTTTTTGCAAAATATTTGAAAAATTGTTTGAAAATCTTGTGAAAATCTTTTGAAAACTATTTTGAAAATATTTTGTTACATGTTTTTAACCTTTGTAAAAATATGTGTTTTGTAAAAATTATTTTCTTTGTGTGAAATAAAATGTTTGAAAAATGATTTGCAAATGGTTTGAAAAATGGTTGCAAAAATATTTTGAAAAATCTATATATACTGTTTGAAAAACCTTTTCAAAATGATTTTCAAATGTGTACATGTTTGTAAAAATGTTTGTAAAAATTATTTTGGACTATAGTTTTCAAAATTGTTTGAAAAACCTATGTCAAATAAGTTTGAGGAATATATACATCACACCAAAATACACTATATAGATATATGTATAAAAGTGATCACTTACCCTTGTAAATTCTTAAAATCCACTTCTTATATATATAAGAAGCATTCCCGTGTAGATATTTTTCACCTAGTTTTCAGCCAAAAATCTTTTTATTTTCAAAAAAAATCCCAAAAACATTTTCAAAATTAAAATTTAAAAACATTTGAAAAAACTTTTTGAAAAATACAAAAAATGCATATGCATCATCATCATGTTTTCAAAAATCCATAAAAAGTTCAAAACTCTTGAAAATTGCATCACAAAAATATTTTCTGCATTCCGCATAGCATTTGCATGGCATAAGCATGTTTTAGATTGAGTTTGATAGTTGAACAAGTATAAGTAAAATCCGGAGATTGGAGCTTGATTGGACCTTAAAATCTACCTAATAACAGGAACCTCATAGGATCTGGGTTTGAGGTACTTCAGGTCTAGTTGACTTAATTCTTTGAGGATCACGGGACTTGGTTCAATGGATTCTTGACTGCCTAAATAGAGTATTTCGGAGCACACACATGACTCTTATTGATAATGACCTAACTTGGACACCTGCACCTTTCACATGGCTCAACTCAATTGGAGTGGTGAGGGGATTGGATTTGCCGGTATGAGATGCACACAAGTGGAAACACTTGTCCTCCTCTAGGGAGGGAAGTGCACCCCAACCCGTCCAGTGATGAGGAAGTCTAAAGACATGAGAGTGTGGGTTGCGATAAAGCTTCAAAAGAGGGATAGTCTACTGGCTCAAGAGGAAAAACTCCTTATGTAAATGTTGATGTATATAGTATTAAGAAAAGGCCAGACATGTACAAAAATAAAAAGCCTGCAAAGTATGTACAAATGTTGTAAAGTTAATAAGCAAGCTTGAGTTCCAAAGTCAAATATGTGAGCCTGCAACTGGATGACTTGACTACACTGGTCTTGCATCCTAGGATAGGTAGCTACACTGGCTACTGTCCATTCTTCTCTTCACCTCCTCTTCTTGAGCTGGTTGCCACTTGAACTTAGAAGGGAATACCCCACTCCTCGAGGATGGAGTTGTTGGATTGGGAAATGATTGGGTTGCCATACTGGAGAAGTCAGTTTCTTTTTCATTCTATTGGGGAGAGCCACCATCACTTACACTGTACGAGTCAGATTCATAGTCGTAAGGGTTTGCGTATGAGTTGAGATATTGCTGACATGGATATTGAGGAGACTTGGGCAGAGTTTTGGGATTCTCAGGGACTGTTAGATTTCAAATTCGGTTCTCATTAAGGTTCTGCCCGCACTAAAATTCCAAAGGTCCGACTTAAGCTCCAAACTTTGATTTTGTGAAGACAAGTTTGATAATTAAATTTAATCCACTTTCTTCTGTTTCTTTTCTTTCTTTTTCTTTTTGCACTTATTGCATAAGTGTTTGCTAGGGACTAGCAAAGGTAAAGTATAGGGGGATGATGAATCCACATTTCATCATCTTTATTCTATCATTTTGACCTCAAAAACCCTAGCAAATGCATGTAAATACCTTTAATTTCTACATCTTAGCATTCATGCATGCGCATGTAAATAGTGTATAAAATACTGTAATTAGAGCCAAAATCATAGACTAAATAAAAGAAAAGAAAAAGAAAAAAATATTGTAAATATTTTATGACCCAAAATCCCGAGACCTAGGATCTTGATGAATAGGTCGACAAGGAATAAAGTAGGGGGAGATAAGGGTCAAATACCTTTGTTTTTCTATTCATTCTTTATTCATTTTAGGACCTATTTTTGGTTCCACTTTTTGTACCTCAAATAAAGAAACTTTGTACATGAAAGTTGTAGATAATTAAATAAAGAAAAATACAAAATTTATTTCACTAAAAAATAATGTACAGATAAAAAGTTATGGTTTGAATAAAAATCCATAATCTCAACTTCTCAGACCCGTATCTCACAAATAAAAACTCCAAATGCATCAAACTCACTTTAATTGTATATAGTTCAAAATAAGCTATTTAATGGCGGTGGTTTCGCATTTGGCGGAGCTACGGTTTGAAATTTGAGTTTTGGACCCATATTGTATAATTGTACAGATTAAAATATTCAATTTATTATCTATTATTTTTGTATTTTTATATTTTTATAAATATGTAAATAGTATTTATAATATATTTTTGCATTAAAATCAGAATAAAAACACAAAAGAAACATAAAATAAAATACTTGTATATTTGATACATAGATATAGAACCTACATACATACCTATATTAATACTACTTATATTTTATTAAATATAGAAAACAATTCAGAAAAATAATATAAAAATATTTTTAGGTGTATAAAAGTATTTTATAACTGTATAAAATAATATACAAAAATAAATAAATTAAAATCACAAAATAAAAATAAATTAATAAAATATATATGTACCTATATAGGCCTAAAATAGCAACTTGTAAAATTAAACCTCATAAAAATAGATAAAAATCACCATAAAATAACTCAAAAAATAACAAATATTTTTCATTTAATAAACTAAAATTAATAAAATCATTTACTAATTTTACATGAATTTTTAATTATTTTTTGCAGGTTTTTTCCTGGTTGGTCCACGTGGACCAACCAGGAGACAGTCAACGTTGACCATTGATGAATACTCATTCATCACTCTTTAATCTTATATTTTAGCTACAAAAACCTTTGTAAATACGTGTAGATATGTGTAAATACAAATAATTACCAAAAAGCATGCATAGTGTAAAAACTAATAATTAGCATGTTTTTGTGCAAAAATAAAAGAATAAAGAATTAAAAGAAAAAGAGGGAAATATTTAGAATAAATATTGAGCAGCCTAATCCCAAGGGAGGGCTCAGCATGGGCCTGACCGCATAAAAGCCAATGTAGAGAGAGATAGGGAGCCGATGTGTGTAAATACACCTGTAAATATAATAAAATTATTTTCCTCTAAAAATAAAATAAAAATGGGTTGTGTATATTTGTACATACAAAATCAAAATAAAAATAGAAAAATAATAAAAAAATATCTTTCATTGTACATATTCACCATGTACATAAAACCACACTTATATTTATTTAGACCTATAAATATATAAAGGAAAATTTCAGAAAATTTGTATATATTCTATATTTCATGTTGTAAATAAATAAAATAAAAACCATAAAAACAAAAATCAAATAAAAAGAATAAAAATAAAAACCAAAAAGGACATTGTACTAATACCATGTATATAAAAAAATATATCTATTTATTTTACCCTTGTAAATAAATAATAAAAATAAAATAAAAACATCAAAATATTCCTAATTTTATGCTATAAATAAATAAAATATAAAATGGAAATAAAAATGCACAAAAATAATTAATAAAAAAATCAAAAAAAATTAAAAATCTATATTGAACATATACCTATATATAGCACTATATTGTAAATACATTATTTTTATTTCAAAAATATAATTAAAAATCACAAAAAAATAGTTTATAAATAAATAATCATTTTTCATGTTTTAAGTTTTTCCTAATTCAACCATTTATTATTTTATTTTGAATTTCTAAATATTTATGACATGGCCATCCCTGATTGGTCTACAGGGACGCTGACCCCCCGGTCAACTCCCCCCCAGGACCACTGAGCCTCGGATCCGAGCCTGCAACCCGATATCTCGACTTTTTCCCGACTCGATCCGACGCCCATATCTGCAAATCCCAGGCTCTCCTTCTTCCTCGTGCATCTGAGATCCACGCCCGCTCATCCGCGTTGGGATCCGCGCTTCGTGGAACCCTGCACGACCTCCTCTTCTCGGACCTGCACTCGTATATAGCCTGAGCTCCGCCTCCATTTTCTCGTATCTTTGGATCGTTTCTCTCCACCCCAGGAACTCCACAACCACCGCAAGAGTGACAGCTTGCTTCTGGCTGTGTCGCAGCGAGGAGGGAGTGGACGGACCACTGATCCGACAACTTCGCACCGCTGTGCACCGCCCAGAGGTGGTGCTCGAGCCTCAGGCACCGACGACCCTTGAGGCTAGGACCTGGAGCTTTCCTAGCTCTTCCCCAGTCGACCTCATCCAGTAGACAACCCTCTTTCTTCTTCTGTTTAGCTAATTTTGCTTTTCGCCCAATTCGCTCCGTCGCCGCCAACCTCCGATTCTGACCACCCTCGCCCTCGTTTCGATCATCGGAATCACCCACCACCTTCGCCGTTCCCCCGCGCACCTTCTTCGCCTAGCCATTCACCCCAGTTTGCACAGGAACTGGGTATCGAGCTTCATAGCCGTCGCTCCGCCGAAGCTCGTTCGCCCCGCCGCATCGTTCACCTCCACCACCGCTAACCGGGTCGAGGCACTTTGCCCTTGACCCAGGAGCTTGTTGCCATGCTTTGCAGGCCCAGGCGAGTCCATCTGAGGGCTCGACTCTTTGGAGCAGCAGCTTCTCCTCCGTCGGTGTCGTTTGAGCTCTCCGGAGCTCCGTGGTATCATCGGGGGGGACCATTAGATGCGGGGGGCCCATACAAATCTTCCCCGATCTTCAGAAGCCCCCGAGGAGCTCTCCTGTACGCGTACGAGCCCGACGAAGTTCGCCGACCACCTGTTCATCGAGCATCCTCTACAGCCGTCCGATCGTCCTCCAGCTCCAGTTTAGATCATAGCCGTTCATGCCAGAGGCAGCCATCACCGTCCGATCTGTGGAGGAAAGACCAGGACCGTCCGATCGTCGAGGGTTAGCCACGCCTCTTCTCGACCGTTAGATCACCACGTGGCATCCATCTGGCCCTCGACTTAATAAAGGGTAAATAACTCTTAGGCCCTCATCTTTTTAGTTGTTCTTCTTTAGTCCAGTAAATATTTTAGAAGTTTTATTTCTGTTTGGTAAATTGCATGGAGGACCTTGTCATTTAATTTATTTGCTTTTATACCCCTATACATAGTGGTGCACGTGCTTCGACACGTGCTTTTGTGGGATATTTGCATGTATAAGCCGGTTGTTTCAGGGTGTTAATGAATGAAATTATGTTTTGATTATTTGCAGAAATGCCTCTGTGAGTGTTCTATTTGTGCATGTGCCATATATCGTGGGTAATTTACACTTTCGGCCCTGGACTTTTAGTACGTGTTACTAATTAGTCCGGGGACTTGAGTTTTCTTGCAAATTGCTCCCTGAGTGCCCAGGTCACGTGCTTTGCGTGTGAAACCTTGGAGAACTTGCACCGGACCCCTTGGAACATAGTTTAATTACGTACAGGTCCCTATGCACTATACCTTTGTTTTCATTTTTAATAAAATAGCAAACTTACTCCGAATTTGATGAAAATTGGATACTGGCTTCTGCCATGGTGTAAAATTTTCTCTAAATTTTGGAGACATTTTTGACTCTGTTTACTATTTTTTAAAATTAAAAAACAAGCAATCTTCTTACTGTCTGGATAGAAAATTCACAAAAAATACTAAATCAACTTTAAAAATTACAAAAAATTAGATATTGTTTGTTTTGCGTAGTTTGATTTTCTGACCAAGTTTGGTCATTTTTTAGATTTATAAAACCTATAAAAATTACAAAACCCCATAAAACCCATAAAAATTCTAATAAATAATTGAAAAATAAAAAATTAATAAAACCAGTGCCTAAATTTTCCTTGCATTTCAATATTTACAGGAAAATTACCTTCAGACCTTGATAGGACCATTATCCATTTTATTCTGGTCCTCCAACTCTGACTAGACAGTGGCTTTTATTTTCTGTCTTGTTTTATTTTTATAAAATTCCATAAAAATCAGAAAATTACCAAAAATTAACCAAAAACACAGAAAATTATAAAAAACATAAAAACATTTTTGTTGGAATTTTTGGGTGATTTGTGAGTAGTTAAATAATTGTTTGTAGCTGCTTGTTTGCTTGCTTTTCTCATTTCTTTTATTAATTAAAAATCCAAAAAATATAAAAACATTAAAAATCCCAAAAATATCACTTTTTTATTTTTTATTTTATTTCATTTCTGGACTACTTCGTAGGATGCAAGGCCATTATGTGCTCCCTGAGTCCGACCCTGGTCGCTATATCAGGCTAATCTAATAGTCATGGCCACTATTATTTTCCTTTGATTTTTACTCTGTTTTGGTGGTCTGCTCTTCATTTTCTTGATTGTCTGATTGATCCTCGAGCGACTGAGGTCGCAACGACCTTAGTTATTATTTTACCTTAGTTGCTCAGATCATTTTACGGCCCATCAGAATGGCGCCGTTGCCGGGGAGCATGGCTTAGTAGTCTTTTCTTTTTCATTTTCTTTTTGTTTTCTTTTTCGTGGCTTTCCGCGGCTCTTTCTGAGTTCGCGACTTTTCGCGGCTTTTTATTTTTCTCTTATTTTTCTTTTCTTTTCTTTTCTTTTCTTTTATTTTTGATTTTATTTGATTTTGCTTGTTTATTTTATTTGCCATTTTTGCACATATACCTCTGTTTATTTTTCATGTCTTTGTTTGATTATTTTACCTGGTGTTTGACACTCTGTTACTTTCTTACGAGGGCCCGAGGACCGAGGCGGCGACTCTCGAGAAGCCGGCGCAACCGCGGTGATCGGAGGCGGCTCCCTTCTGCACGGAGCCACAGGAGAGCGTGAGAGAGTAGCTGACTGGGAGAGGTTTAGATTAGAGTAGACTTTCTTTATTTCATTTGATTTGTTGTAATAATACAGGGACAACTTGGACTTGGACTTGGACACTTTCTTGGGTATGTTTCGCCGAGCACTGGTGTGCTCGGGGGACCCATTAGCTAGTTCGGCTTTTTTGCGGCTTTCTTCGCAGTTTTTGTTTTTCGCTGCCTTTTCCGGTTTCTCGCAGTTTTTCTCGAGCCCCTAGCTGTAGGAATTTCTGTTTGATTATGACGTACTTAGTAGGATCCAAACACCTAATTATCTGCTTGTGCCTATAGTTCGTTAATTGGACCTACTAATAAAAGAATAATAAAAATAGCTGACTCACTCCCTTCGAGCCTACGTGCCATAGCATGCCCTACCAAGCGCTGCTCCTGAACCTGATGTGTCGGGAGAAGGAGGGGTAGACCGAGACCGGACCCTTTGGATCGGAGGCTAGTGACCAGCTAGACGGTTTTTTTGAGTAGAAGTTGCTATCCTGGGACTCGGTTTTCCGCTTGCACCATTTAGGTAGTTTTATTTCTGTCTTTCAATTCTGCGCGGATCATATTGCATGTAGACTACTGGAGTCAGGTATGCATTTCTTACTCTGCATGCATCATTGATTTCACTGCGCATCGGCTTTTTCGTCTTCTCCCCCTGTTTTGGACTAAATAATCAGGAGAACCGAAAAATTCGTTAGGCGTTTTTGCTTTTACTGAAAAAGACCTAAAAAGAAAAACAATAAAATTGGGACTGCTAAAATTATTGACCCTAAAAGACACCTCATTTAAAAAATTTGTCTTGGGGAGAGCAACCCCCTCATTGTTTGGTTTGGTTGAGCGAGAGAGTGACCCTGAACACTAGGTAGAGCCCTCCGATACTCTTCTCGACTGATTACCGACTATTTCTGTGCAGGACAGTCGGTTGGGAAAGTATCGGGTAGCCCAACAGGTCACGTAATCACTATGATATCTTGATTGTTCACCAAAATAAAAATTCACAAGATAAATTGACCGAGCCTTTACGGTCTTCAGCTCGCGTTGCATTGGTGAACTTGGGGTTTGCTTGTGATCATAGTTTTTCCAGATCTCATCTGCCTTACTCACCACATCAAGATGATGGGCAGACGATCTCTTAGGCAGCCTCTGGCTGCACTGCTTTCGGGCACGTCTACCCGCTCATCTAGGTTGGTTCGCGAGAGCCGAGGCCCACTCTCCGAACCTGAGTATGATTCCACCATGTTCTCCCTCGACCCTCTTTCTTTCTGTTCCAAGAGACCAGTGCCAGAGGAGAGACTATCAGATTTATCGGCACCTGAGTATGGATCGTTTGATTTTGCAGAGACTATGGTCGGCAGTCCTGATGATCGCAGTAGAGGTCCGCAGCCTGAGCATTTTGTTCTGGACCAGGGTGCGATCAACTCCACCCTGATCACCTCCCTCGAGACAGTCCAACAGCAGTTGAGGGATCAGGGAGATTTCATGTTGGATCTGAGGTGCGAGATAGAGCAGATGAGAGCAGAGCAAGAGCAGCGTAGAGACGGGCCGAGATCCTAGATAAGGCAGCAGCAGCAGCAGCCGTAGTGGCCTCCGCCGCAGCGGCAGCCGCCGCGACAGGAGGAGAGCCACCGAGACCGATGCGGGAGTTGCATAACCCCGGATCGACCCTGATGCATCACTGGGTTGTGCTACCAGCTATCGTGGGGGACTTCAAGTTCCCCCCGAACACTTTGCAGCTCCTCCCCCATTTCCATGGGCTCGCCACCGAGGAGCCCCATCTCCACCTCCAGGAATTTCTTATGATCTGCAGTACTGTCCACGACCGTCAGGTGGACCAGGATACCATCAGGATGATTGCCTTCCCCTTCTCCTTAGCAGACAGAGAAGCCACATGGCTGAAGCATTTAGGGAAGTTCGTCTACACTTGGGAGCAGCTCCACACCGATTACTTGCATAAGTACTACCCACTCAGGCGGACCAATGCCGCGAGAGCCTTGATCAGCAACTTCTCCATGCTCCCCAACGAGCAGTTCCATGAGGCATGGGAGAGGTTCAGAGAGCTGACCGATAGATGCCCGCACCACGATATCTCCAAGTCGAACCTCGTTAGAGCTTTTCAGCGGGCTGACACCAGAGCTTCAGGGCTTGGTGAACGCTTCTTGTGGCGGGTCTTACTTCGCCAAGGATCACGACCAGGTCTGGTCCATCTATGAGGAGATGACTGAGAACTACATGGTGATGTCCTAGACTCGGTTATACACTCAAGGCAGACCCCAGCAGCCACAACCCGTGCAGTACCAGAGGATAGCACGGGTCGACGTCGGTCCATCTAGTTTGTCTGCGGCAGCAGCACAGGTAGAGAGTATAGCCGTAGACATGGGGATCATCAGCGAGAAGCTGGACCGGATGGAGTTGATAGAGAAGAAGTAGTACCAGGGCATCACTCAGATGGAGCAGATGGCACAAACTCTGAGTGATATGAAGACCCGGCTCATGTGTCTCCAGGAGGCACATACGGCTCCCCAGCCCCGTCTTCAGTCACGAGGCGATCCCAGCAGCAACAGTAGCTCGTCCCAGCGCTCCAGCTCCCACCAGCAGCCTAGACAGGTTCATCTTGTACAGGCGGAGCCGTACCAGCAGCCGCAGCTCACCTACCAGGCACCGCCATCTACTGATACTCAGATGGTGGTATACCAACTGGATCAGCCTCTGGCAGTGCTCCCGCCACCCCAGTACGACACAGGGCCGTTGATGGATGTCAACGGGATTTGGTATGACCGCCCCCAGCCCGGTATCCGACGAGACCATCCCGGATTCCGTTGGGGGACCGGAGGTGCCCAGCCCCAGTAGCAGCCGTCAGGACAGGGTGGCCAGTATGGCCAGCAGAGGGATCACCAGCCGCAACAGCAACAGCCCCCAGTGTACCCACCACCACAGCAACAGTCATCACAGTATGGTCCTCGTCCCTATCAGCAGGGACAGTCTTGGAGGCGAGATCAGCCTCACTAGCAGCAGCATCAGCCACACCCGTACCCCTCTTAGCCACAGCACCAGTTCCAACAGCCTCACTACCAGAGAGGCTACCTGTCGGGCTCTCATGTCCACCCTACGAGAGCCCCGCTTTGGATGATATAGCCCGCCTTCTCACAGATCAACAGGCTACCTTTCGACGGGAGATGGACGAGTTCCGCCAAGAGATGCGGGACATTATGAGAGGGAAGGCCGCCATCTCTACCCAGATTGAGCCGAACCCCAACAACCTGAAGAGGAAATCTGAGCAGGTAGCTTGTACTGAGTATGCCACTCCGAGTGATACTTTTGGTGATATGTCTGCATATCTTATTGATACTGATTTTGTCACACTTAGGAGCGGTAGGATGCCAGCAGGCGGCGCCTCGTCTGAGCGACATCATGAGGATACACCCAGAGCTCCCGACGAGGAGGAGGAGAGCGGTACTGAGGCTGCTTGAGATGATGACGGTGGTACTGATGCCACCAAGGATGCTGATTCCACCGGCGGTGCTGAGGCCGCCGTTTCACCAGTTAGAGGAGGTGGTACTGAGGCCACCCACGATGCCGAGCCAGAGCGCGATACTGAGGCCGCGAGTCTTCCAGCCGATGGTGGTACTGAGGCCACTCGTGTTCATTATGAGAGACCTGTTGTTTTTCCTATTTTTGATGTATCTCGGAACACTGTTGTGAATAAAGGAAAGGGTTTGGTTTTTTCTGGTCCCACTGTGGTGCCTGATGTATGTGCGGATCCGGCCGTCGAGCCGTCTAGACCCTTTCCTAGTCCTTCATCTGAGAAGGACCCTGTGATCCCCTTCCCTAGAGCCCTTCAGATGGGGAAGGGGAAGAAAAATGAAAATCCCAAAAAGAGACAGCAGGAAGAGTTCAGCCAGCAGATGATAGATCGGTTTCACATACAGCTGACTCTTCAGGAGGCTCTGCAGCACATCCCTCTTCTTCAATGTTCACTGAGAGATAGGACCACAGTCAGGAGGAAGAGGCGGAACCACCACTCAGAGATCCATGTGCTGACGAAAGCCACGTGTTTCGCGATCCAGAACCGTATGCCGGCCAAGAGGCCATATTCTAGAGCCCCTTATGTCAGATGCCACATCAGAGAGCAGAGGTTCGACCGTACTCTATTAGATAGCGGATCGTCGATCAACCTACTTCCGGCAACCCTTCTTAACCGCTTCGAGTTGGGCACTCTTAGACAGAGCAGGACAGTCCTTCAGTTTGCTGATCGATCTGTCAAGAGGCCGAAGGGGTTGTTGCGAGACGTTGTCGTCACGATTCAGGGCATGCAAATCCCCGTGGACTTCGTAGTGTTGGACATGGAGATCCCAGAGTCCGTGACCGATACCCCCATCATTCTTGGTCGTCCGTTCTTGGCCACAGCCAAGGCGGTGACTGACCATGATAGCGGGAAGGTATACTTTCGCGTCGAGGGCAAAAGTATACAAATAGAGACGGTCGAGGACAGTAGAGCCAGAGAGAGAGCATGCTCAGAGACGACTTCAGACACAGAGCAGCTGACAGTTGCAGGGCTAGACATCCACCAAGACTGTGACTTTGTGATCACAGACGATGAGGCAGTTTGGGCAGACCCAGCAGCACATGCCATCCTCTCACTTTCAGATTCTGACGAGGTAGAGGCGACAGCAGAGGAGAGCTTGGAGAGCACATTCCTGGTTCAGGATACTTCTGAGGCAGCAGAGCCGGTTCTCGACCGCAACACTGATTTTTGTGATGATGGTGGTACTGATGCCACCTTAGATGATACAGATCCCTCGGAGTCAGATTCTGAGTGGGCAGATTGTGATGATTATATGCCAGATCTGATTTCCACTGAGCCTACAGCTGAGGAGGAGGTAGATGCCGAGCAGAGCAGAGACAGTCCATCAGGGCAACCTTCTCCAGTTTCTGAGAGTGACAGAGAGTTTCAGTTCTCCCATGCAGATTTGGCAGCGTTCACGCAGACTTTTGAGAGGCCAGATCCACCAGCACCCAGTTGTCCAGAGCTGAAGTCGCTTCCTACATCGCTGAAGTATCGATTCCTTGCGGGTGAGCCTGAGATGTACCCAGTCATTATCTCTGCCGATTTGACTGGAGAGCAAGAATCCCGTCTGATGGGGGTTCTTGAAAAGAACCGCAAGGAGATAGGATGGAGCGTAGCAGATCTCCAGGGGATAAGTCTGGCCCTGTGCTCCCACCATATCTATCTCGAGGATGAGGCGAAGCCGTCGCGTGAGTTCCAGCGGCGGCTGAAACCGAATCTAAGAGAGGTTGTCATGAAGGAGATTTCGAAATGGTGGAGCGCCGATTTTATCTACCCCATCTCCGACTCCAAGTGGGTCAGCCCCTTACATATGGTGCCCAAGAAGACGAGCATCACTACTGTGATCAGTGAGTCTGGAGAGGAGATTGCTATACGAGTACCCACTTCTTGGCGGGTCTGCATTGACTACAGGAGACTCAACCAGGCCACCAAGAAGGATCATTTCCCCCTGCCCTTTATAGAACAGATCATTGAGAGGCTGGCAGGGAAGAGCCACTA
This sequence comes from Ottelia alismoides, assembly GCA_037367405.1. Classification (NCBI taxonomy): domain Eukaryota; kingdom Viridiplantae; phylum Streptophyta; class Magnoliopsida; order Alismatales; family Hydrocharitaceae; genus Ottelia; species Ottelia alismoides. Next base: position 176,115 of record JAZKJV010004772.1, read on the forward strand.
CTGTTTTCTGGATGGGTACTCGGGCTACAACCAGGTGGCCATCGCTCCCGAGGACCAGGACAAGACCACCTTTACCTGTCCCTTCGGCACATATGCTTTCCGACGCATGCCATTTGGGCTATGCAATGCCCCTGCGACCTTTCAGAGATGCATGCTGTCGATCTTTTCGGACATGGTAGGGGAGTGCTTGGAGGTCTTCATGGATGATTTCTCGGTTTACGGTGACGGATTCGACTCCTGTCTTGACTGCCTAGACCGAGTCCTTCAGCGATGTATAGAGGTCCACCTTGTGCTATCTTTGGAGAAGAGTCACTTCATGGTGACTTAAGGGACGGTGCTTGGCCATATCATCACCAACAGGGGCATGGAGGTTGATCCGGCCAAGGTAGATGTCATTAGAAAACTCACACTACCGTCCAATTTGCGACAATTACAGTCATTCCTAGGGCACGTCAGTTTCTACCGACGATTCATTCATGATTTCAGTAGGATTTCCCGACCGTTGACTGACCTGCTGACGAAAGACACTGAGTTCCTTGTCGATGACAAGTGTCTTTCGTCATTTGAGACTCTCAAGCAGAGTGTTGTTGAGGCTCCTGTTCTCCAGCCGCCTGATTGGTCTCTCCCATTCGAGATCATGACGGATGCCTCCAATTTTGCCGTGGGGGCCGTGCTGGGACAGAGGAGGGATGGAGTTCCATTTTCTATCCACTACGCTAGCCGCACATTGGATTCCGCGCAACGGAACTACACAGTCACAGAGAAGGAGATGCTAGCCATAGTCTTCACCCTAGATAAGTTCAGATCGTACATTATTGGATTTAGAGTGACTCTGTTTACTGATCATACCGCCATCTGATACCTCATGGCAAAGAAGGATGCCAAGGCCAGACTGACTAGATGGATCCTTCTACTCTAGGAGTTCAACATTGAGATTAAGGATAAGCCTGGAGTCAAGAATGTGGTGGCGGATCATCTCTCTCCGATTAGAGCATCTTGAGGATTCTGAGCAGATTGATCCTATTTGTGAGACCTTCCTAGATGAGGCGATCCTTGCTATCGCCTCACTCCCATGGTACGCCGATATTGTGAACTTTCTTGTTTCTAAGAAAGTTCCACAAGATTGACCCAGGCAGAGGCTTGAGACCTTCCTCACGAAGGCCAAGTCCTACCACTAGGAGGATCCCATCCTTTACCACGAAGGAGGGGATAGCCTCTGGCGTATGTGCATTCCTCAGGAGGAGCACCATAGCGTCCTCACTTACTGCCACAAGCTTGAGGCAGGAGGACATCACTCTGGGAGGAGAACGACACAGAAAGTGCTCCAATCCAGCTTGTGGTGGCCTACCCTCTTCAAGGACTCTAATGAGTTCGTGAAGAGGTGTACTGACTGTTAGAGGATGGGCACTTGTGGACAGCGTGATATGATGCCGATGCAACCCATTCACTTCTGTGAGGTTTTTGATGCATGGGGCATCGATTTCATGGGTCCATTCCCTAAGAATCAGGGATATGAGAACATTCTGTTGGCCATTGATTATGTGAGTCGTTGGGTTGAGGCTATCCCCTCCCGAACCGCTGATGCCAGGACAGTTTGCAGATTTTTGAGGAAGCACATCATCACGCGGTTCGGGGTCCCTCGAGTGTTGATTTCTGCTGGGGGTCTCATTTCATCAACGACCAGGTGAAGGCCCTTGCTAGCGAGTTCGGCATAGACCATCGAGTTGCCACTCCATACCATCCTCAGACGAATGGTCTAGCCGAGGTGTCGAACAGGGAGATCAAGACTATTTTGCAGAAAGTTGTCCGCCCTGACCGAAAGGATTGGTCACAGCTTTTGGACTCGGTCTTGTGGGCATATAGGAGGTCTTTCAAGACATCTTTGGGCACATCTCCCTTTGGCCTAGTATATGGCAAGCCGTGCCATTTACCTGTTGAGCTGAGACACAAGTCACTTTGGGCAGTCACGGATATTTTTATGGATCCAGATAGTGTAGGAGACTAGAGGAGGGCAGAGTTAGCAGCCTTGGAGGAGCTTAGAGATACCGCCTTCTCAAACAGCCTACAGTACAAGGAGAGAGTGAAGGAGTGGCATGATTCTCACATCAGCCACAAGCATTTTGAGCCTGGACAGAGAGTATGGTTGTTTGATGCTAGGCTTCGTCATTTCCGGGGAAGCTACAGAGCGAATGGAAGGGACCCTACTTAGTGATAAAGGTACACGACAATGGTAGCATTGACATATCCGAGTTGTCTTCTGAGAGTAACTTTCGAGTGAACGGCCAGCGGCTCAAGCCATTTCTAGATCATGAGCCACAGGTCGTTGATGTTGCCCCTATTCATTTTGCGTGAGATGCGGTCTCTTGACTCACATCTATTGCGTCTCACGCCTGATTATCACTGTTCTTCCGACCTGTATAGATCCAGATGTCCATATCATTCCATTCTTTAGTCCCACATCCTGTTTGTCATCTTTGATTATGCTATACTTAGGGTGCACTTTACCCTAAGTATAGGGGGGATGTAGGACCTTTGAGTATTTCTTTTGACTCTTTTTACCCCTGTTTTGCTGCCTATACTTAGGGATATTTCACCCTAAGTATGGGGGTGGGGGGGTAGACCATGTACATTCTTCACTCGGTTTTCCCTTTGTGTACAACCTGCTATACTTAGGATTATTTGATCCTAAGTATAGGGGGAAAGCCAAGATCTGCTTGATTTTCTATTCATTCATTCTTCTTTGTATATAGTTTTCCTTTTCACTTCCTTATACCAAGCACGATTTATGTCTTCTTCATCGCTCTTGACTCTGAGGACATCGTTCGAGCTAAGTATAGGGGGGCGTGTATATATTCCATATATACTTTAGCCATAACTCGTACTTTGTGTGAGTGTGTTAATAAATAAAAATGGCTAAAAACCCTAAAATTCACAAAAAAATTAAAAATGTTTCCTGTAAATAATCATTCTTTTATTGCACATACATAGCTATTGTACAAAATTATTTTGTAAAAATGTTTTCAAAACCTTTTGTGTAAAGTTTGTGTAAATATGTGTATAGCAAAATTATGTATATAGTACAAAATTTTTCCAAAATGTTTTGAAAATCAAAAGTTTGCAAAAATCTTGTGTAAATGATTGTAAATATTTTGCAAAACTTGCATCCATGCATTCATCCATTCATGATTTCAAATCATTTTTCAAAACTTTTGCATATTTGTAAAAATTGTGTAAAAAGCATCTTTGTATATATGTATATAGTTTTTCCTAGATTATAGTTGACATTTAAACTAGCCTAGAATTAAATTGGGAAATGGAGCTTGATTAAGATCTTAATCCACCTAATTTCCAAGAGGAACCTTATAGGTCTTAAGATTAAGGCTTTTCAGGTCCATGGTGACTTAATTCTTTGAGTCCACTAGGCTATGATCACATGTCATCTCAATGAGCCTAAGTAGAGCACTTAACAACAAACATATGACTCACATGGACAATGACTTTACTTGGACACCACACTTTGCATCGAGCTCTCTACGGATGAGGTGGTGAGGAGGCAGTCTTCCTTGACTTGGGGTAGCATATGAGGGTAGTACTTCTAGGTGGAACCTCTCTTCTTCTTTTAGTGAAGGAAGTGCGTCTCAACTTAGTCCGGTTGCCATGAGGTCTAACGACGGGGGTTGTGGGTTGCAATAATGCTTCAAAAGAGGGATAGTCTACTCGCTCAAGAGGAAAACTCCTTGTATATATGCTGTACATGTATATGTTGTATAGATGCACTTGAAAAAAGAGAGAGAGAGAAAAAGAAGAAAGAAAATAACTCCAAAAAAGTGGTGGGTCTGATAGAAAATGATAATCCCACCGGAATATATATAGTGCAATAAGCAAAGCTTGAGATTCATGTCCCACCTTTTGTATCTTGCAGCAGGGAGACTTAGCTACACTGGTTGAGCTCCCAAGGATACATGGCTACACTGGCCATTGTCCATTCTCTTCTTCCCCCTCTTCTTGAGCCGGTTGAACTTGAACTTAGAAGGGAATACCCTGCTCCTTGAGGAAAGAGTGGCCAGACTGGGGTCATAGAGTTACCTTGTTGGGGAGGGTTGTCAAGTTGTCACTTCTGAGGTGGAGAGCTTATACTTCACATTCACAGTACAAGGAAAGATTCATGATCTTCAGGGTTTGTGTTTGGTGACTTGTTCTGATCTGGATTGTTGAGGAGTCTTGATTATATATTAGTGGAACTTAGAGGTTGTTGAGTTTTAAACTTAAGTCCAAATAAGGTTCCTCCTCTAGGGAGGGAAGTGCACCCCAACCCGTCTAGTGATGAGGAAGTCTAAAGACAGGAGAGTGTGGGTTACGATAAAGCTTCAAAAGAGGGATAGTCTACTGGCTCAAGAGTAAAAACTCCTTATGTAAATGCTGATGTATACAGTATTAAAAAAAGGGTCAGGCATGTACAAAAATAAAAAGCCTGCAAAGTATGTACAAATGTTGTAAAGTTAATAAGCAAGCTTGAGTTCCAAAGTCAAATATGTGAGCCTACAACTGGATGACTTGACTACACTGGTCTTGCATCCTAGGATAGGTAGCTACACTGGCTACCGTCCATTCTTCTCTTCACCTCCTCTTCTTGAGATGGTAGCCACTTGAACTTAGAAGGGAATACCCCACTCCTAGAGGATGGAGTTGTTGGATTGGGGAATCATTGGATTGCCATACTGGAGAAGTCAGTTTCTTTGTCATTCTATTGGGGAGAGCCACCATCACTTACACTGTATGAGTCAGATTCATAGTCGTAAGGGTTTGCATATGAGTTGAGATATATCTGACCTGGCTATTGAGGAGACTTGGGCGGAGTTTTGGGATTCTCATGGACTGTTGGATTTCAAATTCGGCTCTCATTAAGGTTCCGCCCGCACTAAAATTTCAAAGGTCCGACTTAAGCTCCAAACTTTGATTTTGTGAAGACAAGTTTGATAATTAAATTTAATCCACTTTCTTCGTTTTCTTTTCTTTCTTTTTCTTTTTGCACTTATTGCATAAGTGTTTGCTAGGGACTAGCAAAGGTAAAGTATAGGGGGATGATGAATCCACATTTCATCATCTTTATTCTATCATTTTGACCTCAAAAACCCTAGCAAATGCATGTAAATACCTTTAATTTCTGCATCTTAGCATTCATGCATGTGCATGTAAATAGTGTATAAAATACTGTAATTAGAGCCAAAATTATAGAATAATAAAATAAAAGAAAAAGAAAAAAATATTGTAAATATTTTATGACCTAAAACCCCGAGACCTAGGCATCTTGATGAATAGGTCGACAAGGAATAAAGTAGGGGGAGATAAGGGTGAAATACCTTTGTTTTTCTATTCATTCTTTCTTCATTTTAGGACCTATTTTTGGTTCCACTTTTTATACCTCAAATAAAGAAACTTTGTACATGAAAGTTGTAGATAATTAAATAAAGAAAAATACAAAATTGATTTCACTAAAAAATAATGTACAGATAAAAAGTTATGGTTTGAAAAAAAATCCAGAATCTCAACTTCCCAGACCTGTATCTCACAAATAAAAACTCCAAATGCATCAAAATCACCTTTAATTGTATATAGTTCAAAATAAGCTATTTAATGGCAGTGGTTTCGCATTTGGCGGAGCTACGGTTTGAAAGTTGGGTTTTGGACCCATATTGTATAATTGTACAAATTAAAATATTCAATTTATTATTTATTATTTTTGTATTTTTATATTTTTATAATTATGTAAGTAGTATTTATAATATATTTGTGCATTAAAATCAGAATAAAAACACAAAAGAAACATAAAATAAAATACGTGTATATTTCATACATAGGTATAGAACCTATATACATACCTATATTAATACTACTTATATTTTATTAAATATAGAAAACAATTCAGAAAAATAATATAAAAATATTTTTAAGTGTATAAAAGTATTTTATAAATGCATAAAATAATATACAAAAATAAATAAATTAAAATCACAAAATAAAAATAAATTAATAAAATATATAGATATATGTACCGATATAGGTGTATAGTAGCAACTAGTAAAATTAAACCTCATAAAAATAATTAAAAATCACCATAAAATAACTTAAAAAATAACAAATATTTTTTATTTAATAAACTAAAAGTAATAAAATCATTTACTAATTTTACATGATTTTTTAATTATTTTTCGCAAGGTTTTTCCTGGTTGTTTCACGTGGACCAACCAGGAGACAGTCAACGTTGACCATTGATGAATACTCATTCATCACTCTTTATTCTTATATTCTAGCTACAAAAACCTTTGAAAATACATGTAGATATGTGTAAATACAAATAATTACCAAAAAGCATGCGTAGTGCAAAAACTAATAATTAGCATGTTTTTGTGCAAAAATAAAAGAATAAAGAATTAAAAGAAAAAGAGGGAAATATTTAGAATAAATATTGAGCAACCTAATCCCAAGGGAGGGCTCTGCATGGGCCTGACCGCATAAAAGCCAATGTAGAGAGAGATAGGGAGCTCATGTGTGTAAATAAACCTGTAAATATAATAAAATTATTTTCCTCTAAAAATAAAATAAAACTGGGTTATGTATATTTGTACATACAAAATCAAAATAAAAATAGAAAAATTAAAAAGAAAATGAAAATAACTTTCATTGTACATATTCACCATGTACACAAGACCACACTTATATTTATTTAGACCTATAAATAAATAAAGGAAAATTTCAGAAAATTTGTATATATTCTATATTTCATGTTGTAAATAAATAAAATAAAAACCATAAAAACAAAAATCAAATAAAAAGAATAAAAATAAAAACCATAAAGAACATTGTACATATACCATGTATATAAATGTATATATCTATTTATTTTACCCTTGTAAATAAATAATAAAAATAAAATAAAAACATCAAAATATTCCAAATTTTATGCTATAAATAAATAAAATATAAAATGGAAATAAAAATGCACAAAATAATTAATAAAAAAATAAAAAAAATTAAAAATCTATATTGTACATATACCTATATATAGCACTATATTGTAAATACCTTATTTTTATTTCAAAAATATAATTAGAAATAACAAAAAAATAGTTTATAAATAAATAAACATTTTTATTTTGAATTTCTAAATATTTATGACATGGCCATCCCTGATTGGTCCACGGGGACGTTGACCCCCCGATCAACTCCCCCCCAGGACCACTGAGCCCCGGATCCGAGCCCGTGACCCGATATCTCGACTTTTTCCCAACTCAATCCGACGCCCATATCCGCAAATCACGGGCTCTCCTTCTTCCTCGTGCATCCGAGATCCACACCCGCTCATCCGCGTTGGGATCCCCGCTTCGTGGAGCCCTGCCCGACCTCATCTTCTCGGACCTGCACTCGTATATAGCCTGAGCTCCGCCTCCATTTTCTTGTATCTTTGGATCGTTTCTCTCCACCCCAGGAACTCCACAGCCACCGCGAGAGTGACAGCTTGCTTCCGGCTGTGTCGCAGCGAGGAGGGAGTGGATGGACCACTAATCCGGCGACTTCGCACCACCGTGCGCCGCCCAGAGGTGGTGCTCGAGCCTCGGGCACCGACGACCCTTGAGGCTAGGACCTGGAGCTTCCCCAGCTCTTCCCAAGTCGACCTCATCCAGTAGGTAGCCCTCTTTCTTCTTCTGTTTAGCTAATTTTGCTTTTCTCCCAATTCGCTCCGTCGCCGACGACCTCTGATTCCGACCACCCTCGCCCTCATTTCGATCATCGGAATCGCCCTCCACCTTCATCGTTCCCCCGCGCACCTTCTTCGCCCAGCCATTCACCCAAGTTTGCACAGGAACTGGGTATCGAGCTTCATCGCTGTTGCTCCGCGTCCATTTGAGGGCTCGACTCTTTGGAGCAGCAGCTTCTCCTCCGCTGGTGTCGCCTGAGCTCTCCGGAGCTCCGTGGTATCATCGGAGGGGACCATTAGAGGCGGGGGCCCAGACGCATCTTCTTCGATCTTCAGCAGCCCCCGAGGAGCTCTTCTGTACGCGCATGAGCTCGGCAAAGTTCGTCGGCCGCCTGTTGATGAATCTGTGATTCATCACTTCAAAAGTAAAAAATAGAGCCTTGTTCCCGAGAAAATAGAGGCATATTTCCTTTTATATTGCATAAATAGCATTCATGCACACATTCATAATTCATGCAGTTTAGCAGCTCATTTGCATTTAAATAAGAAGCCAAAAATCCCTTGTAAAATACCTCTTCACCAAAATAACCTCTTCTCTATAATATATACTCCTTAGTTAATAATATAGGGAAGAATGCCAAAAATCACCCTTGTAAAATAGCCTGAGAACCCTTGTACACTAAAATACACATCAAGCCCTCATTCAAACTCCGAATTAGGTCTACTCACTCTTAGAATACTCCATATTAAAAGACCTTCAAAATGAGACTAATTTCATTGAATTTGGAGCTTGTATGAGAAACTTGGATTTTTGGGTCACTTTGTATACTACATATGTATATTGGTGTATCCTTGTATTTATGTATCATATTTGACCTCATCTCCGTCTTTGGTCAACATGAAACTTGTAGATCTCATCGAGATCTACAACTTTCATGTTTTGAGTTTTTCCAAATTCGGCTCCCTCTTCTCTCTACACGTGCCTCTTACTTCAGCCACTCACAGCAGGCCACGTGGCGCCCTCTGGTTGCGCCACGCGGCCCGCCTCCCATCGCCTCATTCGCCCGCGCCTTCAGCCGTTGGATCTCGCTTCAGATCCAACGGTCCAGCCTTTTCCACGCGCGTTTAATCCATGGCCGTCAGATCTTCCCTTGCCTCGATCTGCACCGCACATGAGCGCCTTCACCAGGGCCAGCCACGTGGCAGCATCTACGCCGCTTGATCGCATCCCCGATCCTCTCATCACAGCCGCCCTTCTTCCAGCGAATCGTGGCCCTCTGATCAACCCTATCTCCTCATCTAGGCCGTTCGCGTGCGCTTCGCCCTTATCTCGCCACGTGGCTCCATCACGGCCCATCATCTCCGCGCCCCAGATCAAATCCTACCCGACCAGATCCCCCTTGATCCCCACCGTTGGATCACAAGATCCAACGGTGGAGACCTCGTCTCCTACCTCCAGGCGCCCCTCTCCCCCACGTCCCTTGCCTTGCGGGAGGGGCACCCCCTTCCTATTTTTGGACGCACGTCAGCCATCTCCTCCGACCGCTGACACCCCCACGACATCACCCACTCATCCCTCTCCCTCGCCAGCTCCCTCAAGCTCCACCACCTCCACCATGGTAGCCCCACGTCGTCCACCAACCTCGCTACTCCACCAGCCAACCCACCTCCTTCACCTTATAAATACGTCGCCACCGGCGACGTTCACCCCCATCCGCCACTCCAAGGAGGTGCCTCGAGCTCAGACCAATCCGTTGGTGACGGCAATTGAGTGAGTCTTCGAGCGAAGACAAGGAATCGACTCCGGCGAGATCCACGGCCGCCACCGCCGTGTCGCAGCCTTCACCGCGAAGCTGCACGAGCTCGGGACCCTACCGATCCCTCGAGCGAATACCTGGAGCTCAAGTCCGAGCTCCATTCCCCAGATAACCCCTTCCACCTCCTTCTGATCTTCTCCATAATTTTTCCTTTGATTTCTCGCAATTTATTCGCCGTCCACCGTTGTCTTCTCGTTCCACTTTCATTCCTCCGAGCTCCGCGATGGAGCTCCGGTCCTCGCGCAGTCATTACCTTCGTCCATCACCTTGGACCACCCTCCGCTCGACTCTAGCTCCGCCACCTCGGCGGAGCTCGCTCGCCGAACACCCCCACGCCGCCATAGGCCTCGCCGTTCACATTACTGACCTCCACGCGCACACACGTGCTTCGGCTATACACCTAACTCCTTGCAGGTCCTCACGTCTTCACTGAACGGAAGCTCGCCGGAGACGCCATCGAGCTTCATCGACAGTGACACCTGGGCACTCTCCGACGCCCCTGAGACCGCCATCACCTCTGCCTCCACGCCGCGAAGCTCCAGAGCTATCTCCGACAAAGCGGAGAGCGTCAGCATCTCGAGGAAGGGCGGACGGAGCAGAGCCAGCCACGCCGGAGCCCCGCCTTCTCCTCCGCAGGAGGCGGAGGGCCGTCGAGGAAGAAGCAGCAGCTGCCGTTCGATCAACCGATCGAACGGCCCTCACTTCGCCACGTATTCCCTCACCGCGCCCATCCTCGACCGTTGATCGTGCCTCAGATCTGACGGGCCCTCCAGTTGCCACGCGTCTTCATCACCAACCCTCGGATCCATCTTGATCCGAGGGCCTTCAGGCCGCCACGTCGACGAATCCGAGCCTCGGCCTCCAAGCCTAGGCTCGGGCGACCCGAGGCTACACCGAGCCGCAGTCCGAACCTCTTGGGAGCCCGAACCTCGCCCCGAGCCTCCGCCGCCCTCTGAGCTTAGGCCGCCCACGTGAGGAGCACGTGCGGCCTGGGTAAATTGCACAGAGGCCCCTGAAGCTTTCCGAAATTACAAAGAGGTCCCTATGAAGCAGACCCCACGTGAGGAGCACATGCACTGTGGAGAAATTGCATAAGAGTCCACCATATTATCGGTAATTGCATTTTAGTCCCTGTCAGCATATTTGTTTATTGAAATTTTATTTTCCAGTATTGCATTTACACCGCTGTGTTTGCACGCATCCCTAGAGTGCATTTTTCATCATTTTGAAATTCTAAAAATTGCATTTTGTTGGAAATTTGGTCCTCTGTCTATTGGTACACGTGTCTTATTTTTGTAAGCCCCTTTGAATTATTAATGAATTAATTGGTGCATGGTTGACATATTTTGCCCAGTGATGCCTTTTTATTTTTAATTAATTCTCTGTACCTTCAAAAATTATCAAAAATTCACAGTAGCTTAAGGACATCATTTTTAACATACCATAAACATTTCATAGCATCTACACGCATATCGAGGCCTAAATAAATAGTTTAGTGATTTTCTTAAATTAATTTTAATTAATTCATTTCACAATAAAATTAAGTTCTGTTAATTTTCCTAGGTTCCTTATCATTAGAGCCACCTAGGATAATTTTAGTTCTTGAAAAAATTGTGGTTTGATATTTATTAAAAATTAAATACTGAAAATCACTCTGTCTGTTTATTTAATTCACAGTAAATTCGTTTTGAGTCGAAAAATTCCAAAAAAATTAGTGTAGGCCATTTTCATCATAAATAACCATCTGGCCAATTTCATTATTTTTGGACTTCATTTGATATATTAATTAAATTGAACATTAAATTGGCTTGCCTTGTCTGCATAAGTCTGCATAAAAATTAAAAAGACCAAAAAAATTAATCCTCGAAAATCAACACTTGAATAATTGCCTAGATTCACCTAAGGAGACAGATGCCTCCCTGAGATCGACCTTGGACTTACACCAAGTAAAAAAAAATTTTGCCGCTTAAAATTAACAAAACATTAATCGATAAGTGGTTTTTGATTAGCCTTCTCGTATCCGACTGCAACGAACTATCAACATTAATTTGGACATTAATTTGACTGAATTAACATAGGGTGCAGGAGCGTTATCAAAATGGCGCCGTTGCCGGGGAGGCACGGCTTAGGTTAATTTGTAGCACATTTTTGAGTGTTTGATTTTCATTCCCCGGGTAGTATGACCCCTGGTTTTCTTGTAATTATTTTTTCTCATTTATTTTTGCATTATTTTATTATTTTTTGTCACTCTCTGACCTCCATTTAATTTTTGTGCGAGGACCGCGAGGAGTCGGCGGCGCTTCGAGGACTTAGCATTTAATTTGTGTTGAGAGAAAGAGAGGCATTATATTTTTATTTATTTTATTTTTCTTTTGTATTATTTCCAGCGGTTACCGTTTGGGATCTCGCGCGTGTAAAGATAGTGGAAACTGTGTCCCGTGTGGTGTGTGGGTGATTGTAATTTAGCTTGCACTAGCGGCTCCTCGAGCCACTCTAGGAATTGTTTGTGCTCGTAATCAATAGGACCACACATTACACGTAAAAGACGCACCTAGACCGCAGGACTTAGTCAAAATTAAACTGTTCTTCACGCTAATAGAACTGCCTGTCTAGGAGCGGCTTTTCATCGCCTGCATTTGCATGTAGAGTAAAGATTTCAATTCTGTTCTGCATCCTGCATCAAAAAGCGAAGGGATCACTGTAAGTATTCTCTACTCAGCATACGCATCATCGATTTCAACTTGCATCGGCTTTTCTCGATTTCCCCCCTCTGATTTTTTTCACTTAAAATTAAAAAGGAAATTGGGACTGTCCGATAGGCGTGCTTTGTGGTGGATTAATTAAAGTGATAACTTAACTTAAAATCGGGACTGCTAACAGTATTGACCAAAAAAAATAATAAAATCTGAAAATTGTTTGCGGGAGATTAATCCCCGACCTTGTTTTCAGGTTGAGTGAGGGTACCTGAATGTGTGTGAACACCCTAAGGTAGAGCCCAAATCCCCGTCTTCCATATCACGTTCTAACTGATCCTAGCAAATATCACGAGCCAGATATTTTCAGATTCTTTGACTAGTACCAAGTAGCCTCCGCCTGTCTCAGGTAGATAGGGGCGAAATTGCGGTACTTCGCGACAAGCTGCCAGTAACCCCCCGGGGTGAAGTTCCGGCCTTGTCAGCCTCCGCCTGCTTGCAGGTAGATAGGGGCGTGGTCACTGAATCCATCGGCTTGGGATAGGAGCGAAGAAAGGAAGGAGCGGCGGTATCTTAGACGACAGGATAAACAGGGAAGAGGCATCCGGCTCTGAGCCGACTTCCCTCTAGGCCGCGTAATCCTTGCTAGATTTGCTTGAATATCACACTTAAAAACTACAAGATAAATTGGACTCAACTTTGAGTCCTTCACTGTGTTGAGTGTGAATCCAGGGTCTTGGATTATTCTTGTGCTTGCTTCAAGTAGGAGTAAAATCCTATCTTCTTCTTGCTTCACCAAGATGAGTAATTGGGGAGATCTCGACGCACCATTCACTGATCTCTCTATGAGTCCCCCAAGTAACTCGTCTTTCTCGGTCCGAGCGCACCTTGGACCACCCAGGACTCATGACCCTCTTGAGTCCTGGTTCCCTCATGCTCAGGGTGGTTACTCTCAAACCAACCCTTTTATCTCCTCTGAGATTACCGAGGAAGACCATTGCCTCGGTAATCCCTTCCTTGATTCACCCTCTAACACCGATCTTATTCTCCATTCCCCAGAACTAGAGGGAGAAATGCCGCCAAGGATGCCGCCCGATGAGGATCAGATGAGACAGATTCTTAGACGCCTTGCCGAAGCCGAACAGAAGAATGCTGATCTCACGGCACGGATGGGACAGATAATAGTAGCTGAAGGGATCGACCGACCAATGGTCAATACCTACAATCCGGCGGAGAACGAGATCCAAAATTGGCTAGCACCTGCAGTTCCCGACCAGGCATTCGAGCTGAAGCCCCACTTCCTTAGCATGCTGCCGAAGTTTAACGGAAACCTCAGTGAAGAGACTTACACCTTCCTCCGTGACTTCGAACTAGTATGCAACAATCTTAGCCATCCCAATGTTGGCCAAGATTATATCCGGCTGAAGGCCACCCCGTTTGCCTTAGGAGATAAGGCTGCACATTGGTTGAAAAAATTAGGGGTGGTATGTACTACATGGATGCAGTTCAAGGACCTCTTCTTAAAGAAGTTCTACCCTCTCAGTAGAACCAATCAGATGCGAACGAAGATTGCCAGCTTCACCCAAGGACCCTGCGAACCGTTCCATGAGGCTTGGGACAGGTTCAATGACTTAGTACAGAAATGCCCATGCCACGGCATTTCTAAGGCGATCTTAGTTCAGACCTTGTTCTGCGGTCTAACCCCAGAGATGCAGGGGTTAGTCAGCGCCACCTGTGGAGGAAGCTATCTGAACAAGAACGAGCACGCCGTGTGGAAAATCCTAGAGCAGATGGCAGAAACCAGCAGGTCACAGGACACAAGGGCCTATCAGTTGTCTTCCTCGATCTTATCCAATGAGACAACTCGAAGGACTGTTGCAGATCTGACTGAGGACCTCATCCCCAGCATGGGGATGATTGTCGACAAGCTTACCATGGTCGAGCAGATCCACAAGAGAGTCGCGGAGATGGAGTCTCTTTCGAGCCTTCCCAAGAAGGTGGAGGAACTCTCTGAAAAGGTAGCCAAGATCAAGCTACCCACCCCTTCTGCACCACCTGTACCTGTACATCGAGTCCATCTTGTACAGGAACAGGCACCGGGGTCTCAGAGTAGCTGGGATCAGACTTATACCCAGCAGAACCATCATGCACCCCCACCAGTGGAAACAGAATACGAGGAGCCTCCGCCTGTTTACGAGATCAACGGGCTCTAGTATAGCCGTGACCCGCTAGTCCGGCAAATTGAGATGGGGAAGGATCAGGCACACCGCCCAACCCCGGTCTACCAAGAGACCAGGCCCGTCACAGTCCCGCGATACCAGTCCAGGCCAGAACAGGGGTACCAGCCGCAGCAGCGCACCTACCAGCAAGGGCCAGCACCGTCCCATCAGCAGAAGTATCGGCACGGCCAGCAGGGCCAGTTCAGGACCGCATCCACTCAGCAGCCAGCCCAGGCCATCGAATTGGAGTCCCTCACCTTGGCGATCCAGACCCTGTCTGATAGGGTCCAACAGATGCAAAATGACTACCTGGACATGAGAACCGACATCAATCGGGTCTCTCGTGCTCAGGACCAACAAATGGCGCCAAGGACTCCAATTCCCGCACAGGTTCAGGCCAACCCAAACAACGTACAGCAGGGCCAGAACGGACCCCGAGATCAGGTATACTATTCAGATAATTATTTATCTGAACATGAGATCCTTTCGTACGATAATGTTAACCATATGTCCCTCAGGAGCGGAAGGACCGTGACCATACCTGATCGGGCACGAGCGCAAAAAGAAGGAACCTCCGAAACTCTACCTGAGGAGAATTCGGAGGAAGAAGAGGAGGAGCATCACCACCACCGCCGCCAGCAGAAGAAGAGGACATCTGAGTCCTCGAAGCAGCATTCCTGCATCCATCCAGAGTCAGACGATGCCGATGAGCCCGCACCTCCATCTGAGGAGGATCTTCCAGAAGAAGCGGAAGAAGCATCACCGGTCTCGCCCCAGCATTTTCCTTTTTGTCAGAGTCCAAGTTCGAGTCTGCATCAGAGTCCGAGTCAGAGTCGTGTCAAAAACTCAGTTCCATAAATCAATGAGAATATTTCAGTTCCAGAACCTGAGTTAATAATCCCTTTCCCCCGAGCTCTCAAGGGTGGGAAGAAGAAAATGAAGAAAATCCAAAAAGATGACCCTGAGATGGCTGAATTTTGCAATAAACACATCAAGGTCACAATCCCTTTTGACAAGTTCGTGGAAATGACCCATGCATTCCAAAAATACCTTAAGGTGAGATGCACACCTACTAGGGTTAGCGGGAAGCCCAAAAGCCATGTTGAGAAACACGTTCTGTCAGTAGCCACGACTTGTGCAATAAAGAACTCGTTTCCTCGGAAACGAAGAGACATGGGTGCACACTATGTAGTGAGTCATGTTGATGACATCGCGTTTGCACGCACTCTCCTGGACAATGGTTCCTCGATAAACTTGATGCCCGCAACCCTCTATGAGAGGCTTAATCTCGGACCTCTTAGGAAATCTAGAGCTATTCTGCAGTTTGCTGACAAATCCACTAAGAGGTCCCAAGGAGAGTTAAGGAACATTGTGATCAAAGTCGAGGGGCAAGAATACATGGTGGACTTCACTGTCCTAGATATGGAAACCCCCCGTAATTGGAGAGATTCCCAGATCATTTTAGGGAGGCCCTTCCTCAAAACAGCGGGGGGCTTATTCGATTATAACAATGGGAAGATTCAGTTCCAAACTCCAGGCGGAGATGAGGAACTAGAGATGAAGCAGACGAGATGGCAGAGACCGGACTCCGAATCCAGTACCGAGTACTCTTCTATCGGAACAGACTGTGAGCATGTAGACGTAGTTGGGCCATGGAGACAGAACCCAGCCAGCACCGATGTGTCCATCTCCTTTGAAGATGATCCAGTGCATGAGTCAGTCTGCGAGATCCTCAGGAACGAGTACAACTCTGAGCCTACATTGCCCTTCATCTTCGATGACGTAGAGGCCCAGTTGGGCCTGTCAGTCCTTACATCCTTAGGACAATCGGAAGATGAGGATGACGAGTCGGACGAGGCGTTTGCCGATTGCATGGAGAGCTTTGACGATCCGACTCCAGAGCCGAGTTTGGTGGCAGCTACTACAGAATATGATCCAGGCACTTCCAACACCGAACCAGATCAGATTGAGCCAGACTTTCTAGACGATCATACTATTCCTGAGCTCAAACCTTTACCCACAACCCTGAAGTATGCCTTCCTTGCGGGCCAAGACAAGAAATTTCCGGTCATTGTCAGTTCGCAATTGACCGAGGAGCAGGAATCTCGCTTGCTAGAGATCCTGGAGAAGAACCGCAAGGCAATAGGCTGGAGCATTTCCGATCTCCACGGGATAAATCCCGCTCTGTGTTCGCACCATATATACTTGGAGAACGAAGCCAAACCCTCTCGTGAATTCCAACGCCGTTTGAATCCAAATTTACAAGAGGTTGTGAAGAAAGAGATAGAAAAATGGTGCGACGCGGGTTTTATTTACCCAATCTCCGACTCTAAGTGGGTGGCCCCAATCCATGTTGTCCCGAAAAAGTCGGGAATTCAGACGACCACCAACGAGGATGGAGAAGAGATCGTGACGAGAGTACCCACGTCGTGGCGCGTCTGTGTGGATTACAGACGCCTGAATGCCGCGACGAAGAAGGATCATTTCCCCCTACCGTTCATTGATCAGATCCTAGAAAGATTAGCGGGGAAAGAATTCTTCTGCTTCCTTGATGGGTTCTCGGGCTACAATCAAGTAGCCATAGCTCCGGAGGACCAGGAAAAGACCACTTTCACATGCCCTTTTGGTACCTATGCTTTCAGGCGCATGCCTTTTGGGCTATGCAATGCTCCAGGTACTTTTCAAAGGTGCATGATTGCTGTATTCGCCGAAATGGTCGGCGAATTCCTGGAAGTCTTCATGGATGACTTCTCGGTCCACGGCGACTCTTTTGATTCCTGTCTTAGGAATCTGGACCGAGTCCTCAAAAGATGTTGTGAGGTCAATCTGGTGCTCTCCTGGGAGAAAAGTCACTTCATGGTGACGGAGGGCATAGTGTTGGGGCATGTCATCTCCAAGAGAGGAATGGAGGTTGACCCTGCCAAGGTGGACGTGATCAGACGACTCCAGCCACCAACCAACGTAAGGCAGTTGCGGTCGTTCCTCGGGCATGTCGGATTTTATCGAAGATTTATCAAGGATTTTTCTAAGATTGCCCGACCGCTAACTGAGCTTTTAGGCAAAGACATGGAGTTTATCGTAGATCACAAATGTCTTGAGGCCTTTAAGCTTCTACAAGGAATGATCATGGACGCACCCATCTTACAAGCCCCAGATTGGTCTCTACCTTTTGAGATCATGACGGACGCCTCAGATTATGCTGTTGGGGCTGTATCGGGACAAAGAAGAGATGGCATCCCGTTTGCAATTCACTACGCAAGCAAAGTGCTTGATTCTGCTCAGCGTAACTATACAGTTACCGAAAAGGAAATGCTTGCGGTAGTGTTTGCCTTGGACAAATTCAGATCTCATTTAATCGGATCCAAGGTAACTGTGTTCACAGACCACACGGCACTACGATATTTGATGGAGAAGAAGGACACGAAGGCGCGTCTTCTTCGTTGGATTTTACTTATCCAGGAGTTTGATTTGGACATCCGTGATAAACCTAGAAAGAAGAACGTAGTGGCCGATCATCTTTCTCGTCTCGAAGATCTTAATACTTCTGAGGTTTCCCCGATTCGAGACTCCTTCCCTGACGAGTCGATTTTTGTTATCGATTCACTCCCATGGTACGCCAATATCGTGAATTATCTTGTCTCCAAGAAAGTTCCCGAGGATTGGCCCAAGAGCCAAATCGACCGACTAAAATCGGACGCTAGACACTACCATTGGGAGGATCCGATCCTTTTCTTTGAAGGACCGGATTGTGTCTGGAAACGTTGTATTCCTCAGGAGGAATACCAGAGTGTCCTTTCTTTATGCCATAGCTTAGAGGCAGGAGGACACCACTCCGGGAAGAGGACCGCACGGAAGGTACTTCAGTGTGGCTTCTACTGGCCGACTCTGTTTCGCGATGCCACCGCCTTCGCGAAGTCTTGCCCAGTTTGCCAGAGAATGGGAGGAACCGTTGGTTCCAAGGATGAGATGCCAATGCAGCCGGTCATCATTTGTGATGTCTTTGACGCCTGGGGCATCGATTTCATGGGCCCATTCCCTGTTAGCCACGGATTCGAATACATCCTTCTTGCGGTAGACTACCTATCCAGATGGGTGGAGTCTATCCCAACCCGAGCCGCAGACAGCAGGACTGTCTGTAAATTCATCCGAGAGAACATAATCTCTAGGTTCGGGATCCCCAAAATAATGATATCAGATGGGGGTAGCCACTTTGTGAATCGGGAGGTGAAGAAACTCCTGAAGGACTACGGCATCGAACACCGTGTCGCGAGTCCTTACCACCCACAAACCAATGGTATGGCTGAGGTGTCCAATAGGGAGGTGAAAACCATATTGCAAAAGCTCGTCCGCCTGGACAGGAAGGACTGGTCTTAGATCTCGGATCAAGTCCTCTGGGCATATAGGACGGCTTACAAGACACCGTTAGGCACCTCCCCATTCTGAATGGAATTCGGAAAGCCGTGCCATTTGCCCGCAGAGTTAGTGCACAAATCAGAATGGGCAATAAAGAAGGTCAACTGGAGCACACACCTGGGTCAGAAACAGAGAGACATGGATCTGAATGAGCTTGTAGAGGTCAGAAACCGAGCATACGACAACAGTGTGGTGTACAAGGACAAGGTGAAGCGTTGGCACGATAAATATATCAGACGAAAGACCTTTGTTCCTGGACAGAAGGTATGGTTGTTCAATGCTAGGCTGAAGACTTTCCAAGGCAAATTAAAGTCTAAGTGGACGGGACCATTCGTTGTCCGTACGGTGCATGATAGTGGATGTGTCGAGATCTCGGATCTCGCAGATGACGCACCGACATTCCTAGTGAATGGGCAGCTGTTGAAGCACTTCGTTGAATCCAATGAACAGTTAGTCCATGTGGAGGAGATTGTATTCATGTGCGAGACGGATACAGCAGATATATCTCAAGCTGCGTATGAGACCTTGCAGCAATGAACTCCAGCCATCAACAACATCTTCAGAAGATTCAAACCAACTCATCTGTATATATATCATTCTTCCTGTATATCCTATCCTTTACCTCCACGATTCTAGTAACCCATCCCCACATCATCGAACCATTATCTTGGACTATACTTAGGATGACCAGATCCTAAGTATAGGGGGGAGGGGTAACCCGAGTCGACTCACTGTACATTCTCCAGATCACATTGGTCCTCATACTCATTTCCTACCGATACTTAGGCTGACCTGAGCCTAAGTATAGGGGGGACCGATGCCCGCATTGTCCACTCATCCATTTCTCATCTTTCCCTCGTCCGCCCCATTTCTGATCTTCTTCTACACTTAGGCTGCCAGAGCCTAAGTATAGGGGGGCGAAACGACTTCTATACTTTCTGTTCCTTTTGGCTCTCCTACGCTTAGCACGAGCTATGTCTTTTTCCTCGCTCTTCGTGCTCTGAGGACATAGCACACACTAAGTATAGGGGGGAGTGTATATATTACATATATACTTTACCCATAGCTCGTACTTTCGCGTATTTTTGTATATATTTTACAATAATTACGGGTGGGTAAAAATCAAATATATACATATATATTGAAAAATATAAAAAAATAGGCTTCTTATTTACTCTTGCATATCATCTCTGCATAGAAAAATAAAAAGAGTCTTGCATTTTCATAGCATGACATCTCATCTCATCTGCATATCTTTGCATATGCAAAGTGAAAAGCTAGTGGGTTCTAGACCAAGTTATGAGTAGACATTGAAGATGGACTTGATTTGACCTTAATCCACCTAATTTCAGAGGAACCTTATAGGAACTGGAGTTAAGATTTCTCAGGTCAAGGGACTTAATTCTTTGAGCCCGCATGTCTATGTTCACATGTCGTCTTGATTAGTCTAAGTAGAATATCTCGTACATAAGCATGATTCTTTTAGATAATGACCTAACTTGGACAAGCACTATGCACGTAGCTTTTCATTGATGAGGTGGTGAGGAGGTAGAATCCTTTAGCTTGGAGTAGCACACGGGTGGAAACATCCGTCCTCCTCTAGGGAGGGAAGTGCGTCTCAACCTAGTCTAGTGGTGTTGACATCTAAGGACAAGATGTTGTGGGTTGCAATAATGCTTCAAAAGAGGGATAGTCTACTGGCTCAAGAGGAAAAACTCCTGATGTACATGCTTCTCTTTTAAAAAAAAATGCAAAAACTCCAAAAAAATCAGACAGGTTCAAGAAAAAAATAAAATACCTGTCGGAGCTTGTATATTAGTAAAGAAATGCAGCTGGATGACTTGGCTACACTGGTCAGGCATCCTGGGATAGATAGCTACACTAGCTACCGTCCATTCTCTTCTCTACCCCCTCCTCTTGAGTTGGTCGCACTTGAACTTAGAAGGGAATACCCCGCTCCTCGAGGAAAGAGTTACTGGACTGGGTTATTGAGTTACCTTATTAGAGGAGGCTGGTTCCGAGCCATTTCTGATATGGAGAGTTACAAATCACTTACACAGTACAAGTAAGAATCATAGTCATCAGAAATTTGCGTTTGAGGATTTGTTCTGACCTGACTATTGAGGCGTCTTGAATAGAAGACTTGTGGAACTTGAAGACTGTTAGGTCTTAAGTTCAGGTCCAAATAAGGTTCCGCCACACAATTAATCCAAAGGTCGAGTCAAGCTCCATTTTTCAACTTTTGTTCATGACTTTGGTTTGGAACCCAAAATCATTTCATTCTTGCATTTCATTTAGTTGCTCGGGGACGAGCAAGGTTTAAGTATAGGGGGTTGATGAATCTGTGATTCATCACTTCAAAAGTCAAAAATAGAGCCTTGTTCCCGAGAAAATAAAGGCATATTTCCTTTTATATTGCATAAATAGCATTCATGCACACATTCATAATTCATGCAGTTTAGCAGCTCATTTGCATTTAAATAAGAAGCCAAAAATCTCTTGTAAAATACCTCTTCACAAAAATAACCTCTTCTCTATAATATATACTCCTTAGTTAATAATATAGGGAAGAATGCCAAAAATCACCCTTGTAAAATAGCCAAAATAGCATGAGAACCCTTGTACACTAAAATACACATCAAGCCCTCATTCAAACTCCGAATCAGGTCTACTCACTCTTAGAATACTCCATATTAAAAGACCTTCAAAATGAGACTAATTTCATTGAATTTGGAGCTTGTATGAGAAACTTGGGTTTTTGGGTCACTTTGTATACTACATATGTATATTGGTGTATCCTTTTATTTATGTATCATATTTGACCTCATCTCCGTCTTTGGTCAACATGAAACTTGTAGATCTCATCGAGATCTACAACTTTCATGTTTTGAGTTTTGCCAAATTCGGCTCCCTCTTCTCTCTACACGTGCCTCTTACTTCAGCCACTCACAGCAGGCCACGTGGCGCCCTCTGGTTGCGCCACGCGGCCCGCCTCCCATCGCCTCATCCGCCCGCGCCTTCAGCCGTTGGATCTCGCTTCAGATCCAACGGTCCAGCCTTTTCCACGCGCGTTTAATCCATGGCCGTCAGATCTTCCCTTGCCTCAATCTGCACCGCACATGAGCGCCTTCACCAGGGCTAGCCATGTGGCAGCATCTACGCCGCTTGATCGCATCCCCGATCCTCTCATCACAGCCGCCCTTCTTCCAGCGAATCGTGGCCCTCTGATCAACCCTATCTCCTCATCCATGCCGTTCGCATGCGCTTCGCCCTTATCTCGCCACGTGGCTCCATCACGGCCCATCATCTCCGCGCCCCAGATC
This sequence comes from Ottelia alismoides, assembly GCA_037367405.1. Taxonomy (NCBI): domain Eukaryota; kingdom Viridiplantae; phylum Streptophyta; class Magnoliopsida; order Alismatales; family Hydrocharitaceae; genus Ottelia; species Ottelia alismoides. The sequence continues at coordinate 198,276 of JAZKJV010004772.1, forward strand.
AAATCCTACCCGACCAGATTCCCCTTGATCCCCACCGTTGGATCACAAGATCCAATGATGGAGACCTCGTCTCCTACCTCCAGGCGCCCCTCTCCCCCACGTCCCTTGCCTTGCGGGAGGGGCGCCCCCTTCCTATTTTTGGACGCACGTCAGCCATCTCCTCCGACCGCTGACACCCCCACGACATCACCCACTCATCCCTCTCCCTCGCCAGCTCCCTCAAGCTCCACCACCTCCACCATGGTAGCCCCACGTCGTCCACCAACCTCGCTACTCCACCAGCCAACCCACCTCCTTCACCATATAAATACGTCGCCACCGGCGACGTTCACCCCCATCCGCCACTCCAGGGAGGTGCCTCGAGCTCAGACCAATCCGTTGGTGACAGCAATTGAGTGAGTCTTCGAGCGAAGACAAGGAATCGACTCCGGCGAGATCCACGGCCGCCACCACCGTGTCGTAGCCTTCACCGCGAAGCTGCACGAGCTCGGGACCCTACCGATCCCTCGAGCGAAGACCTGGAGCTCAAGTCCGAGCTCCATTCCCCAGGTAACCCCTTCCACCTCCTTCTTATCTTCTCCATAATTTTTCCTTTGATTTCTCGCAATTTATTCGCCGTCCACCGTTGTCTTCTCGTTCCACTTTCATTCCTCTGAGCTCCGCGATGGAGCTCCGGTCCTCGCGCAGTCATTACCTTCGTCCATCACCTTGGACCACCCTCCGCTCGACTCTAGCTCCGCCACCTCGGCGGAGCTCGCTCGCCGAACACCCCCACGCCGCCATAGGCCTCGCCGTTCACATTACTGACCTCCACGCGCACACACGTGCTTCGGCTATACACCTAACTCCTTGCAGGTCCTCACGTCTTCACTGAACGGAAGCTCGCCGGAGAGGCCATCGAGCTTCATCGACAGCGACACCTGGGCACTCTCCGACGCCCCTGAGACCGCCATCACCTCCGCCTCCACGCCGCGAAGCTCCAGAGCTATCTCCGACAAAGCGGAGAGCGTCAGCATCTCGAGGAAGGGCGGGCAGAGCAGAGCCAGCCACGCCGGAGCCCCGCCTTCTCCTCCGCAGGAGGCGGAGGGCCATCGAGGAAGAAGCAGCAGCTGCCGTTCGATCAACCGATCGAACGGCCCTCACTTCGCCACGTATTCACTCACCGCGCCCGTCCTCGACCGTTGATCGCGCCTCAGATCTGACGGGCCCTACAGTTGCCACGCGTCCTCATCGCCAACCCTCGGATCCATCTTGATCCGAGGGCCTTCTGGCCGCCACGTCGACGAGTCCGAGCCTCGGCCTCCAAGCCTAGGCTCGGGCGACCCGAGGCTACACCGAGCCGCAGTCCGAACCTCTTGGGAGCCCGAACCTCGCCCCGAGCCTCCGCCGCCCTCCGAGCCTAGGCCGCCCACGTGAGGAGCACGTGCGGCCTGGGTAAATTGCACCGAGGCCCCTGAAGCTTTCCGAAATTACAAAGAGGTCCCTGTGAAGCAGACCCCACGTGAGGAGCACGTGCACTGTGGAGAAATTGCATAAGAGTCCACCATATTATCGGTAATTGCATTTTAGTCCCTGTCAGCATATTTGTTTATTGAAATTTTATTTTCTAGTATTGCATTTACACCCCTGTGTTTGCACGCATCCCTAGAGTGCATTTTTCATCATTTTGAAATTCTAAAAATTGCATTTTGTTGGAAATTTTGTCCTCTGTCTATTGGTACACGTGTCTTATTTTTGTAAGCCCCTTTGAATTATTAATAAATTAATTGGTGCATGGTTGACATATTTTGCCCAGTGATGCCTTTTTATTTTTAATTAATTCTCTGTGCCTTCAAAAATTATCAAAAATTCACAGTAACTTAAGGACATCATTTTTAACATACCATAAAAATTTCATAGCATTTGCACGCATATCGAGGCCTAAATAAATAGTTTAGTGATTTTCTTAAATTAATTTTAATTAATTCATTTCACAATAAAATTAAGTTCTGTTAATTTTCCTAGGTTCCTTATCATTAGAGCCACCTAGGATAATTTTAGTTCTTGAAAAAATTGTGGTTTGATATTTATTAAAAATTAAATACTGAAAATCACTCTGTCTGTTTATTTAATTAACAGTAAATTCGTTTTGAGTCGAAAAATTCCAAAAAAAATTAGTGTAGGCCATTTTCATCATAAATAACCATCTGGCCAATTTTCATTATTTTTGGACTTCATTTGATATATTAATTAAATTGAACATTAAATTGGCTTGCCTTGTCTGCATAAGTCTGCATAAAAATTAAAAAGACCAAAAAAATTAATCCTCGAAAATCAACACTTGAATAATTGCCTAGATTCACCTAAGAGACAAATGCCTCCCTGAGATCGACCTTGGACTTACACCAAGTAAAAAAAAATTTTGCCGCTTAAAATTAACAAAACATTAATCGATAAGTGGTTTTTGATTAGCCTTCTCGTATCCGACTGCAACGAACTATCAACATTAATTTGGACATTAATTTGACTGAATTAACATAGGGTGCGGGAGCGTTATCACCTGTTCATCGAGCATCCTCCGTAGCCATCCGATCGTCCTCCAGCTCCAGTTTAGATCATAGCCGTTCATGCCAGGAGCATCCATCACCGTCCGATCTGTGGAGGAGAGACCAGGACCGTCCGATCGTCGAGGGTTAGCCGCGCCTCTTCTCGACCGTCAGATCACCACGTGGCATCCATCTGGCCCTCGACTTAATAAAGGGTAAATAACCCTTAGGCCCTCATCTTTTTAGTTGTTCATCTTTAGTCCTGTAAATATTTTAGAAGTTTTAATTCTGTTTGGTAAATTGCATGGAGGACCTCGTCATTTAGTTTATTTGCTTTTATACCCCTGTACGTAGTGGTGCACGTGCTTTGACACGTGCTTATGTGGGATATTTGCATGTATAGGCTGGATGTTTCATGGTGTTAATGAATGAAATTATGTTTTGTTTATTTGCAGAAATGCCCCTGTGAGTGTTTTATTTGTGCATGTGCCATATATCGTGGGTAATTTACACTTTCGGCCCTGGACTTTTAGTACGTGTTACTAATTAGTCCAGGGACTTGAGTTTTCTTGCAAATTGGTCCCTGAGTGCCCAGGTCACGCGCTTTGCACGTGAAACCTTGGAGAATATGCACCAGACCCCCTGGAACTTAGTTTAATTGCGTACAGGTCCCTGTGCACTATACCTTTGTTTTCATTTTTAATAAAATAGCAAACTTACTCCGAATTTGATGAAAATTAGACATGGCTTCTGCCATGGTGTAAAATTTTCTCTTAATTTTGGAGACATTTTTGACTATGTTTACTATTTTTTAAAATTCAAAAACAAGCAATTTTCTTATTGTCTAGATAGAAAATTCACAAAAAATATTAAATCAACTTTAAAAATTACAAAAAATTAGATACTGTTTGTTTTGTGTAGTTTGATTTTCTGTCCAAGTTTATTCATTTTTTAGATTTATAAAACCTATAAAAATAACTAAACCCCATAAAACCCATAAAAATTATAATAAATAATTGAAAAATAAAAAATTAATAAAACCAGTGCCTAAATTTTCCTTGCATTTCAATCTTTACAGGAAAATTACCTTCAGACCATGATAGGACCATTATCCATTTTATTCTGGTCCTCCAAGTCTGACTAGACAGTGGCTTTTATTTTCAGTCTTGTTTTATTTTTTAAAAATTCCATATAAATCAGAAAATTACCAAAAATTAACCAAAAACACAGAAAATTATAAAAACATAATAACATTTTTGTTTGAATTTTGGGTGATTTTTGAGTAGTTAAATATATGTTTGTAGCTGCTTGTTTGCTTGCTTTTCTCATTTCTTTATTAATTAAAAATCCAAAAAAATATAAAACATTAAAAATCCACCAAAAAATCACTTTTTTTTATTTTTTATTTTATTTCATTTCTGGACTACTTCATAGGCTGCAAGGCCATTACGTGCTCCCTGAGTCCGACCCTGGTCGCTATACCAGGCTAATCTAATAGCCAGGGCCACTATTATTTTCCTTTGATTTTTACTCTGTTTTGGTGGTCTGCTCTTCATTTTCTTGATTGACCGATTGATCCTCGAGCGACTGAGGTCACAATGACCTTAGTTATATTATTTTACCTTAGTTGCTCGGATCATTTTACGGTCTTCAACCCCCGGTCAACTGACTGTCCTCCCGCCTATCCACCTGACAAACCTCGGTTTGTCGTTGTTTTTCTCGATTTTTACAGACTCCATCTTGCACTTTTTTAAGATCGATTCCTTCACGACTTTTGTCCCTCGATCCTTGGTATATCACGCCATAGCGTTTTTTGGGGGAGAGGGCCATCGATTCGCCCGATCTCCCTTGGCTTTGGTGCCTCTTCACCATCGAGTCAAACCACATATAATGGAGCTCCGACTTCAATTTCAAATTGAACCCCTCATACCATAGGTTAGCTCCCCTTCTTGCTCGCAACAGCTCGAGGAAGGTGACAGCTTCCTCTCGAGCCCTTCAGGTGGGTCGAGCGTCGCCTGAGGAGGCTCCACGACCTCCGCCTTCGCCGGCGTCGAGGCACTCCCTTCCCTCTGGTCTCCACCATTGAGGTAGCCTTTATCCCCTTTTATTTCGTTCGCATTTTGTTCCCAATACCCTTAGAATTAAAAGCCCCAAAGAATCGTCCGTTTCCATCGGTCAAATCACCCCCCATTTCAACCTCGTCGGAGAGCTCCTCCGGCCGACCACCTCCATATCGTTTCGCGCCACCATTCCGCCACCGCGGGACCCATGCATTTTGCCCTGGGTCCTCTCACATTGTTTTGCAGGTCAAAGACGTTTGACTCATGCTTGGGTGCACTTTTGAGACTCGCCGGAGTCCAAGCGAGATCCATAGCTCCGCCGCCCTCCTCCGCGAGCCTCGGCCACCACCAAGGTCTTTGAAGCCCCCATGAGCTAGCACTGACCGTCAGGAGCCTCCAGCCTCATTTTGAAGCTCAGAAGCTTGCCGGAGAAGGAGCGGGAGCTCGGAGAAAGTCGCCTCGCTGGTGCTCCTCCACTATTCTTGCTCTGACCCTTGCCGCCGTTGGATCAAGGCAGAGCTCTAGATCGCACGTCAACCATCGGATCATCAGCGCCCCTCCATCGTTAGATTCTCGATTTGAGATCTAATCTTAGACGTCGAAGCCGAAGCGTCATCGGCCATCCATTTCCTGCCACGTGTCAAGTGAATCGCCTTCAGCCGTTGGATCGCGCGCTTAGGGGTATTTTGCATTATTCACCCGCGCATTTTAGTATTTTTATTTAATCCTCAAACATTTGTCTACAGTTTAAAAAGTTTTGTAATAATTATAACTCGGCCCCCGAACTTCTCAGATTTGCAAATAGGTCCTAGCCACTTCACCTCACGTGACCAGTACACGTGGAGGTGAAGGGAATTTTGCGAGGACCCCCTCCAGGGTTTCCTTATTTCGCTTTAGTCCAGTAATTTTTGTATTAAGTGTAAACTTTTTGGGATAATTGCATGCGAGCCCTTGGGAGTTTTTGATATTAAAGACAGGTCCTCCCCAAGAGCGTGCTAGTCACGTGCCCTGGTGGGTAATTTGCAGGCTTACCCCTGCGGGTTTTGTATTTTGTATTTAGTCCATTAAATGCAACATTTAGCTCTAAATTTTGCGTAAAATTGCAACTCAGCCCCTAGATGTTTGTTTATTTGCATACATACCCCTGCTAGGCTTTATATTTTGCTTGCTTTCTCTATTTATTTAGTACATCATTTTAACTCAAAAAATTCCAAAAAATTTATCTTAAGTTCCTGTGTGCTTGCTGATTCACCTCATATTTTTGCATTTCACTTTTATTTCATTATAATATTTATTAAAAATAAAAAACATGCATTTTAGCTACTGTTCGCATTTGAAAAAAACCAAAAAAATGTTAAATCTTTTGAAAAACTCCAAAAAAATTACATTTTATCTATTTTAGTGTCTTTTAATTACTGTCCAAAAGTCCATTAAAAATTCAAAAACAAAAACCTTAAAAATTAGAAAACCCTAAAAATCTTCAAAAAATCTAAAAATTCCTAGAAAAATGTATAATACAAACTCGGTTCCTGTAGGTTCATGTTTTATTACTTTATTTTAAAATTAATTTAGGGAAAATTCTGATACTATTTTCTATTTTTCTTCCCATTTTAATTTCGACCAGCAGCTTAACCCACTGTTTTCTTGTATTTTACCGATTAACAATACCAAAATATTCTGAAAAATCCCACAAATCACTAAAACAGTATAAAAACATAAAAGACCCAAAACATTTCATTTCCTAATTTTTGAGTACTTTTCCTAATTTACATAAATATTCTATCACCCCTTTTCTTATAGTATTTATATATTCTATTTATAAAGACAAAAAATAAATATAAAATATAAAAAGAAAATATAAAATTAGAAAATTAAAAATAAAAATACAAAATTTAAAAATTTAAAATAAACAAATTAAAAAAATTAGAAACCCACAAAAATACTTGCATATTGTAGACACAATCACATCACACTCTTGCATTTGTTTGGTCTATCCTGTGTGCTCCCTGTGTTCGACACTCTACCTACTTCTACTATACACCTGTTTGTAGAGTGATAATAAATTTGACTCCACTTTATTTTTCATTGCTTGATATTTATATTGTGGTTCATTGTTGATTAATTAGGGATATTTGAGCGGTCAACACATCGACTGCGGTTTCTCCTTGTGAAACCGTACAACCCTTGATTTCTCTGATTATCAAGCAGCGGATCTCCGGTAGGGCAAGGGGAGTTGAGATACGATAAGCCAGATAAGGTGATCAATTTTGGGTGAATGGTAGATGGAACACGATGGAGAAGTGTAGGGAAAGAGGAGGTGGAGGCTGGTGAGGTCGGGAAATGAGCGAGTCACGATGGAGAGAGTTCACCGGAGCAAAACTCCGACGAACTACGAAGGGGGTGACTTGTGGCTTAACGTGAAAAGAAAGGATAAAAAAATACATTTCTAGACTAAAAGCGATAAAAAATGGGGAAGAAAGGTATCTCGAGCAGAGGTAGCCACGAGATCAAACTCACGACAACGGAGCTCATCAGAGGTGGTGGAACGACCTAACGGTGATGCCTAGATCTGCTACGAAGGGCTAGAGAATGCCTTGTCATGACCTTCAATCCAAAACACATGTGGGGGGGGGGGGCAAATCTTGGTTGAAAAGGGTTCAAAAGTGGACGAAGCGTGACATGTGGTTTTTGTATAGGAGGACGAAACGATTGGGAAGATCGATGTCGAGTGCGTGATGTAGAGATCCACAACCCTAGGAAAAGATCTGGCATGATAGGTAGATAATCGAGGTAGAAAAGCTACAAAGGAATCTTCCCCAAAAATCGCAAGATTTGAGCCATAAAATCGACAAAAATGGGGTTAAGCAAGGTTCTAACAGGGGCTAGGATGAGAGGTAGACAGTTGACCAGAGTCAACTGACTCCTTACCTGGTTGGTCCACGTGGACTAATCAGGAAAAAATCATTTTAAAAATAATTTTTAAAACTGGAAATTAATTAACAACTGATTTTATTCATTTTAAGTTATAAAAATGTTTATTATTTTCTATTATATTAGTATTTTTATTTAATTTTTCGAGGTTTTTAATTATAGGTTTAATTTTAGGGGTGTAATTATAGGTATATTTATATATGCTTTAGGTCCTTTTTTATTTTGTATATTTGATTTTATTATTTATTTTCTTATTTTATAAAATTTTAACCTATTTTTATATACATAAAAAATTCTATATAATTTTTGATATAATATTTACATTTAATTAAATAGGTATATATAATATATAGGTATAGGCATAGGTATTACATCTATGTATTTTATATACATATTTTATTTTAGTATTTTATTTTTGTTTTTATTTTTGTTTTAATAAGTGCATATGTTATAAATAATATTTACAAATTATAAAAATATAAAATTATAAAAATATAAAGAATACATAAAATTATTATTTTTAATAGGGGTCCAAACCCTAATTTTCACAGACTAAGTCCAAAAAATATGAAACCACCTTCCTTAAATAACTTATTAAAAGTTATATACAATTAAAGGTGATTTTAATATATTTTGAGTTTTCTATTTGGGAGTTACATGTTTGGGAAGTTGGGATTTTGGAATCTTATTTAGAGTATAGAAAGTACATTGTATACATTGTATATTAATTTGTATGAAATCAATTTTATTTTTTTCTATATATTATTATCTACAAATTTCATGTATAAAGTTTCTTTATTTGAGGTTTAAAAAGTAGAAAATAAAATAGGTCCCAAAAATGAATAAATGATGAACAAATAATTGAGAATTTTATTGTATTATTGGCCCTTATCTCCCCCTACTTTATTCCTTGGAGACCTAGGCCAAGTTTTAAGGTCATAAAAACATTTGGAATTTATTCATTTTCTTTTCTTTATCCTATTATTTTGACATTAAAAATAATATTTTATACAGTATTTATACAACAAAGAATGAAAGTTAATTTATATTTATACAATTTAATGCCATTTACATGCATTAGCTAGGGTTTTTAAGGCCAAAGTGATAGAATAAAGGTGATGAAATGGAGAATCATCACTCATACTTTGGGATAATAACATGGCTATTATTTATAAAATTGGTATAAAAATTCTTGCATTTTTTTCATAAAATTATTTTTGTACAAAATTCTGTAAAATGTTTTAAAAATGTTTTCTTTGTAAATTATTTTGTGTATCGAAATTATGTATATGGTATAAATATTTGTAAAATATGTGAAAGAAAAATGTTTGCAAATTAAACCCTTTTTGAAGAGTTGTTTGTAAAGTGATTTGTAAAATAGTTTGTAAAACTAGCTTTGAAAAAGGTTCTGAAAACATTTTGGAAAAAATGAAATTTTTGTAAAATACTATGCAACATGGGTAATAAATTCCAGGTATACCAGGTAGGTATATATATGTATTGCAAATTTTATGTAAATACAATCTTTATTTATTTGTAACTTTGTATATAAAGTTTTGTGTATAAAATCCCTTCACAAAATTCTTGTAGAAAAAATCCTCTTGTAAAATTGTATATGAAACTTGTGAATAAAACCCTTGTAATTATGTACATATCCTCGTAAATACTTTTGTAAAACTTATAATTATGTAAATATCCTTGTAAATACTTTTATAAAACTTACTTTCTTTTCTTACTAAAAAATATCATTAAATTAGCAAAAAAAACTTTGAAAAACTTTCCAAAAAGTTTTTTTCTTATCCTTTCTTTTCAAATGGTTTGTAAATCTTTCTTGCTTGTGCATATGCATTTTCAGAATAGTATTAACATTTAAACTAGTCTGGAATAAAATTGAAGAATGGAGTTTGGTTAAGACCTTAATCCACTTAATTTTAGAGGAACCTTATAGGAATTGGAGTTAAGACTTTTCATGTCTATAGCAACTTAACTCTTTGATTCCACAAGGTTATGTTCACATGTCATCTTGATTGGTCTATGTAGAGCACTTAACAACGCATGCATGATTCTTATAAACAGTGGCCTTAACTTGGACAATCACTCTTCACGTAGCTCTTCATGGATGAGGTGGTGAGGAGACAAAATCCTTTGGCTTGGGGTAGCACATGAGTGTGCAGCAACTAGTGGGAGCATCCGTCTTCATCTAGTGAGGAAAGTACATCTCAACCAGGTCTAGTAACATTGAGGTCTAATGATAGGACGCCATAGGATTGCAATAATGCTTCAAAAGAGCGATAGTGTACTAGCCTAAGGAGAAAAACTCCTTATGTACATGATGCACCTTGTAGATATGTTGTATATAAGTCATTAAAATGCAAAAATTCTAAAAAAGGGGACATTCCTAATTGCAAATAAAATGTCTACCGGAGTGTACATATTTGAATAAGCAAAGCTTATGTGATACATTGTCTCGTCTCAGGGAAACTAGCAGCTGGAGAATTGGCTACACTGGTCAAGCTCCAACGGGTACATGGCTACACTGGCCACGGTCCATTCTCTTCATTCCCCTATTCTTGGAAGGTCACGGTCGAACTTAGAAGGGAATACACTACTCCTCGAGGAAAGAGTTGCTAGAATGGGGGACTAGAGTTACCTTGCTAAGGGAGGCTATTTATTTACCATTTCTGAGATGTAGAGTTATCTATCACTTACACAGTATAAGTAAAGATTTATAGTCGTAAGGGTTTGCATATGTAGACTTGTTTTGACCTGGATGCTGAGGCAACCTGAATAGGAGTCTTATGGAACTTAGAGTATGTTAGGTTTTAAGTCCATTTCCCAATAAGGATTCACCAAACTAATAATCCAAAGGTTTGAGCGAGCTCCATACTCCAATTTTACAAAGATAAAGTTTAATAATCAATATTGTTCTAAAATTCTTTCCTTTTTCTTTTCTTTTTTCTTTGTCACTTCTTTTTCAAATAAGTGTTTGCTAGGGGACTAGCAAAGGTAAAGCATATGGGAATTATGAAACCCCGATTCATATCCTTTATTCTTTTATTTTAACAAAATTCCCTATGCAAAATCCTAATAAATATGTATCAAATACAATAAATTAGCATCATACTTGCATTTATTAATATTGTGTAATTAGCACTCTTTTTGTCCAAAAAAAGAATAAAGAAGGAAAAAGAAAAAGAATAAAGTAGGGATGAATTTATGCATACTAACCCGAACCCCGAGAGAAGGCCAAATATCGGCCTAATCAACAAGGAATAAAGTAGGGAGAGATAGGGTCCTTATATTGTACATATCCATCACCATTCTTCATGTATATATATATCACTTAATTTATCTCTCAATAAAATAATATCAGAATTAATAAATTCAATTTCCTTTATAAAAATTGTAAATAAAAGTACACATAAAAACAAGTAAAAAAATTTAGAATGTGCATAAACATACAATATTTATACTTGTATATATTTATTTAATGTGTACATAATTTGTTTATATTGTATTTTTAAATATTTTTGTATACTCCTAACAAGTAAATATAATTAAAATAAAATTCATAAAATATAAAATAAATTAAGAATAAAATCAACTTCTGGATGTACAAAGTACCATACGTATACACGATATACAAAACAACTATCTATTTAATATTTATATTTAATTTATAAAAATCAAATAAAAATTCTTTTATATTTCTTAAATTATTTTGTAAATAAATAAAATATAAAATAACATGTATTTTTCTAAAAACAATTAAAAAAAATATATGTATATAAAATATAGGTATAATATACCTTTACATAATACATTATACCGTATATAATGTATATATGTATTTCTAAAAAGTATTAATAATCATATGAAAATAGTTTGAAAAATAACAAAACAATGTTCATTTTACACATTTTTATTTTAAAATCAGTTACTATTTTTTGTTCATTATTCTTTGATTTTTAGAATCAAATTGTTCTGATTGGTCAACCCAGATTTGTTGACTCGGGTCAACCCTTCCTTTCAATCGTGTAGAATCGACTCCCTTTGTTGTAGCTCATTTCTCAATATTTTCCCTTCTAGCCCTGACCGATCATTGTCTTGGATTGCAGACCTCTCGATTCTCGGTAGATCTGAGATCTTCACAGATGCCTAGATGGGTCCAACTCACCCTAGGTTTTGCACTACCCCTCGATCCTTCTAGACCCTCATGATGCATAAAAATCATTACTCCACTCCACAGATAGGAAGCTCATCCCTCACACATCCTCTCCTCCTTTGGCATATCTAGAATCATGACAAAGTTCTTTGGCATCCTTCGGAGCGTGATTTGGTGTCTGATTAGACGTTGCTCGTACGTGGCCGGAGTAGCTTCGTCGTGTTCTGCCTCTCTTTCTTGACGCAGTAGAATTGAGGTCAGGACTTCTCCTACACCTATGCCTCGCTTTGCTAATAACTATAGATCACCCATGTATCACTCTTTTGCCCCAGTTTCGCCCCTTTCATTTCAACTTCATTCCAATAACACCACCCGCTATCTTCGCTCTGATCGTTGCAGATCTCCTTCCTCCATACCCGCCAGAGGTTAAACATCGTCCCTCACTGATTCTCTCATTTTCCAGCAGTAATAACTCGACCGGAGCTACGCCTCTAGGTCCTTCTCCCTTTTGCAAGCACATGCCTGTGCGAGGAGGCTCAAATCGAGTCTCAAATATCCAAGCGGAGGAGCTCCATGTATCCCCACCTCCAGGTCTTCACCGAGCGATCCTCCGACTCATCGGAGGCCCCTAGTTGACGTGAACCACTTCAGGTGTCGTGCTGGACCTTGTACTCGTCCGATCAGTCCACTGCAGTGCCAATAATATCAAATCAAAGTATGTCGACCAGGTCCTACATCAGCATTCATCCAGTGCCCTTCTACAACGTCGGATGGTGGAGCCTCACCCTAGATTCCATCTGAGCCGTTTGATGATGCCCAACTTTAGGCGCTCAGCAGATCTGATCTCACGTTCAGCAACCTTTCAGATCCATCAGATTCATCCAGTAACGGCCTATCCAAACTGTACACCTGCATCACATTCTCGAGCCATCATATCCTTTTGCAGAGCAGCATCAGAGCCATCCACCTACACCTCCACGAGCGTCTGCCGCATGCCCCTACGAAGGGTATATTTCACTCTTACCCTCATCTTTTGTTTTATTTCACTTCAGTCTATTGATTGTAAAATTAGTTAAAAACATTTTATAGTTTAGACCCTATACTTTGTTTATTTTCATTTTAGTCGAGCCTAGTCTGAGTCATATGTATCGACACATGCTTTTATGGGATATTTGCATACTTTGCCTCAAACTTTTAACTGGTTAATGAATGAGTTGAAGTTTTTAATAATTGCATATATGACCTTGTGAACTATGAATCATGTGTGACACATGCTTTTCTTGAATTATTTGTATTAGGGCCTTTATATTCTTAATGTATGTTATCAATAGACCGTAGGACTTAAATCATTGCAGAAAGGTCTACTTTACTGTTTTTTATTTGTGTCTTGTATTAATTGCAATAAATAATGTTTTGGCCTTCCCCAAAAATTAGTATTGTCTTCTGCTAGTATCTATTTTAGGTACTTTGTGTGTGCTAAATTTCCTTGATTTTCTATTTTAAAAATTCAAAAACCCATTAAAGTCCCTCGTTATAATACAAAAACCATAAAAAATTGAAAATAGTCTTAAAATCTCCTAAAAAAATAGAGTAGTTCTCTTTTTATTTATTTGATTTTTTGACCAAGTTTCATTGCATTATCTTCCCTAAAAACTAAAATTGTGCAAAACACTAAAAAATTTAAAAATTATCTAAATGTTACCAAATTTCTAAAAATTGCATTTTCAGTCTCTATTTGAAGATATTTCCTTATAGTTTTAATCAAAATTATTTCCAAGAGTTTTAAGCCTTTTCTCTATTTTTAATTTGCAAAAATCTCCCGACTGTGCACTATTTGCTTATTTTATTGGTTTTCAATTTTGAAAAATTCCAAAAACATTTGCAAAATTATCCAAAAATATTATAAATAGTATAAAACCTAATAAAACCTAAAAATAATTTTACTTGATTTTCTAAGTATTTTTATCATATTTGAAAAATCCAAAACGAGTGCTTGTTCCCATTTTCTTCATTGTTTTTATTTCCCATATTTTAGAAATAAAAATTTACAAAATTAAAAACTACAAAAAATAGAATAAATATCCTTTGATTTTCGAATCGCCTACCTAGTTTATAATAGTGCTCCTTGAGTTTGACCTTGGTCGCTATACCAGGTTAATAAAAGTAGTGACACCTCTTGTTTGAATTGCTTGATTTCTTCATGATTGCATAATTTTCTCCTTGATGGATTTGGTTAATTTGGAACAACAATACTTGATTAATTATTTTTAATTGAGTTAACCAAAATCTCATCATCATTGCACAAGATGAATTCTACCTTATTTATGCTCTCAACTATTTTGGAGTATAAGGATGTTTTTAGAAGATTTGGATTTCAAGATGTTATTTACATTCACGTTTTAAGTGAGAACGAATGGGCTACATCAAAATTCTTGAAGAATGTTTAGAACATTTCTTTGATGCTACAGAATTGTTGTCTAGTTCAAATTATGTCACAATAAATCTTTTTTTCATTGAATTTTGTGATATTCAATTGTTTTTTGTTGAATGGCTGAAAAACAATAACAACATTATTCTTTCAATGAAAACTGTAATGACAAAGAAGTTCGAAAAATAGTGGGACATGTGCAACCAGCTTTAGCAATTACTCCATTTTGGATCCTCGCTATGAGATGAAGGCAACGACCCTTTACTATATGGATATATATCTATATGATGGGATGAGAAAAGTAGATGAACTCCACAAAATCATCCATAACTTTTTTTTCTTCATATTCATCTGTTGTAACTCCAAAGCCTACATCATTTCATGTATCAACCTCTACTCATCCACCAGAGAAGAAAAGGAGCAGATTTGCTCAGTTAATGGATGATGAAGATGCTCAACAATTGAAATCAGAGTTAGATGAATATTTGGAAGAGAAATGTGTGATATGGAAGGAAACATGTGAAAGTAAATTTGATATTTTAGGATGGTGGAAATAAAATATCAGAAGATTTCCCATTCTTGGGAAAATGGCCAAGGATATCTTACGAGTTTTGGTGTCCACGGTTTGAAGGGAACACGACCCACCGATTCGTCTCCTCTCAGATATCGTATGTTGGGGATACGAACCCCTCATATACAGAAGAGGATGCACAATCGACCACCAGCACAATAGCATGCAAAAGAAAGAACACCATATATAATGGTGGTCGGTCACCTCTTACGACCACCGGAGAAGAAAGATGACTATAAGAAAATGAGAACAACTCTCTCTATTCCCTTGCTCTCTTATATATCTCTCTCTCTCTTCCCTCTCTCTCTTTCCCTTGTGGTTTCCCTCTTGCTGTGGTGTTGAGGAAATGCCTCCATCCCCTTCTTTATATAGCACAAATACAACTCCATGGTCATATTCCCAATAGGACTATAAATAGAATACAACTCAATAACTATTAGGATTAGAGTCCCTCCCATTAGGATTCTCAATCCTAATATATATGGCCCTAATCCTAATAATCTCCCCCATGAGTTGAATTCCGTCATGATCTCTTCATCGTTTTGGGTTTGCGCTGGTCCATCATCGTCATCTGCAGGTATTGTTAGTAGGATCTCACCAACTCTAGGTGATGCACCTGTCAATGGATGCCCTCAACATGCCGCCTCTCGGGCACTCGCACAACTCAGTATTGTGCCTCATGACATGACACCACAAATGTCTCATGACTGGAGGTTGTGCTGACATCCTATAATAAAGCAAATCGCACTCGCTTCTCCCTTTTTCGCACTTCTGCAGTAGAGATGTCGATAACCTGTTGCTCTCTCATCGTACTGCTTGCCCTGGAATAATTGGAGATCCATCACCTGTCACGACCCTCCCTTCGAGCTTATGCACCTTGTTCAGCATCCTTGTCCCACCCATCACCATGCATGCTCCCTTGCTCGCTCTAAGAACTCCCCCTTCAACGGTGACTCAATGTCCTCATGACTCGATCGTTCCCAGTGAAGTCATATTCTTTTTGGCCATAGGAATGTGTTCGACACCTGTCAGAGTTTGTACTGCTCCATCAAACATGCATAACTCACTGATCCAATCCCCTTGACGCGGTGAAATCTCTCCACCTCCCATCTTGATCGTCCCATCTTTGCATGCCTGATATGTACTAAACTGCTCTCTAGATAAGCACACCTGATCTGAACATGTAGAGTCCATAAGCCATCTTGAATCTACTTTCATCTCCCTAGAGCACGCTAGTAAGTCTCCCTCGTAGACTGCGGTGGAATCCTCTTGGTCAGATTCAGAATCATCAACCTTCTTCTTTCCTTTCTCCTTCTCACATCTTGGACAATCAACTATCTTGTGACCCTCCTTGTCACAGTAGAAGCATCAAATCGGACCTCGTGACTTGGATCAACCTCTGAATCATGTATCCCATGATCTTGAGCATCTACCATCAGTTTCTAACACATGATCTTCATCATTTGTTGCCTCATATGTCAACCTCCATCGAGACTCATTCATAAGCAGCGAAGCAACTGTCTCGTCCAATGTGATGGTCTCCTTGCCGTAGAGTAACGTTGTCACAATATGATCGTAGGAAGATGGAAGGTAACTCAACAAGATCAGTGCCTTATCCTCTTCTTTGAAGAGAGATTCTCATTTCGCATTCTTCTCCTCAAGTGTTAGCACATCTATCAGAACCTGTTGAATTCATCCAAGTGCACTTCGAACTCAGTCTCATCGGTCATCTTTAGATCATAGAGCTTATTCTTCATCAATAGTCGATTCATCCAAGATTTGGACTTGTATTGTCCCTTGAGCTTCATCTAAACCTTCGTTGGATCCTCCAGGCCGATGACTTCGCGAAGAGTGTTGTCTGCCATTTGTATTGTACTATTCGTAAGATCCCTCATCTCCTTCCACTCTTCCTCTTTCATCTTCTCCGACTTCTTTTCTTTATCCTGGAGAGCTTTCACAAGTCCTTCTCGTGTGAGTATGTTCTTCACTCATTGTTTCCATAAGGTGAAGTCATTCTTTCCATTGAAGGGTTCCACGGAGAATGATGCACCCCTCGATGTAAATTTTTCCATCGCTTTCTTATCGTACCTCCTTTTATGATCTGAAAAAATTAAACAAGAATCCTACCAATCCGAACCATCCAACTTGTTCTGAGTGCACAAAAATCCCTATATGAGCTCATGGATCACTTCAATCAGACTCTAGATGCTCCCGATCTCAATGGTTCACCGTAACTGTTAGATCTTAACTGCCTCTGAAGAAAGCACACCTGTTGCATCGTCTCCTCGACCTTGAATCTCTCTCTGATCCATCACATTGTATCCCTCGCTGCCAAAGAACCAAGCTATGATACTAGTTGAAGGGAACACGACCCATCGGTATCGTCTCCTCTCGGATACTAGATGTTGGGGATACGAACCCCTCGGATACAGAAGCGGATGCACAATCGACCACCATCACAGAAGCATGTGAAAGAAAGAACACCTGATATAACGGTGATCGATCACCTCTCACGACCACCAGAGAAGAAAAATCACTATAAGAAAACGAGTACAACTCTCTCTATTCCCTCGCTCTCTTATCTCTCTCTTCTCTCTCTCTTCCCTTGTGGTTTCCCTCTTGCTATGATGTTGAGGCAATGCCTCCACCTCCTTCTTTATATAGCCCAAATACAACCCCATTGTCCTATTCCCAATAGGACTATAAATAGAATACAATTCAGTAACTATTAGGATTAAGAGTTCCTTCCCATTAGAATCCCAATCCTATTATAGATGACCTTAATCCTAATATGGTTGCATTTGAATCTGCTTTCAATACTGGCGGCTACTTAGTTGATGCATACCGTAGTCGATAGCATCTATCTATGGTGGAGGCAATAATATGTAGTCAGGATTGGTTGAAAGATGAATTCAAGGGTAAGAAGTAGTTTATAATGTTCTCAATTTAGTATATTTACATATCAAGTATAACTCACATGATGTTATGAAAAAAAGATTTAGGTGACACTTCAGATAATCTAATTGTTATAAATGAAGTACTTGAAACTCCATCTCAACTGGACGCATCTTCTTCATGTAAGATTTTCTTATATGTATTAATTAGTATACATTATCGATTAAAATAACTAACAAATATTTTTTTTTGAAATTTTAGTACCAGTCAACGACCACAATAAAAGGTGGATGGATATGATGCATATTTCATAGATGACGTGAGATCTGGCGGATTTATTTCAGATATTTGTTTCATTTAACGATAATTTAATATATCATTTTTCTAACATTATGTAATTTACTTATTTTTCCACAGATCATGATATGAAGACTGCTCCTGGGAAATCCTAGAGGGATCCTTTTAATTATAGTTGATAGCAATCAAGTTTCATGGAGAATATGCTTTGATTATTCGAATAATTACCTTTTGAATTTGAATTCTAGTGGACATTATATTTTGAATCAAATTTCTTTAGCTTTATGCTTTACTAAATATTTAATTATACTGTTAACAACTATTAAATAAAATATATACATGTATTGTATGGATTTGTTATTTGTAGGTGACATGATGTACGCAAGATGATGCAGCTTTTACTGCAAAGTAAATAAAAGAGGTATGTTCTTATAATGGTCATGTTGATCCAAATCTGAATTAGAACATAGAGGCCATGTCGAGCCAAATTATTCTTTAAGTGGCCATGTCAAGCCATGTTTGATATATTTGTGTGTGTGCTAAATTGTCCATGTCGTGCCATAATAGAATATTATGCAATATTGTTATCTTTAGGTGTTTCAGGTTCTCAAGCTGCAAGGCGATGTAAAAATTGGCTGAAGTATACTCTTTCAACAATATCAAATAAGTTTAGTAAGTTTTCTTTTATTATCATTTTTTTTCAATTTTCTTTATTTCAACAAGCTCACATGTTATTATAGTTCATTATGAATCTAAAATTTTATAGTTTTTGAGTAAATTAGAAGAGGTGTAACATTCGTGAATTAATTTGTATTCGTTTGACAAATATTCGTATCCGGATTGTGAATATCCATTTTGCATTTGTATTCGTATTTTGAGGATATGATTTTCCACTTTACACATTCGTTGATATTTGTATTCGTATTTGTATCTAAATTTTTAAACAGATAAGGATATGATAACACATATATTCATATCTGTATCTAACCATTTTCATCCCTAATCCATGCACGTTTTGTTGAATTCCCATTTCATCACCTTTATTATATCATTGTGGCCTTAAAAACTCTAGCTAATGTATGTAAATAACATTATTTTGTACAAATTAACATTCATTCTTTGTTGTATAAATACTATATAAAATATTGTTTCTAATGTCAAAATTATATAATAAAGAAAAGAAAATAAAAGTAATAAAATGCCAAAGGTATTTTATGATCCTAAACCCCGAGACCTATGCATCTTGATGACTAGTCAACAAGGAATAATGTAGGGGGGATAAGGGCCAATAATACATTAAAAATCTCATTTATTTAATCATCGTTAATTTATTTTTTGGACCTAGTTTATTTTCTATTATTTCTACATCAAATAAATAAACTTTTGTACATGAAAGATTTAGATAACAATATATAGAAAAATACAAAATTGATTTCACACAAAATTATACATTGTACAAGTTGTCTCTAAATAAGAATCGAAAATCCCAACTTCCTGGACCCATATATCCTAAATAAAGACTCAAAATGTATCAAAATCATCTTTAATTATGTATAGCTCTTAATAAGATATTTAATGAAGTTAGTTTCATATTTTTCGGAGTTATGGTGTGAAAGTTAGGTTTTGGACCCCTATTGTATAATTTACAATATAAACTATTTATTTAGCTTATTCTCCATTATTTTTGTTATTTTATATTTTTATAATTATGTAAATATCATTTATAGTTTATATACATATTTAAAACACAAGAAAACCATAAATAAAATATTAAAATAAAATATGTGTACAAAATACATAGATGAATATACATTACTTATACATATATAACATACATATTTATTTAAGTGTACATAGTATACCATAAAGTATAATAAAATATATTTATGTGTATGAAAATAAGTAAAATATATATAATATGAAAATAAAATAATACAATAAAAATAAAAAATAAAAATAAAAATTACAAAACATAGTCAGATATACCTATAAATAAAACTCTTAATATAAACTTATAATAACTAAGACCATAAAAATCATAATTAAATACTACATAAAATAGTAAAGATATTTCATGTTTATATATTTTTGAATAAAATACATTTTCCATTTTATTTCTATTTTTTTAGCTCTTTTTATCTCTTATTTTGTCCTTTTTTGCTAACATGGGCTAATCAGGAGAGAGGGTGGGTTGACTGAGGTCAACTCCGTGGTCTCCCCTTGGTTCCAGCGCCTGCCTGCATTTCACCTTGATTTCTTCTTTTGTCCCACTCGATTCTTTCACCAAGTCATATCGCACTCTCCATGAAATGTCATCTCTGACCATTACACTTTCACGTAGATTGATTTCCTTGGTCTTTGACCCTCTGAATCGAAAGCTCTCCTAGGTCAAAGACCCCCTGTATATAACTTCTCCTCTGCCAAACCTCGCCTCCTCATTCCCTCTTCTGCCATTTAACCCTAAGCCTAAGCCTTGAGCCACCTTCCTGGTGACAGCAGGAACACACTCGGCCTTCTTGTGGTCCATTTGCACGCCAAATCGAGGAGATCCAAGCTCATCACCGTCTCCGCTGGAAGGTCCCCTTTGGGTAGTGCTTCATCGATAAGACTTCTATTTTCTTAGCTCTTTCAATTCCTTAGCGTAACATTAACATAGGTCCGTCTTTTATTTCGCTTTATTTTGTTTAATTTTTCATGAAACTCAAATCCTTCGGACGATAGAGCTATAGCTCTGCTGCCCCATTCCGACTATCCCGGCCAACCTTAGCCCCACCTTACACCTCCATCTCCTTCTCCTTCACCTGTTGAACGCCTGACGACCTTCCATTCACCTGGATTTTGCTCAGATCCTGGGATCGGTTCACCTACTCTGCTGCCTCACCGGTGAACCTCACCCCACTCCATCTGTCACTCATGCCACCATCTAAAGCTCACCCAAACTTTGCCTTATTTTTGAAATCTAAACCCTACAGGAAATACCAAAGAAGGAGGCCTCATCGAGCATCAATGATACTCTCAGGTCAATCTATGCCTTCAGTCATCACCGGAACCCCTCAGAGAATTTTATTACATCGATTCATTGTGAGAGGACCTTGGGATACTTTTGGGATCATCAGCAGCAAGGAGGAGCTTAGAAGCATCGAGATTTGACGATCAAAGGTTTAGAATCTTGTTCTTTATCATGTTCTTCGTGAGGCACAACCATCGTTGGATCACATCGATCCTTCACTGTCAGATCCTGATCTAGGATCTAATCCCAGTAGTGGATGACGAATCGTCATCGTAACATCATGTGCGGACACATGTATAAGTAGCAACCCATGACCATCCGATCGCATACTAGAAATGGTATTTTGCAGTCTTTGACCTTTCATTTTTGTACTTAAATATTTACTATAAAAACTTTCATATGTAGTTTATATATTTTGGAAATTTTGCAAGTGACCACTAGAATTTTATGGTATTCACATTTTGGTCCTTTACCGTGTTAGTCGACTAAATGTGATGTATTTAAACTTAAACAGTTGCAGGTTTAGTTTTGTTATTATTTAGTCAAAAAACTTGGATATTTAGTATATTAATTTGTGGTTAATTTGTAATTTGTCCCCTTATCTTTATAAAAATTGCATTTATACCCTTTCCGGGCCATTAATTTTTTATGCATGCTTATCATTTATTTAAAAATAGTGTCTATGATCTAAAAAAAGTCTTAAAAATAGGATTATGTGTCTGTTAGTGTGCAGATTCACACTATAATTTTGGATTTCATTTTAGGCACTTCTACTATTTTATAAAAATAAAAAAGAGATAAATATTCCTTATTTAGCTTTAAAAATAAAAATATAAATATTTTTGAAAAATCCAAAAAAAATATTTTATTTATTTAAGTATTTTATCCTTCAAACCAAAAATCATTAAAAATATAAAAATAAATTTTATAAAAAAATTAATAATCCCTAAAAACTTTTATAAAAAGCTAAAAATTATTAAAAACTCCAAACATACCATTTTTTATTTTATAATGTTTTTTATATTATTATCTATTAAAATTTATTTGGAAAATTTTGGATATTATTTTTTATTTCTTATTTCCATTTCTAATCAGCCTATTTAATTAATCCCTGATTTAGAATATTTTGACTTTAAAAATCCATAAAAATAATGAAAATCCTTGAAAAATTCACAATAATAGTTAAAAACATTTAAAACATAAAAATTTTTAATTCTACTTTTCAGATATTATTTGTTGTATTTATATCTATCTTAACCTATATTGTATATATAGTGTTATATATTATTATATTTCTTTTATAAAAAGTAAAAGAAATTAAAAATAAAAAAATATAAAAGGAGAATAAAAATATAAATTAAAAACAATCAAAAAGTATAAAAATAAAAAATTTAAAAATCCACAAAAACCATAAATTGGCTAAGTGTTGAAAGATAGATTCTTGTGCTTTATTTCTTACTCCACTTACCATGCATCTTTGTTTTCTGTGTTCGATCCCTGCTACTTGTCACTATACATCTTTTTAGTAGGGTATAATAAATTTTAACTATGTGATTAATTGCTTGATTATTGTGTGGGTTAATTGTTGAATTAACGAGAGACTTGAGAAGTTGCATCAGTGATAGTGAGTCTAACTTGTCAGGTCACTTTTGCGGCTTTGATTTCTTCGCTTTTCACCTTCACACGATCTGATGTGCAATAGGGGCAACAATCCAATGCCATTGCCACTGTTAAATTTTAATTTTTCGGAATCTTCTCTCCCTTTTACTTAATTAACTAGTGCACACCTGTGCAAAGTATGGGGGAGAAAGCCGTTCCAACGATATCATCTAAAATGATCAAATTAATTACTATAGAATAAAATTATCTAATAGAATATTAGATTAAGTACTGTAATCACATCTTTATTAGTAAATACATAATTGTATGATCATATTTATCCATATATCTATATCCTTATATGAAAATACATAAATACCTGTACTAATTTTATTATATCGACAGTAGCATGGCTGATGTCGTTGGGTAATATGGTGTTCAAAAACAGCATGTGCACTCAATCCACGGGTAGACGAATATTTAAATGGGACACATGTACCCATGAATATCCATGGAATGTAACATATGATGTAATTTCATCTATTTTGTTCAACTCGATCAATCATGAAACTTTTTGTGCAACTAAGGCATATTCCAAGATGATGTTTTTTTGCATTAGAATGTGTTTGAGAGAGAGAGAGAGAGAGTAAAGTGCATGAGTGTAAATAGAGTATTAATGTGTTGGTATTGTGACGGTGTGTGTTAGCATACATGCGTGTGTTATTGTGTGAGTGTAACTAAAAAAACGAGCTATAGCGACGGTTTTGAAAAAATCTGTCGTTAAATACCAAAGCATTAAAAAAATATTTAAAACCAAAAATAATTTATTTTCTAAATTTGATTGATATTTATTAGTAATTATATATACTTATGTGTATTGCATAAATAAAGCCTTATATGGCTAAATTACTTTTATAAAAAAAGATAAAAAAATATAAAAAGAAAATACAAAAAATCAGAAATTAAAAATCAAAATATAAAATATTAAAAATATAAAATTAACAAATAAAAATTAAAAACCCACAAAAACAATAATTGGACAAGAAAAGAGTTGGACAATTTTGTATTCATTTTTGTTCCCAACTGTTTGCTCTCAGTGTTCGATCTCTACTTGTGGTTACACTTATACACATTTGCATGTAGAGTTATAATAAATTTTAACTCCACATTTTTGAGATTTAATTGCTTGATTTATTATTGTGGGTTAATTGTTGATCGATTGTGATTTTTGTCGGCCATCACAAAGACTATTGATCCTCCTTGTAGATTAATACAACCCTCGAAATTTCCCCAGTCATCACTACCCAATCAATTCAATCTGCTATGGACTCGTTTTACCGACTACCGAAGAGATCCTCACTGGAGAACGACTAACCCCAAGACCAGTAGTCTAATAGAAGTTCAGGTGTCGCTCTAGCCTAGTGTGCGGGTCACTTTCTCGCTCAAGCAAACCAACGAATGAGGGGTGACCCTCCCCAAAACAAGTGTTTTTAAGTGAAGCGTATTTTAGGGTCGAGTTTGAATTAGCAGTACCAAATTTTATTGCTTTCACTTTTTTTAAGTATTTTTAAAGGCAAACAATGCCTAACAAAATTTTCAATTTCCTGGGGTTATTTTAAGTCCAAAAACGAGGGGAGGGAGTCGAAAAAGCTGATGCGCGATTAAACACTATGATGCATGCAAAGTAAGAGATGCGTACATGTTGCTAGCACTCTACATGCAGCGTGATCCGCGTAGAAATTTAAAGACAGAATTAAAACTAATCAAAATGATGCACAAAGAAATCATCCTTAGACGAGAAATTTCTAATGATCGTGAAGCACAATAGCTAACTGATCAGAGAGAGAGAGGTCTGAGTCCGGTCTTAGATGTCGACCGGTGTCCACCACAACGGATCCTGCCAGCGTTGTATACGACCTCTACGGTGCATGACTTCTCAATCAATCAAGTTAATTTTTTTATTTATTTTTAACAAGGTCCAATTATGAAATATTGGTGGAAGCAAATAATTAGGAGTGGCCTTAATTTATTTACATCACAATCACCAAAAATCCTAAGTCTAAGGGCCAAATTCTGCAAGGATCAAATAGAAAAAAGGAGATCAAAATAAAAAATGCAAGAAACTCGGTGAGATCCCCCGAGCACACCGGTGCTTGGCGAAACAGACCCTAATAGGTCAAGTGTCCAAGAGAGAAGTCCAAGGTCCAAACTATTACAATAATAATAAGTCTGATGAAATAAAAACTAACTACTCTACTCTACTCTATCTAATATAGCTAATCCCTGCTCTTCTCCTGCTCCTCCTCAGGTGTGATTCTCCTCTAAAGTGTCCTCGAGCGGTTCCTCTACGAAAAATGAAACAGAAATAGGTCAGAAAGCAGTTATAACAGATAGAGATAAAAAATACAAAAAGGCTGAAAAACGACTAGTAAGTCATGCTCCACGGCAATGGCACCATTCTGATGAGCAATCAAGCGACACAAGTTACGGAATCAAGTAGTTAGAGGGTCGTTGTGACCCGGATCACAAGGCCAAAGCTCAATCAAGAAAAAAGAGAGACCACTCAATCAAACAAATAAATCAATCAAAGCACGGAAACATGACAGCGGTCTCCACTATTTATTTTAACCTGGTATAACAACCAGGGTCGAATGCAAGGAGCACGAGAAATCCTTCAAAGTAGTCAGAATTTAGAGACTAAAATGCATATTTCTATTGATTTTTAATTTTTCAATTTTTTAGGATTTTTAATTAAGGAATAAAAGCAAGCAAATAAGAAAAAAGCACAATAAGTTTGTGGAATTTTTTTAAGGCTAAAAATGCTCAAAAATTATGAATAAAAATATATTTTGTTTTTCAAATATAAAAGTATTTTTGGTACTTTTTGGGGTTTTTCTTATGCTTTTGTGAGTTTATAAAAATCAAATAAGTGCTAAAAATGCAAATAGTGCACAACCAGTACAAAATTACCAATTAAAAATACTTGAAGTGTCCTGATGTCCTGGGGGCAATTTTATGATGAAATAGATAAAAAGAGGAACAAACACGAAATGAAATTGTATTTTTTTGTGTTTTAGAAGTTTTTAATAGTTTTGAAATTTTTAGGGTTTTATGAGGTTTTTAAACAAAACTAGTACTTGAAGTAGAGCACACACAAACATTCATTATTTTTTTGGGATTTTTAAAACAATTTTTATTTATTTATATTTTATAAAACAGACAGAATAATTTTTATGGGTTTTCTATTTTTAGAAAATAAAATACTCAATGAAATTAATCCCAAAAATTACAATAAATATTACGTGTTAGCAGGAGCTTGTGGTAATTTTTATAGAATTTTTAGACTTAATTTGATATTTATGTAATGAAAATTAAGACACACATATTACAGGGACCTTGTTGCAATTATAATGAAGTTTGCTGGCCAAAAAGTAATACAACTGAAAAGCTCAGGGTGAAAGGTGCAAAAATTCTAGTCAATAAACGCACATGCTGAATACACCACGCATAGGGTATAAATGCAAATATCAGAAAGTTTTCATTCAACGCATAATAGTAACAAGCTCAAGATAGATCATGCAAATACACCATATACGCACATGAGACAACATGCGAGTTCACACACAGAGGACATTAAAGTGCAATTATTAAAAGAAACAAGAATCCAGTTGCAAAATAACCAGGCTATTTTAAACTATGACAAATATTTACAGGAGTAAATAAGAAAAGCAAAATAGAGAGGAGCCTAAGAACAAATTACCCTTATTAGGCATGATCCAATGGTCGATGACGCTCTACTTGTGATCGAACGGTCAAGATGCAAGGATACCCCTTCAGCGATGGATGGCGAAGATCAAATCCTCAGATGGATTTGACGGTCGGAGGCCTCTCAAGGATGGATGGCTCAGATTAGAACTGGAAGATCCCTCGATCAAACGGTGGAGGATACGTCTGGATGAACAAAGATGAACTTGCCTCCGGCGAGTTTCAATCGGCTCTGGCGCACGGATTCGGTGTCCTCACGAGCTTCTGAGATGTGGGAAAGGTCAGTGATGATGCTCCGCAGCTGCTGGATGGCTAAGAAGGGCCTAGGACCATGAGAAGGGCCCTAGGGAGTCACGGTGGACCTGGAGCTTCCTAGAACTACTTAAGACCTCCAGATGAGGTTAGCACGTGCATCTACCCTACAGGAGAGTTGGTGTTGCTTCCGTTCCCAACAGAGGATCCTCTCCCTTGTGGAGATGGGAGCCTACAATGCGGCTCGGGGGCCACATCGGCATAGGCAGGGTGCGTCAGTCTGCGATTGGGGAGGACATGGCGTTGGGCTGTGATTGCGAACATGGTGGGTGGTGTCACTACAAAAAAACACGGTATTGGCGTGCCCATGATGGCTCATAATGTGCATGCCAAGTGCACGCCATGTGTACGTCCGATTACTAGGCGAGCACATGTGCTCATTCACTGCGTGGTCGCCGATATGAGAGTCGTCCCGGCAAATGGGCGAGCACATTGAGACGCTATGTCCTCACCCGCTTGTTGGCGTGCACATATGTGCTCGTCAAATTGATCGCCCCTATAAAAAATGGCGATCATTTACGGAGCCTCTGGCGAGCACATGTGCTTGCCCAAACTGATGTGCAAAAAAATTTATACATGCTCGGCGGGGTTTTGACGCCCCGTCGAACCTGTATAGCTTGCCAATAAACCACTGCAGGTGCTTATCAAAGCTCGCTAAGCGTATATATAGTATTCCAGTTCGTCAACTAAATTAACTAGCATTGACAAGTTGAACTCACACAATATAAATGAACTTAGAAACTAAACATTCAAATTTAACAATTAAATACTACAAATATATTTTTGAAGCAACAACGACAAGTAAAATTACAACAAATTATACTATCAAAGTTCATATATATTAAAGACGTGCTAAAAGTTTAACAATAATACAAGCCAATAGCAACAACAATTCACTTCTTCTTTGATCTAAAAATTTTAGATATTAAACCCTGCTTTGATTTCTTGTTTTCCTTCTCCTTCTCTTTGAACCTAGCATACATGCGTGCCTCTTCTTCAGGGTCGTTCTCCTGCTCCTCTTCATCATCCGATTCAATCTCCTCAGGTTGAGATGCACGCTCTTGTGATCTATATTGTATATGGAAGATATATACTTATTACTTCATTTTATAGATATAGAAATATAAAATTATTACTGTATTTAAGTAGAATACTTACATGTACGCCATGAAATCTTCTCGGAGCTTCGTCACCTGCTCCACCAACATCGCCATCTGCGACTCCATTGGCAATGATGATTGGGACGAATGTGGTTGTGTGTACGACGGCTGAGAGTATGCAGAATAGGAATGACGATGTTCCTCCACATAGTATGGAGGAAGACCACCAAATGTCTGCTTCTTGTTGGCCACAACGTCCCTCTCCTCCAACACCTTATAAGATTTTCATTGTTTAATATGAAATTATATATAAAAAAATGAATATAGTAAGTTAATATTTATATATACATGCTTCCAGATTGTTTAATCAAATGGTGGTTGCTCTCTAGTTGGATCACCACCCTATTTTTCTGCAGATAGTGCCATATAACAATCCTGAAATAGAAAATGATATATAGAAAAATGAGTTATAATTTATCTTTCAATTGCAAATAAATTGATGACTTACCAACAATTCTCCTACTTCAGTAGTGGACCATTGAGACTCTCATTCTTTCCCACTCATGTGGGACCTCGACCACCACTCCTGAAAAGAGGGTTCTCTTTCCAGCCTAGCTTCCTGAAAAATAATTTTAAGATGTAATAATAACATTGCATTATAGTAAAGTAGATTTGAAAAATTAAATTTTATATTGTAATATCATCTCCGCTCTAATCTGATTGTGGCTTTTAGAGCCACTTGTCGATTTAATCCTTTGTTTTTGGCGGTTTGTCCTTCCCGCCGTGGATCTCCTTCAAAGCGTTGCATCCGCAACGAATGCATCACAGAAACCCGCCCATCTGCAAGGAATATGTTATGAATATTTATTACTTTAAAAAATATATTATAAATTATTTATGAAATACAATACCTATCCTCCGTACACCATGCTGGCGGGAACCTCTTCATCTCCTCAAAATTCATCTCCTCGCATATCGTCTTCGCATGTGAGTCTCTCCTTGCCTTGAAAAATGTATCTCTCATTCTCTTCTCCGCCAAACGAATAAAGGCTCGACGTTAAGCCTCCTTCCCCAGACCCAAAACAAGGGGATACCTACTGTGAAAATTACAGTAAAATATTAGAAGAAAACTTGACAAAAAATTCTATATCACTTCTTAGAAATTTTTCTTACCAGAAACATGTCAAACAGTCTCTCCTATTCTGTAGCAGGGATGCAACACCATATAAATTGCATGCAAGTCAAGTATGTCTTGATTATGTTGGTTATCTCATTTTCCACCCTGTTGCTATTCAAAAAATCCCTGCATTTAGTAAAATTTGTAAACATGATACAATTTATAAATATTTGATAAAATTAAAATGACAAAATTTATTAGAATCTTACCTCCCATCTGGTGTAACCTCCAACAAAGGGTAGGATGCCGAAGTCTGTTCAGCTGCAGTAAGTAAAGGCACGTAGGTGCTCGGACGTCCAAAAGAAGGAGAATCAGAACCCATCGATGTTTGTGCATGTATGGGGATCAGGACCGGGAATCCAGTAGGAGCAGCTGAGGTAGATGACTCTCCATAGCTGCCTACATAAAAGGATGGAGGAGGATAACTAAGAGACTCGTAGTAGGACGTCCAAAACCTGTCATGAATGTAATTGTCACAGGGGTAAATCTCAAACTTTGATTTTTGAGACTAACCTGTGCGGCGTTAGCTTCCCGCAAGCTAACCAGCCTTCCCCGATGCATGTAGACGTACACCAGCACGCTAAGTAACCACGCCGCTAGAATGCTCGTACACAAGCACACAAGCACAAGGACACAAGAGCTTTGGCACTAAACCCTCTTTGTATTGCAAGAGACTCACTCTGAGTGTGTTATCTACAAATGAGCTCTACCCCTCCTTATATAGACAAGCCGGGGGTATGCGAAGGGACACCATTATTACATGTACAATGAATGCAAGGACTCTTAGTCTTCTACGGAGACCCTTCGTCTTCTTAGATGACTCTTCGTGCGCTTGGCTCTTCATCTTCCATGCAATCCCTTTGTCTTCTGCAACCGATGCCCCGTCGCCCACTCCGTCAGTATGCCATGTCGTCTGCCTCATCAGCACGCCATGTCATCATGCCACGTCATCAGTGGGTCCCACGCTCCTACGTAGGATGTTACAGCTCAAGCTCATCAAGTGCCGCCGAACACTTGTGTTGTGCCAAGGGGAACCTGCGATCATGCGGTAAACCCCATTCTTAGCCGTCCGTAAGCTAAGGTGAAGCCCTCCAGAACTTCATAGTGTGGCCACCGAACCACACGATCATGCGATACCGCTATCGCACGGTATTACCGTATCACGGGAGTTGGGGGTGTTACATGCCTCCCCCACCTGATCCATCAGGCGTCCGCGAATGATCCTGCGTCTTCAAGAAATCCTCGATGAGGTCCTCGAACTGCCACAGTGTTGTGTCACGTTCCCAGCTTGCCTCCTCCTCTGGGAGTCCCTTCCATTTGACAAGGAAGAAGATCCTCCGGTTCTTCTTGCTCTGGCCCTCCACGCGCCTGTCAAGAATCTTCTCAACAACCCTCGTATGCTGAACCCGGACGTTAGGAGGGGCATGTTTTGATGCCCTCATGGTATTGTCTTCTTTGTCCTCATGGTACTCCTTCAGGAAGCTGACATGGAACACGGGATGTAGCTTCAGTCTCTCTGGAAGACGTAGTTGATAGGCGAGCGGTCTCACGCGTCGAACTATCTCAAAGGGTCCATCGTAACAAGGAATCAACCCTGTGTACGTTGTCTTCCTCAGGATTTTCTTCCAAATCTGGGACGAAAGCTTCAGCAGCACCTTCTCCCCAACCTGGAACTCGACCGGCCTACGGCTCTTGTCAGCCGCCTTCTTCATCCTGCATTGAGCGTGAGCCAATGCATCCTTCGCTTCCTCCCACCGATCCTGCCTCTCCAAAGCAAAGCGATGTGCAGCAGGACATCGTCCTTGGCTATTCTACTTAGCCACTTTGTGTGGTGTCACGGGTTGCCTACCCATCACGATCTCGAATGGACTCTGGCCTGTGGTGGAGGTCTGCTGTGGGTTGTAGCAGAATTGGGAAGTGTCCAGTAAACTAACCCAATTGTGCTGATTGGCCGTCACGTAGTGCCTCAGGTACTCTTCCAGCAAGGCATTGATCCGCTCCGTCTGACCATCCGTCTACGGGTGATTGCTGGTAGAAAATTTGAGATCGGATCGCAGCATCTCAAATAAGGTCGTCCAGAATTGACCTATGAAACGGGCATCACGGTCGCTCACGATGTCCAATGGTATCCCCCAGTGCTTCACCACGTCTTGCAAGAACAACTTCGCTGTGGTCTCCGCTGTGCACTCCTGGGGTGCTGGTACGAAGATCCATATTTTGAGAAGCGATCAACCACCACCATCACCGCATTATTCCCATCCACCTTCGGGAACCCAGTGATGAAGTCCATGGAGACGCTCTCCCACGGACGTGAAGGGATAGACAGGGGCTCCAGCAGTCCTGCCGTCTTCTTCCTCTCTGTCTTGTCTTGCTGGCATACAAGACAAGTGTGCACGTAGACTTCCACATCTTCCTCCATCTTCAGCCAGAAGTAGCTTGAGGAGAGGAGAGCCAACGTGCGCTCCACTCCTGGATGACCCGCCCACTGTGCGTCGTGTGCTTCTTTCAGCAGTATTTTCCTCAAGCCGCCGCTCGAGGGGACATAGGGCCTCCTGCCCTTCGCATAGAGGATGCCTTCCTCTATCCAAAATCTTCATACTTCGCCATCGTTCACGCGTTGCACCAAGCGTGAAGTGATCGGATCCTCCTGTGTCTACTCCCGAATGCGCTCCAGCATGTCTCCAGACATGCGGGTGATCGATGCAATCACCGCAACCTTCGGCTCTTCTGGTTCGCTCTTCCTCGAGAGAGCATCTGCTACCTGGTTGGTCCGTCCAGGCCTGTAGCGAAGCTCGAAGTCGAATTCGGAAAGAAAGTCTTGCCATCACGCCTGCTTGGGAGTCAACTTCTTTTGAGTGGCAAAGCAGCTCGTTGCCACGTTGTCCGTCTGCACCACGAACTTTGATCCGAGAAGATAGTGGCGCCACGTCCTCAGACAATGGACCGTTGTTGTCATCTCCTTCTCGTGCACGGAGTACCTCCTCTCCACTGGATTCAGTTTGCGGCTCTCGTAAGCCACGGGATGCCCAGCTTGCACCAGTACACCTCCAAGTGCGTAGTCGAACGCGTCGGTGTGGACTTCAAATGGCTTCTCGAAGTCTGGAAGTCGCAGAATAGGTTCTTCCACCACCACCCTCTTCAACTTCTGGAATGCCTCCTGGCATTCACGCGTCCATCTCCAAGGCTGATCCTTCTGAAGCAGGTCTGTCAGGGGCACCGCCTTCTTGGAGTATCCCTTGATGAACTTCCTGTAGTAGTTCACCAATCCAAGGAAGGATCGTAGCTCTGTCGCCTTTGTGGGGATTTCCCACTCTTTAATCGCTTGTGTCTTCCTTGGTTCCATGTGTATCGTGCCTCCGCCCGCGATATGCCTGAGGAAGGAGATGGTCTCCTGACCAAAAGCGCATTTCTCCAGCTTCAAGTATAATCGGTTCTGCCTCAGCTTCTCAAGCACCATCCGCAGGTGCTTGACATGTTCCTCCAGGGTCCTGCTGTACACTACTATGTCGTCCAAGTACACTACAACAAACGAGTCGATATACTCACGGAAGACATCATTCATGAGAGTACAGAAAGTTGCCGGGGCATTAGTTAACCCAAACGGCATTACAAGGAACTCGAAAGACCCATAACGCGTAACACATGCCGTCTTTGGCTCATCTCCCTCCTTGATGCGGACCTGGTAATATCCTGACCTGAGATCCATCTTCGAGAAGTACTTGGCTTGGCCCAAGCGATCGAATAGGTCTTCAACGTTGGGGACGGGGTACTTGTTCTTCACCGTCACCTTGTTTAGTGCATGGTAGTCCATGCACATCCGCATGCTCCCGTCCTTCTTCTTCTGGAACAGCACCGATGCTCCATATGGTGCTTTGTTTGGACGCATCAGACCAGCGTCCACTAGCTCCTTGAGTTGTCTCCGCAACTCCTCCAGATGTGCAGGGGGCATTTTGTAGGGTGCAAGTGCAGGAGGCACCGTACCTGGCAGTAACTCGATGGCGTGATCGACGTCTCTCTTCGGTGGGAGCTCCTTTGGCAGCTCCTTCGGCATCACGTCCTTGAACTCGCCCAGCATCTTCTTTACTGCCTTGGGGCATGGCTGTGTCTCCTCACCATTTTCCTCGACGCGTACCGTAGCCAGATACGTCGTCTCTCCTTTCTTCAGCCCGTTGCAGACTTGCATTGCAGACATGGCTCCGGTCTGCCCTTTCTTCTTGATAGCCCTGATGAAGCAGGGGCTATCTGCAGCCGCGAAGAAGACGCCTCCCAGATAAGGTGTTACAGACGGCTTCGCCTTCTTCAAGAACTCGACTCCCAAAATGACTTGGAAGTCGTCAAGAGGTACCACGAGGAAGCATACCTTTCCCTGCCATTCACCCAACTGAACAATGCAGTTTGCCATACCTTCGATCTGTAGAGACTCGGAGTTGGCAAGCTTCACGCGGCACTGGCTCTTCTCCAAGGAAACTCCCAAGCTCCCGAACTCTTTGCTAGATATGAAGTTATGTGTCGCTCCAGTATCAATCATGGTCGAAAGGGTCTTCTTGTGTACCACGACATCGAGGTACACCAACTCTGGATCCTCGCGCTCCACCTCCACTTTCGCCCCTTTGCCCGACTTCAACGGACACAAGCGAACGTTGCGCAGCAACTTGAGGTTCGTCATGCGCGCCTCTTCGTCTGAGTTCTCCTCCATGGTCATGGTGTTCAGCTTCTCTCGCTTCGGGCACTCCCGCGCCCGATGTGGCCCGTCACAGATAAAGCAGCCCTTCCCCTTGGGTTGCTCGGCCTTCTTGGAGGATTCCGCACCCTCCTTTGAAGTGTCGGTCTTACCGAACTTCTTGAACTTTCCCTTACTTTTCTCTTTGGGTTTGCTCTCGGTCTATTCGGTTTCCTTCTTCTCGGTAGTGGGTTGGACTTTGTAGTCGACCAACGCATCCGCAACAACGATGGCCGTCTGGAGGTCCTTCACTCCTTGCCTCCTGAGCTCCGCCTGAGCCCAGTTCTAAAGACCCACCATGAAATTGAAAAGTTTGTCTTCTTCAGACATACTTTTGATATCCAACAGCAGCGATGAAAACTGCTTCACATACTCCCGTACGGTTCCCGTCTGCTTCAGCCTTCGGAGCGCCTCCCTTGCTACCCAAGCAGTGTTGGTGGGTAGGAACTGCTCCTTCAGCTCCTTCACCAACTCATCCCAAGATGAGATGTCTGGTCATCCTTCGGATGCACGACTCCTCCACCAAAGCTTTGCGTGGTCGGATAAGTACATCGCCGCCAAGGATACCTTCTCCGCCTCAGGAGTCTTGACAGCTTTGAAGTACACCTCCATGTCCCACAAGAAATTCTCCAAGTCTTTGGCACTCCGCGTACCAGAAAAGGACTTGGGCTCTGGGACCTTTGGCCTTTGAGACTCGCTGGATCCGCCCCCGTTCGCGATCTCCCTCTTGACGATGGAGAGTTCCCCATGCAGATCTTGCACCAGGGACTCAAGCTCCTCTAGCTTCTCCCCGAGTGCCTTCATCACGTCAACCGAGCGCTGGCTACCGCCAACGACATCTGACACCATGCCTGCATCATCCTCCAGACAAGCTAAGCATTGGGCATGAGTACCCAGTTGAGACTGGATCTCCATCACAATTCCCTCCAAGGAAACAAGGTGATCTCCGGTGTTGGGCGCCATTTCTTGCTCTTATACTAGTTGTCACAGGGGTAAATCTCAAACTTTGATTTTTGAGACTAACATGTGCGGCGTTAGCTTCCCGCAAGCTAACCAGCCTTCCCCGATGCGTGTAGACGTACACCAGCACGCTAAGTAACCACGCCGCTAGAATGCTTGTACACAAGCACAAGGACACAACAGCTTTGGCACTAAACCCTCTTTGTATTGCAAGAGACTCACTCTGAGTGTGTTATCTACAAATGAGCTCTACCCCTCCTTATATAGACAAGCCGGGGATATGCGAAGGGACACCATTATTACATGTACAATGAATGCAATGACTTTTAGTCTTCTACGAAGACCCTTCGTCTTCCTAGATGACTCTTCGTGCGCTTGGCTCTTCATCTTCCGTGCAATCCCTTCGTCTTCTGCAACCGACGCCCCGTCGCCCGTTCCGTCAGCATGCCATGTCGTCTGCCTCATCAGTACGCCATGTGATCACGCCACGTCATCAGTGGGTCCCACGCTCCTACGTAGGATGTTGCAGCTCAAGCTCATCAAGTGCCGCCGAACACTTGTGTTGTGCCAAGGGGAACCTGCGATCATGCGGTAAACCCCATTCTTAGCCGTCCGTAAGCTAAGGTGAAGTCCTCCAGAACTTCATAGTGTGGCCACCGTACCACACAGTCGTGCGATACCGCTATCGTACGGTATTACCGTATCACGGGAGTTGGGGGTGTTACAGTAATGATAGTGTAATAGTTAATTACATAGTTAATACTAAAGATTTTAGCTAATTCGATTATAATATTGTAATAAAACTTATAGCTAATCTTCATCATTTATTTCGGTGGGATTAAAGGATATTTCTTTGTTTTCTTCATTTTCTGAGTTTTCTGAATCATTGTTTATGGAGTCGGTATCATCTTGTAGGTCAACACATAACACCTCATTATCAGCCAATCGAATCGATTTGATGATTGAGACTTCTTCTGTTAAGTTTATTCGTTCATTTGTCGATGTGAATGCTTAATCTATGTCATTCATGATGAGTGTAATCATTAGAAATATAGCCTCGAGAATTTATCTTCACAATAGTTAAAATTTCAACACTCTTTCTCTTCTTTGAAACTTGTGGGAGATAACATACTTGATCCGCTTGATAAGCTAAAAGAAAGGGTTCAAATCTGCGTATAAATTTTCTTGGTACCACGTCGACAATGTTATTTCTGCTACCGAATACTACACCTCCATTTGGTTCATACCAATCACACAAAAAGGGAACTACTTTATTTAAGCCTGGAATACTATATTCCACTTATAGTATCTCCTTTAAAATTCCATAATAGTTCATATGATCTTCCTCATAATAAGATCCACGAACCATCACTCCATGATTCTGAGTCGTTAAATATTTATCAGAATTGAAGATATAAAAATGATAGTCATTGCTGCAGCAAGAGTAGTAAGATCAGACCTTATAAACATGTCCTTCTCCAAAATATTTTAAAATATGAGAATAAAAATCACCACCGTCCAACTGTTTTGAGCGTTCTTTAAGCAAAGCTGAAAATTGATTCCTATAGACGCTTAGAACTTCGTCACCTGAATACATAGGATTTTCCTCGATAATTTTCTTCCTAAATTCCCTAAAATTAGTAAAAGAAACATTAGAATTACTTGAATTTGAATTTGCATATATGCATAAAGTAATACAAATATGTACTGAACATATGGCGTTATTTCCTCACAATTGTCTAATAGTATAACTCTGCAGCATCCTTCTCTTATTTCGATAAGAAACGTTCAGTTGCCTTTCCTATGAGCTGAGTGGATTGATGAAAGATACTGATACAAGGTTCTTCCTCCGAGTAAATTGTCTCATTCCTCCTAAATCTGTTGTGGATTGTCTAAACATCTTCTGGAAGATACCTAGCGTAGAATGTTGCGACTTCCTCATATTGATTCTTCAACTTTACTTTTGTTTCGGACCTTTCTTTTAAGAAAGAACATAAACCTATATGGAAATAGGTTAACATTTTATTCAAATAGTAAAGAATGCAAGAAGATTATAATATTTGTAAATACATTTCAAATGTATACATCCAACGATATTTTGCAGCCCTCCTACTTTTGCTTCATATGGATTATGAATCATCAGATGCTCCATTGAATCAAAAAATGACGGTGGAAATATCTTCTCCAAGTTACACATAATCACATGAATATTTTTATGAAGATAATCCATCTCCATGCGGTGTATGCATGATGAATATAGAACCTGGAAAAATCTGCTGACATCTGAAAGAACATCAATAATATTTTTTTGTAACAATCCTCTGAAAACTATCGGTAGCAATATTTTCATGAAAACATGACAGTCATGACTTTTCATTCCCTTAAATTAAAACTTCTTTAAATTGACCAAATTAGAAAAATTTGATGCATATCCGTCTGGAAACATCAATTTGCTTGTTCATTCGCAGATAAGCTTAACCTGATTTCTATTTAAGGTATACTTCGCTTTAGGAAGTTCAACCCTTCCATTATCTTGTTCCTTTATATACAACTCTGGTTGATTGCATATGATTTGTAAATCACGACGAGACTTTACTGTATCTTTTGATCGATCGGTTACATTCATAACAGTATACAAGATGTTATCAAATATATTTTTCTCGATATGCATAACACCTAAGTTGTGCCGTATCAGTAACTTGCTATAATATGACAATTTCCAAAATATACTCTTCTTAATCCAATTATGACTGTCACCAAAAGTAGGAAGATTTTTCGTTTTATCTCCATTCTCTAAGGCTGATTTCTCCAATTCATCCAAGCTTGATAATATCGTATTGCCTGTCTTGAATAGTGGGGGATCTGAAAGATCAATTGTATTCTTTTAAATGACTGCTTTTTTCTTCGATATGGATGATTGTTTGGAAGAAAACATATATGACAATAAAAAAATATAGTTTTTGACCGTGTTGAAGCTGAAATGATTTAGTACTCTCTATACAATATGGACAACTTTTACGTCCATGCGTGCTCCATCCAGATAACATTCCATATGCCGGGAAGTCATTTATCGTCCAAAGTAGAGCTACTTTCATGTTAAATGTTTTACTTTTATTTGCATCATATGTATCAACTCCATCGACCCATAACATTTTCAACTTATCTATAAGAGGACGTAAATAAATGTCGATGTATTTTTCCGGATGTGTAGATCCTGGTACCAACAGCGAAAGAAATATAAACAGTCTCTTATTACATAATCATGGGGGTAGATTGTATGATGTTGTCATTACTAGCCAGCAAGAGTAATCTTTACTTCTTCCATGAGGATTAAATCCGTCTGTACATAAATGTATAACACAATTTCTCTTTTCTTCGTAAAATATAAGAAAAGCTGACATCAATACTTTCCAACAATCAGACTCGGATGGATGCTCCATGTACTCATCGACTTTATATTCCGCGTGCCATGTCATATGCTCCGTCGTTTCTTTGCAATAATATAGCCGTTTCAATCTCGGAGTCAACGAGAAATAACGTAAAATCTTTCTCGAGATTTTTGTCCCACTCTTACTAGCTTCCTGATATCTTGGCTCGTCACATTCAGGACAACATTGTAAATGTTGGTGTTCCCCATAATATAAAATATGGTGATTTATGCAAGAGTCTATTTTAACTTTCGCTAAACCGATCTTCTGCATCATCTTTTTTATTTTGTAATAATTATCAGATAATTCTACATCTTCTGGTATCATTTTCCTGATAATCCTAAGCATTGCATCAAAATTAAGATCGGTCATATTATACTTCATTTCACCGATAGAAGACCCGAAATCGTAGAGAGTTTTGAATATATATTGCAACCCAACCACAATGGCTCTTCGACTTTTTTCAACAGCTCGTAGAATTCTGCGGACTCTCTATATGGTTCCTCATCATCTAAAAAAGTATCATTAAAATCTGGACCCGCAACATCCATAACCATATCTACAAAAGGATTACTACTCTCCGCTTCTTCTGCATCATTCATCATGTCCTCGTAATCCTCAACATGCCTCCACTAAATCCGATATCCTTCCATGAAATCTATTTTATAAAGATGTAACTGAGTTTCATCTTTGGATCTCTTCCTCATTAAACGATATTTTTGACACGGACACAAGATAGTTCCATCTTAATCCACGACACACGAACCTTGTGCGTAAGAAAATTGTATAAATTCCTGAACACCTCTTTGAAATGTATCTGCTACACGTCCATCTACTGCACAGTTGTACATCCACTCTCTATTAGTCATATTGATCAACCTGAATGAAACAAATTATAATGTCAAATCCAGGAAAATATGTGAGGAATGCCTAAACCTAACCCAATGTTGAGATAAAAGATGAGAAGAGAAGTGTCATAATTATGTTATCACTTGAGCCCGTCCATAAGTATTCAAACTTACTAAAAGATGGTCGTTGTCACAAGCTTGTTTATTTCTAATAAAAATTTGGCAGCATAACCCTGCACCTCTCTCGTATACTTCATAAATCAATCGCAATCAACTTTCAAAATAATCATATTAGTGATTATTTCGATAGTAAACTATGATTGATTTGGTATAACGAAGAGGAAGGGGTTATGAACCGAATTTCCATCAGAAATAAAGAGCTTGTGACAATGATCACCTTTTAGTAAGTTTGAATCCTTACGGACCCCCTTAGACCGGGATCTCCGAAATAAGGAAAGCTAACATAAATGTAATACTTTAAGATCACTTTACGTCATACATTTGTACGTGCTACAAATATGACTATAAAATAATCTAAAAATATTTATTCATTTATGTTAGCCGGGCAATTACGTAAATTTGGTTGGTTAACGATGGGGATAGGGATAAGTGTGATCCTAATTTAGCGCCTAAAAGAGTGGATTGGCTCAATAATATTAGATGGGTACCTGCAAAAAAACTGAATTTTAAACCTGTAAACATCAAAATCCACGACCATTGGTCTGGGATAAACATCCCAAAGTGAGTCCAATAGTGTTGTGAAATAATAAAAAAATATAACACAGTTAGAGGTGATAAATCCTCTAATGTGTTGCACACACCTCCCGTTGTGCAGGGCCACACACCACCCGGTGTGGAGGGACGCATTGTGTGTGAATGATTTTGTACGGTTTTATAATAATTAATGGTTAGTGTTTTAGACTTATCATCAACCTAACTATTAGTTAATGTGATATACTTAATCATATTAACTAGAATTTAATGTGATAATAAAATATCACAGAAGAAATGCTTCAGTTTATATCATATATCATATATCCAACTAATATTAAAGGCGTTTATCATATCTCATATCCACACTATATCAAATTGACTAACTAATGTTTTTCACAAGTTATACCTAATGTTAATCAAAAGTTAAACCTAATGTTAATTATTTAAGCACAAATACACAACATCATGGCATGATATTCCTATATCTTATTTTTAATCATTATAAAAAAATTAACTATACTAATAAGTGTAGATGTTGTAATGGACCTTCTATCCTTTATATTTTACAAAGTCTAAACCTAATGTTAGTTGAGTCATTTTATCGAACACCTATAGCACATAAAATTATACATGTAAATGAGACAACCACCATCAAATTAACAAGAATATAGTGATCCACTCTTATCCTAAACATGTAAAAAACATTCAAATACATACGTTGTATACACTATATCCAACAAGAAAACCAAAAAATTGAAACCTAAAACTATCAAAACAAGACAAATGCTTAATGAAATTTTAAAAAACGAGAGAGAGAGAGAGGAGGAAGTATTATACTGAAGGGTAGATATCTATCTACTCGAAACACATAAACGATGGGCGCCGGTGGCGGAGAGGAAGGTTGACGGGTCACCGAAGGAGAGATTTCGGGGAGGGATGCACGTGAAAATGAGGAACCCGACATTCTGTTTACGGACCCGAGCGAACACACTTAAGTGCTTGCCCATCCCTCCGCATGTGCTCGCTTAAAATTTCGCTCCCGTTATCCACGCATAAAAATTCAAGTGGGCGAGCACATGTGCAATGTAAGTGCTCACCCAAATTGGCAATCACACACCATACGACCGCTCCTCAGTATTCAAACCGGCGTCCCCCGCGGGCGAGCACATGTGGTCTTTCAGTGCTCACCCAGAGCCGACCGAGCACATGTGCTCGCCCAGGGGACGCAAGGTTGTGCACACCAAATGCGGTTTTTTTTGTAGTGTGTGAAGGGGCGATGTAGAAGAGGAAGGCAAGGGTTACGTAGGCATGTATGTGGTGGATGGGGGAAGTGCCACCATGGGAGGGGATATAATGGGGAGTGTGGTGTGCTTGGAGGCAACGTTGTTGAATACCAATGATTAAAAAATAAAAAACATCGCATCTTTCACTATTTGAAATTTGAAAATTTATAACTATTCAAATATTGCGTCAAAAATCCAAAAAAGTTAGAATCGTTTTCCTTTTTGTGTATTTTATTTTCTATGCAATTTTCAGGCGTTAATTATTTTTAAAATCCTAAAAAGTGTAGAATATGAAAAATCTTATAAACATTATTGAAAATTGTAGAAAATTTCAAAAGTAGTGATTCCACTTTTTATTTGTAGATAATTTATTATAGTTTAAGAAAAATAAATCCATCAATTTTTATTTCATCTG
This sequence comes from Ottelia alismoides, assembly GCA_037367405.1. Classification (NCBI taxonomy): domain Eukaryota; kingdom Viridiplantae; phylum Streptophyta; class Magnoliopsida; order Alismatales; family Hydrocharitaceae; genus Ottelia; species Ottelia alismoides. The sequence continues at coordinate 239,479 of JAZKJV010004772.1, forward strand.
ATATTTTTTATATTGCAAGATTATCCCAGTTCGTTTACTATTTAACATTATTTTCAATTTTTGATTTTAATAAAATCTGTAAAAACTTGAAAAATCTTTGAAAAATCACCAAAAACACTATAAAAGTATAAAGCATAAAAATATTTTATTTAGGTATTTTTTATCATTTTTATCATATTTGAAAAATCCAAAAAGTTGCATTTCTTTCGTGTATAGATTTGCTTAAAAAATTAATTATTTTGCAAATTAAAATTTTGCAAAGCTAAAAATTATTAAAAAAAATAAATTCAGAATATATATAACCCATCTAAAATTTAAAAATATAAAAATCTCACAATAATCACGATAGTTGGATTTGAAATTGCTTATGCTTATCATTGATTTTTTTCAATTATTGGAATAACCCTCGGGATTTGTAGCCTCCTTGAGTTCGATGCTGTTGCTATATAGGTTAATTAAATAGCAATTTTCTATTACTGCATTTTTGTAATTATTTTGGCTTGAGAATAAATAAATTTTTGTTGAGGGATTATTTGGGCTGCGACGACATCACTTTTATTTAATAATTCATTTAAAATAAAACCAGCTAAATCAATGACCAACAACAATACCTTGTTGGAAAGGTATTTTCATCTACTTTTTTTGATAAAAAAACTAAAAAATATATTTTCTTACTATTTTCTATTTTAAAATTTTAAAAAATCTTCATTAGTTTTAATAAAATATTGTTTTCAACTTTAAAAATAATCCAAAATCGATAAAAACTTAAAAACCTTTAAAAAATTCGTAGTAAATAAAATTTAAAACATAAAAATAACAAAATAAAAATCAAATAAAAAATAAACATAATACATATATTTCTCTACTTATAAGTATATAAAAATACAAAACAATACAAACTTCATAAAATCAAATAAAAATCAAGAAAAATTTCGTAAAAATAAATAAAAAATTCCATTTACCTTAAATACTCTACTATTTACCTTAGTTTTCTATAGTTTGCCTCTCTAAGTTTGACACTCCCGTAATAATTGCTACACATTATTTTAGGAGTATAAATAAAAAAATTCTTTTTCTGCAAATTTTTAACCGGTCACCACAACGACAGTTGGCTATCCTTTAAGACGACATGGCTGGTTGATTTTTCACTGAGCCACCAGGACCTCATCGCTCGATCATGGACATATCTGGAGGTATCATCTAGTGCGGATTGACAACAGGATCATCTATAGTGTCTCAACATCGAGGGAGACAGCTTGGAGCATGATAAATCGAAGAACAAGGGAAGACACCTCTGAGTACATCGAGGGAGACAGCTTGGAGCATGATAAATCGAAGAACAAGGGAAGACACCTCGCGTGTTCTTCAATGCTCGCGTGTTCTTGGGGATGAAGCCAAAGCCGTTTGACGGAGCCTTCATTCCGTGTGATCTGCTCTCGATCGCGCATCACCATATCGGTATCAGCTGATCGTGGCTGCTCATCGCTTAAGTGAAGTGAATCCAGCCATTCGTAAGCGTGCACATTTGGGGGGCAATTGCACTTGTACCCCTCTACCTTTTTCATTTTGTTTTTAGTTCTATAAATACCGGCTGTAGTGGGCAATACCCTTTGGGGGCAATTGCACTTGTACCCCTTTGATGGGCAATATTGTTGTCAATATTGCAATCTGGACCAAAGTATTTATGTATTTGCATTTCGATCCTTTTCCACCTCACCTCATGTGGTCTCTCACATGAGATGGGTTCTTTTTTCACATATACCCCTGCGTTTTTTTCCTATTTGTAAACAACCATCTATTTTGTAAATACTATGTTAATGTTTTGTAAATTTTGTATCTCAGGACCTGAACTCTATATTATATGAACTTATGCCCTTTCCAGGCTATTGTTAAATGCTTTATTTTATGCGTAAACTGCATGTTGAGCCCATGGTCCACTTCGGTCCAAGTTTGCGGGTTTTAAATTGGGAAATAATGGCCGAAATTACGTAGAAGCCCCTGGACTTATGATTTTGGGTTATTTTGTGCTCGGAAACGTTTTGTAAATTACGTTTAGGTCCCTGTACGGGATATGATTTTTCGAGAAACCCTTTTTGCAGAATATGGTCAACACTGTCTTCTACTTATATTTTTTCAAAGTGAATTTCTTAATTATATAGCATAAGATTGTTTGAATATTTCCTTCAAAATACAACTTTTACAACAATTGCACTGATTTTAAGTTTCATAAACACGTGGATTGTGAAAATAACAACGAACAAAGTGTTACTTCCAAGTCTAAAATAACATAAAAGGGTCTCAGTAAGCATTATTTGCCAATATGGACTAAAGTAAAACAAACAAACTTATCGATGATAAAAGAAAAACCAGAAAGGAAATAAACAAATAATCCAATCAATAATTCCATTAAATTATCAGCGACGGCAAATAAAAGGCTGGCCCTAGGGTTCGGTCTCCTCCTGTAGCGATGGAGAACGCCGTTGAGTGCTCTTCTCTCCTTCGTCGCCTTCCCTACGATGTTGTCCCTTCTATCCTCGCGCGCCTCGACCACGACGACCAGGGAGGCCCCCTTACAACCTACGCCGCCGTTTCCAGACCCTTCTGCCTCGTCCCCGAATACAACACCACCGAACTCTTCATCCGCCTCCTCCGCGAAAATCGACCTCAAGGCTACTCGGAACTCGCTTGCGTCGGATTCTTCCGGGGTTGGCTCGCAATCGTAGCGCACGGGCGCTACCCTTCCCTCGAGGCAGATCTCATCCTCTATAACCGCGCCGTCCGCCGCAAAGTACACCTCTCAACGCCCTTACCCCGGCGCTTTGTCAGCAAGGCAGTCGTCTCCGCCGAACCCACACTTGCTTCCTGCTTCGTGGCCGTCGTGTACGGTAACTACAACGTTGCCGTCCGCCGGGTGCATTGCAAAGAGAAGGGCTGGTCCCCTGTTGGTCCCTTGCGTGGCAAGGGTGTCTGGCGTCAAGTCGTCGGCCTGGCCTTTCATCGAGGAATGCTGTGGGTCATGACCTGCGAGGCCGTGAGAGGCGTTATTAACGCGGGAGGCGTCTTTGTGATGATCTTCGACGTGGAAACCACCCCGCCGTGCCTGAAGTCGTCGATGTCCCTGCCTGTGCCTCACTCGTCTATGAACCACCACCCCGATCTAGTTTGTTCCGGGAGCAAGCTGCTTGCCGTTGCGAGGGATTGCATGAGCAATTGCTTCATCGTGTGGGAATGCACGGATGCGGGGTTCGTCTTGCAGAGTCACCTGGAGGACAGGGCTCTGATTCTGAGATACGAGACCGACTCTCAGATATTCGTGGGGAGGTCTCAGATTTTCTCCGTCGACTCCGAGGAGATGGGTTCCTTGGAGAGGAACTGCATCCACTGTACCTTCAATTTCCCCGGCTACGAGGGGATGGGTTCCTTGGATAGGAACTGCATCCACTGTACCGTCAACTGCCCCAGTTCGGTGTACAGGTATAAAGCCGATGTCGGTAAGTTTGCCCTCGAACATGAAGATGTCGATCCCTAAATGCTAATTAGTTTTGCTTTTTCTTCTTCATTCTACTTTTCGTATGCAAAACTCATGTTAGGGAAATAAAGTTATGGCCTCCATTCAAGTGTTCCGTATCTGTTTACGTAGCATCCATGTTTCCTGCATCAGCACGTCCTAGGGTTGAATTGCAGGGCTCGAATCCTTTGCTGTAGGAGCGGCGCACACGGGTTCGCGTTTTTGGTGCACATGCGATCGAGCGGCCCTCAACTGTTGCAGCATCTCTGTAGTACAGCAGAGATCCGCGCCCTGAATTACGCGTGTTTGATGAACGACATACAATCATAATAAATCGAGTTAGGAAATAGGGTACGCATCGCGCAATACAGGGATTAGTAGTACTTAACAATGGTACAGTCACGAATCGGAGATTTTGGCAAATAGGTATTTTCGTACACCAGCGGTTATTTTATTAGTATCTCAATAGTTATGGTGGTTAGAGTCGTTTTAGGTATCAATGGGGATATTTGACTTGATTGTCATTTTGTTGCTCTTTTATTATTGTAATTCCACCCATATAGACCTACAGATTGGGGTGAGCATCGGCCCATCCCATCATGAATACATGATATTTTGTAGCATACCTATAGATAGGAGAGACAGACGAAGAATCGTTGTGGGGAACACAATCAGTCGCTTCTAACAGGAGATCGACTACCACCTCAAGGATTCACCAAAGATAACCATCACCCACCTCTGCCGCATCACCACATGGAGGATGAAAATCATTTAGTTGCAGGCTGGTTATCAGGGACGGAGGCCAAGCCTCTCCACTACTCACGCCTCCTCACTCTAATTTTAGAAGAAAACATGATTGATCCCCCGTAAAATTAGTCATTAGTTATCTATCGCAGTACCGTCTATTCTCCTCGATCTAATTCTAATTTTTTGGACAGTACATTATTATTTTTACCTTATTGACATGAACCAAAATCCAACATTTCCTGTGACACAGCTCCAATACAACCACTTCGATATCGTCCTGACCACAGCTTCTAATAATTTGATCCAACCCTACTTTCTGGAAGTGTATACGTATCATCATCGTCAAATATATTTTCAAGTTCATTAATATTTTATTATAAGAAATTTGACATGAGATAACGAGTAGTTTGAGTATTTGTTGTCATATCTTCCGATGTTAAATGTATATAATGAACATTGCTCATTGCAAAAATTAGCTTTTGTTCTTTGATTGGCAACAGATGCCATATTCATTTACGAAGGTTCATAGAGCAATGATTTATCCGTCATCTTATTCATTAAAATTTGTATAAATCATTGCTAAATTTACCAATGATTAGAAGGAAATGTCAAGGGATAACTATTTTTTAATTTGATTTGTTGCTAAAACTATAATGTTGAATACATTATTGTTGCAACTTTAAAGAAGTAATGAATATTATTTGTTGTATTAGCAAGGAATGTTGAATTATTCGTCACCTTCGGTAAATTTTGATTCTTATATTTCAATTGATTTAATAATGGAAGTGAGGGATACATCCATTAAATTATTAATACATGTATATGGAAAATTGATCTCATTAGTTTGTTACTTGTTATGTAAAGTTTGTTGTGTTTCACATTAGAAAAAAATGCAACCTATTTTTCCCATATTGGGATAATAAAATCGTAGCATGTTGTTAAGTTAAATACTCCTTAGATTCTAATAAAATGGTTAGAATATTGGAATAGATTAAAATTTTTAAAGTTGTATTGGTATATATAAACTTGTATAAATGATCTTTATTGGTAGACTTATATATCAAATCGTTACCTATATGTCACTTCGAATGCAAGTCTAAATACTAAATAAATGTTCTAAGTTAGATTAATGCTTGTCACCGAATAGTTTATATATATATATATATATTAGGTAAATGGGGCAGCCCCCAGGGAGTAGCCAACTTGGCTACTCCCACCCCTATTTTTCCCGTATTTTTTTATTTTTTTGGAAAATAAAAATTTTTATATTCATCAATATATCCCTCTCACATTCTATTAAAATTTTGTCAGAAACAGAGACTCCTACGGCCTCCATCCAAACATGGTCGATTTAAAAAATCCTGCGACCGTTAAAAAAATGACGTCTGGATGGAGGGCTTAGGAGTCTCTGTTTCTGACGAAATTTTAATAGAATGTGGGAGGGCTATTTTGATGAATGTACACATTTTTATTTTCCAAAAAAATAAAGAAAATACGGGAAAAATAGGGGTGGGAGTAGCCAAGTTGGCTACTCCCTGGGGGCAGCCCCATTTTACCCTATATATATGCAAAAAATGGAGCTGCCTCCACCCCATTTTTCGTAATTTTTTTATTTTTGGAAAAATATCACCATATATATATATATCCATATGTCCCTCATATATGCCATTCGAATTTCGTCAGAAACAGAGAGTCCTACGATCTCCATCCAGATAATCATTTTATAACGGTGGCATGATTTTTTAAATCGACACTATCTAGATGGAGGCTGTAGGAGTCTCTATTTTTGATGAAATTCGAATGACATATAGGATGGATATAGAAATGAACATACATGGCGATTTTTTTTCAAAAAAAATAAAAAATTTGATGAAAAATAGGGCGGGGGCAATCCCATACAACCTTATATATATATAGGGAAAAAGGAGCCTACCTCGGCGGGTGCACGTAACTCCCTACACCCGGCCAGAGTTTTCATTGTTTTTTGATTTTTTTGAAATGAAACCTTGGGGGATTTAGATCACCATGTATCACCATGTTGTCATTCCAAATTCAACTTAATTCGAGACTTCTATCATCTCCATCAAGACTACCAAATTTTAACGGTCTCAGAATTGCTGAAATCAACCCTGTCTTGATGAAAGTGTTAGGAATGTTTATTTTGCATGAAACTTGAAACACATATTCTCCTTAACATATTAAGTAAATCCCCTCAAGTTTTAATTCACAAAAAAAAAATAATACTTGAAAAATAGGGTGGGTGCAGGGAGTTTCCTACACCCCAGGGTGCAGGCTCCCTTCCCCCATATATATATATATATATATATATATATATATATATAGGGACCCTTTCAAATGAGGTGGCGTCTCACCAATTTTGTGATGAGCCATCAACGAGATCCATTGGATCATGATCCAATGGTATGATGTCAAAAAGGGTATTTCCGTCCGTTTGTTTCGAGTTTAATTGGATGTTCATTTAATGACGTTGGTGCCATTTTAGGCTCGTTTTTATTAGGAATTTTCGTTAATTTCTCTATTAGCTGATTTCCAAAAAATGTTCTCAGCAAATGTAACTTAATGCATGTATTTTGGAAATACGCATGAGATTATGTGACATTTAGATTTTGATTTCGTAAAATTCAAATAATATATTTTTACCATTCCCATTGAATAGTTTTTGTGAAATTATTATTTTAATTTGTAAATTTTATATCGCCGTTTGTAAAAGATCATATGTAGTTGCAGTTTCTTCAAACTGCTTTGTAAATTTCATGTTTTATATATTTGTGTGTCAACATTGGATCTTTGTAATTATTTCACGTCCTTTTGTAATTATTACCCATCTCTTTGTAAAATTGTATGGATCTTTGTAAATTTTCCATGTCGCTCATTCGCACCCTTGAGATTTGTAAGATCCTCATTATATTTGTAAAATTTATGCTCGATTTGTAGATTTCATGTGGATCTCTGCAAAATAAGACATCAATAATGAGATTTTTAAAAAAGAGAATCATTATATAAAATGTAATGTCAATGATGTAAAAAATATATACCATAATGCAAAAAAGAGATCAATAATGTAAAACGTAATGTCAATGATGTAAAAAATATATACTAGAATGCAAATCTGCCCCTCTTCCACACCTCCTCCCTCGTCGTCTTCAATCTTGTCGTCCACATAGAATGCATTAGCGCCCTTGAATAGATCTTGGACCGTCATCGCCTACAACGGTTTCACATCGTGCATTGTTGTTGAAAGAGGGGGAGGGGATCTACCATCATTGATAATGCAACCACACGTAAGATACATCATGTCTCCTTCCTTCGCATCTTCCTCCTCCATGACACATCCTCCATCGCCGAGAAGCTTTGCGTGGAGGAGGATATCGATGACGTCGAAGGTTGATCGTGAGGGAGAGAGAGCGCCGCTACTGGACGACCGTGCACGTGAAAGAGAGGGAACCGTCATTGATTAATCGAGAGAGAGAAAGAGATTAGGTCTAATAATTGTCACATTCTATATTTAGAATGTGACAAAATGACCAAAATGGGTATTCGGCCATATAAGTATTATAATTAATACAACATTAATTCCAACTGTGCGATTGAAATTAGAAGGATGAGATGGAAGGCTCACCATAAAAGTGGTGAGACCCTACCTCATTTGAAGTTTCTCCTATATATATAGGGGGCCTTTCAAATGAGACGTGGTCCTTCCATCCCTAAGGAAGGCCAACGATCTGGGCCATCGGATTCGAATCCAACGACATCTTCAATTTTGATGCCCAAAAGGGCATTTCGGTCATCAATTTTTGCATTAATTATGCATGTTAATTAATATTCCGAAATACTAAATTTAGCTATTTTTATTTTTGGTATTTTTTCACAATACCATTTTTAGAAAATATCTAATTTTTTGCTGGATGATATTATCTAGTGCATATTTTTGTATCCTCGCGTATTTTTTTGTAGAATTTAAGGTTCCTTTTGTAATGACTGTGTGTTTTTTTGTATAATCCGTTGTTCATTAGAAAAGTCACCCGTTATTTGTATATTTTGCATGGTTCATTGTAAAATACAATTCATATTAGTAATTATTATGTGGTCATTTGTAACGATTTTATGGTTCTTTGTATAATAAAAATCCTATAGTTTTTTTGTAAAAATTGTGGTAGTCATTAACGGTTAATTGATGCGAATATACAAATCAAATTTGTATAAAACGCATGTAAAATGTATAATGCACATCGAAAATGTGTAATGCACAAAAATATATACAAGATCTATAAAAAAATATAATTTTCATTCGCAACCATCTGATTTGTAAAAATACATAACAAATTTGTATAATTCATATCCAAATTGTATAATACATACTAATATTGTAGATTACAAATCAATATTGTATCAAACTGCAAATTTTTCTTCATCCAGGACTGGGTGCATCACATTTTTATTGGTGTCGCTTGCATTAAGAACGTCTCCGATAGTCACCAATGAGTCCGCACATCACGTCATCAACTCCGCACCATGATCAGACAATCCATCAAAGCTGACGTGTGAGAATCGATTTGCTTCGATCTCTAGGTCGTTGACGCGATCTGCAATGCAGTGGGAACAATGCTCACTAATATATATATAAATCCTACTGCATATCTTTATCACATATATAAATCCAATGCAGATGGATCCTCCCGTGATGATGGTGAAGATGAAGATGAAAGGAGCATCTGGATCTCACCTTGAGGAAGAAGAACCTCTTGCCGATCATGTCGACGTCCTCGTCCTCCTCCTCCCTATTTTTTTGCCGATCATTCGAGAAGAGCGATGATGGAGATGGAGATGCACAACGCCCGACGTCCTCCTCCTCCCTATTTTTGTGCGTGAGATTTTGAAATGAATGGAACACAATGCCCGACGTCTTCCTCCTCCCTAATTTTGTGCGTGAGATTTTGAAATGAATGGAAAGATTAATAGAGAGATTAATGAGGAGATATTTTAGGTTATTACATACTATATTTAGATAATGAATAATGACCAAAATTGGTTTTTGGTTAACTAAATAATAATAATAATAGACCTTTAATGACAATCGTTGGATTAAATATGGATGTGTGAGATCGTTGGCCTTCCATATGGATGGAAGAACCATGTCCTATTTGAAAGATATCCTATATATATATATATATATAGAGAGAGAGAGAGAGAGAGAGAGGGAGGGAGGCTGTTTTGAGCAATAACCAAGTTGGTTGTTACACAAGTCATTTTCCCCCTCTTTTTTATTTTTTATTTCGAAAATACAATTATGTACACTCATCTATATGTCTCTCCTACATGTCATTCAAATTTCGTCAGAAACGGAGACTCCTATGCCCTCCATCTAGAACATGTCGATTACAACAAATTTCAGACCGTTAAAAAATAACTGTTTTAAATGGAGGGCATAAGAGTCTCCGTTTCTAAGGAAATTTGTATGACATGTAGGAGGGACATATAGATGAATATACATGATTGTATTTTTGAAAAAAAAATAAAAAGGGGGAAACTGCCTTGTGTAACAGCCAAGTTGGCTGTTACTCAAAACAACTCCCTTTTCCTCATACATACATATACATACATACATACATACATACATACATACATACATACATACATACATACATACATATATATATATATATAGGGAAAAAAGGAGCCTACACTTGCGTGTGCATGTAACTACATACACCCGGCGTATTTTTTCATTATTTTTTCATTTTTTAAAATGAAACCTTGGGGAAATTAGATCACTATATATCACCATGGTGTCATTCAAAATTCAACTTAATTCGAGACTCATATCATCTCCATCAAAACTACCAAATTTTAATGGTATCAGTATTGCTGGATGTGACATCTTCTATATGAAAATGTTAGGAATGTTTGTTTTGCATGAAACTTGAAACACATATTCTACTCAACATATTAAGTAAATCCTCGTAAGTTTTCAATCAAAAAAGTGTATAAAATAATGCAAAATAGGTCGGATGTAGGGAGTTACCTACACTCCTGGGTGTAGGCTCCATGTCCCCATATGATATATATATATATATATATATAAAATATTCAATTGTAATGGCATGTGCTTCTTATTTGTTTCATTTATGTAAAGATACAAAAACCCCTTTAAATTAAAATTTATATTTTGTATTAGAAGTAGAAAAAAATTAACTATTTCATTATGATTTACACAATTTATTTTAGAGAAGTATGATATGAAATCAAAAGATTGTTTTCAACTTAAGTAAAAAAGCTCTCCATATTTTTTTAAAAATATTTTTTATTCTATTTGGATCCCCAAATCACATATTCCTGGCTTTGTCCCTACGAATTATAAACGAAGCGCCGATCGAAGTAGAACAGGACCATTTGAGCACCACCTGAAGGAGAACCATATATCACCTGTACATGAGCACCACATACACATATTTTAAAATCACCTTTTTCACTTATATACATACTCTTAATGATTAGTTCATTTTATACCATCAAAATTCAATAAAAAGTACAAAATAAATATTAACAATATTTAAAATGAAAACATAAGAAATAAATTACATTGAAAATTTGATATACCCATATACCATATCTATAGGTATACAAAAAATTAGACATAATCACCCACTGAAATTAATATAAAAAATACATAAAGTAATTCAAAAATAACGAAAGAACACATATACACCCTAATCATTGAGAAATATACACCATTAACTTTAATGAAAAATTGTCACCCTAAGTTCGATCATGGAATCTATGCAAGGTAAAAAATAAGATAGAAATTATTTTTTTTGAATTATTTAATTTGTTATTAAAACATAAAAATATAGTGTAGTATTTTATGCATATTTTATTTATTTATATAGCTTATTTATCTTATGTTGTTATTTACAAGTATAATCATATGTTAATTACCCATATCTTGTATATTTTATTTTTATTTCGCATTTTATTATTTTATACACACAATTTATATATTTATGACTTATTTACCTACACATAAATATATTTTTATTATATTTTTATGACGTATTTGTACACTTAAATGAATAGGTATTTTTATTATATATGTATACTTAAGTGTAATTCATATATATATTGTAGTATCCATATTTATTTTAAGGTATTTTTAATTATTTCCTTCTATTCTAATTTGCACAAGTATTATAAAAAATATTTATAAATTGAAAAAAAATATAAAAATATAAAAGATATGAAAATAAATAAAATAATTATTTTAATCATGTATATTATACAATAGAGGTCCAAAACCTAACTTTTGCATCTTAACTTCAAATGAAATGAAATCATCTTCATTAAATAGCTAATTAAAAGTTATGTATAATAAAAGTAATTTTGATCAATTTTGAATTCATATGAAGGAGATACAAGTTTGGGAAGTTTGGATTTTTTAGCTATATTGCACAATGTGTAGTATTTTTACATTGAGTAAATTTTTTATTTTTATTTGTATTTTTATCTACAAGTTTCATGTTGAAAGTTTATTGATTTGGTGTATAAATAAAATAGGTGCCAAAAAGTAATATTACCCTATATAAATAGGCTTTTTAACCTGTGTATTCTGTATATTTAGTCGCCAATCTCCCCTTCTTTATTCCTTCTCGACTAAGTCATCATGATAACTGAGTCTCAGTGGCTAGGGTAAATCAGTGTCCTTGACACTTCATTCTTTTTCTTTTATTTTCTTTATTCTTTTTATTTTGGCAATAATACAATATTTATACACAATTTATGGAGTGTTTTATACAACTTATAAAGTGTTTATTTTGGCAAATTAATGAAATATACATGCATTTGGTTAGGTTTAAAGGTCAAAATGAAAAAATAAAGGTGATGGAATGTAGATTCATCACATGTACATAAACCCCTTCCTCCTCCATTTTTTTATTTTTGGACCTCCTTCGTCGACTGGAACCCTCAGGTCATTACACGATCGTGTTGAGCTTGGTGATAGTTCGCTCCGCAAGAGATCTGCAGCGTATGTGAGGTCACGAATTGGTGGATCCCCATGGACAGAGCTCTACGCCGCCATGACCTCTACTCCTTGATCCAAGTCAGGTCTGAGCCGATAGATTAGGTTTTTGTTATCACTTTTACTCATGCATTTCGGTTCTGCATTTCATTTACCATTTTCATTATTGTAGTAGCGTAATCCTTAGATTTGAAGTACATTGGGGCTTTAGAAGCTCCATCCATATCCCATTGTATACGCCTTGTCCAACGACCCAAACCACCTCATCTTTTTCGCTTTCTATTTCCTCATCTCCTGACCACCACGAACCAACTGATCCCTCCTAGATCAGCGAATCATGCTTCCTCCTCTGCCTTATGCTGGAGAACCATTGCCACCCCTCATTCTTTGACTATTTTTCCCAATAATGTAATACACGTTTTGAGTAGTTGTGACTACACTATGCTTTTTAATGTTTCAAGTGTTATTTCAAGGAAATATTAAATTAAAAGTGTTTACACTATATGTTTGACACTGTCAATAGATTCGCCTTGACGCAACAATTTCATTGAAACTTATTTTGTATAAGTCAGAGACCATCTTAAATAATTATGACATTAAAAGGTTCTCTAGATTTTGAAGCACATCCAACATAGTACTACATCTAGAAATCTAGAAGTATGGTAGTAGCTTATAAGTAGTAGAAGCCACTACTAGTATAAGGCCCTAAATGTTATAGATTTATACTCATTAGACCATAATCACATCATTAAGACTAATTAAACATGATTAGTACTAATTACCCATCATTAGTGATAATTAAGTGTCATTAGCAAAAGTAGGACTCATGGAGAGGAAGTCATGGGACACATGTCGTTATATATTCAGAACAAGTGTCAAAAAATCAATAGTACCATGTGTCATCATTCTAAGGCTAACACGTGTCATAGTGTAGCCTCTTGCTTGGGCAACAAGTTCTCTCATGTATAGGAGACTAGTGGCATATTACATGGTTGGCAAGTGTTGCCATGTGTCTTCATACATGGAAGAGAGGCAATATGTGTCTTAGAGCCTCCCTTACATGTTGACACATGTCACACATGTAATGGGGTTTGGGGCCTATATATACCCATGACTCCCCATTCCATTCACTTCATCCCACGCCCCTCTCACCACCTTAGAGCCACAAGACCGTTGAGGTTGTTGGAGGAGCACGGTAGGAGTCATGGCGAAGCTCTGTCAATGACCGAGAGCGCAGTAGAAGCCGTAACAAAGTTCTGTCCGCTATCAAGCCGTAGTACTCAAATCTGAGGAGGATATAGGAGGTTTTCACTAAACAAGACGATTCCGACTCAAGATAGGTAACAATCCGATGAGGGATACTCAAGCTCTATTTTAAAGCGATAATCTTTAGATTTTTATTCATGGTTTTGAATAGCAAGTATGCAATAATGTTTTTCTTAAGAATTTACATATGAATTGCGAGTACCATACAGTTGATATGAAATCAGAATTTAGAACGCATTTCAAATGTCGTTTCAAGTGTTTTATCATGATAGCACGTTTTTAAGCATTTTGTTCTTTGTGGAACACGAAACATAAGTTTCACTACTTAGATTTGAGTTTTATATTAAGAAAAATGTTTTGCACAATTACTATGCAATATGGATCGGTTTTCAATAGTTCTAGTTGTTAGAATATATATGCTATGTCAGATTGTTTTATGTCCTTGAATTAGCTTATATGAGCTTGAATTAGCAAGAGTACGGATTATTAATGGCAAGAAAGGAATCAGAATCAGAAAGTAAGCACCACAATAGCTATTTTATATAATTTGTGAACTAGCCATTAGATATGGTGATGTCATTAGATATGATCCTGAAACATCCATTAGATATGGCAAACCATTAGATATGGTATCAAGTGGACTTTGGGTCCGCATTCTGTATACATATAGGCTTTGGACCGTATGCAGGGTGTTTTTGGTCTTTGGGACCGTCTGCACGTATGACTTAGCTTTGTTTCAGCGTTCATGAACCGATAACTTAGCCATAGTGGTGATTAGTGCAAACAACTTGATAGTGAAAATTATGTTTCAGTTTATCTTCTTTTGAAGTGATTTCAGTATTCAATTGCAAAACTAGCATGCTGTTATGTGATTTATGTCATAAAGTCTCTTTCAAGCTATTTCAAAATATTTAGCAAAGATTATGGTATGATGCTCATGTTTCAACTTTTAGCTATATGTAAAAAGTTTGAGATCCTTTCACTGGGTCGAAGCTTATAAATGGGTTTAGACTCATCCCTTTATATTATATTTATGTACAAATCAACTGAATCACGACCAGAAGGAGAAGGGACTGCTTATACAATAGAAGGAGATGGTTTTCATTTTTTTTGTACTGTCTGTTATTTTGTGAGGAGTTGTAATAGATAGAACTTGTGTAAGACACTTCTTTGTAATATAAAATTGAAATACAAAGATGTTATGTTTGATGAGATTGCCACATGTTTACTGAGGAAAAAGAAGCAGAAAGATCTCTATCGCGGCACATTCTGGTTAGCGGGACAGGTCGTGACAACTTGTGGTATCCGAGCAAAGCTTTTAGGACCTTTAGCAAGAATTATATTTGGAGTTGACTTATAAGTATTGGAAGATAAATTAGTTATCATAATTTGATTGGAACTTTGAAGAAAATTGATGTTGTAGTCTTGAGGATATTTGGAATTATTCTTGGAGGATTTATGTTGATGAAGGATCTAACTGAGGTTTTATTTTTTTATAGGAAACAATGGCAGCAGAGTAGCCACCTGTGACCACACAATGCCGTAGTCATGAGAATGATAACAATAACAACGTGTATGACACGTTGACCTTGATAGCCCAAACACTAGGAGGCATGGCTGCCCAGTCCGTTAAAAAACAAGAATTTGAGCACCAGATGCCATTTGAACATGTAAAGAAGTTGGGAGCATAACCATTTGTAGGAGACACGGATTCAAAGAAGGCAAGGGAACGGTTCAAACATATGGAGAAAATATTTGCTCTAATGGACTGTACAGATGAACAAAAGTTGAAGTATACCATATTTCTTCTGAAAGATAGCGCTGCTGATTGGTGGACATCGATGAAAATGAAATATCCAAACCCATCTCACATTACATGGGAGATCTTTGAGAAAGAGTTCAATGAAAAATATTACCCAAGGGTTTATCAGGAAGAGAAATGTAGGGAATTCCTATTTTCCTTACTCAGGGGAGCAATTTGTTTGATGAATATGAGAAGAAATTCACAGAACTTTCAAAGCTTACTGCTTCTCTGGTTGCAACAGAGGAAGAAAATTGTAGACGTCTAGAGGATGGTATACATATTGACCTAAAGGAAATGGTTTCGGCCACGGGATATACTGATTATGCAAAATTAGTAGAGGCTGCTCGTAGGGATGAACAAGTAGTGATAGAAAGAAGGAAAGGCAATGATCACGGAAAGAAAAGGTTTGCAGATAGACCCCAATGGAGAGGAACCATGAACAAAGAACCAAGAATAGCTGGGAATTCAAGGCAAGATAATAGGTCAGCCCTTAGAGTACAAGGGAATCAAACAAATAGATTTACAGTTGGGACTTCTGAAAACAGAACACTCTCTTTTCCACAATGTACAAACTGTGGAAAGTTTCATCCGGGAAGCTGTCGCAAGGGGACCGCTGGGTGTTATCAATATGGCAAGATAGGCCACATACGTCAGAATTGTCCCGCACTTATCCAAGACAGTCGGGTTATGGGAGGACCAACACAAAATGAAAATCGTGATATCCTTATACGTCGTCCTCCACCTGCAAGGGAGCAAAATAAAAATAATACACAGAAAAGATCAAACCAGAGAGAGGGAAAAGCTTTTGCTATGACCATAGAGGAGGCCATATCCGCGGATGATGTTATATCAGGTACCACTATTATTTTTGGTAAAAGTGCACATACCCTTATTGATTCTGGTGCAAGTCATTCTTTTATTTCATAAAGATTATCCATATATGCTGATAAAGTAACAAGTACTCTCAAGCATACTTTAGGAATTTCTTTGCCTAAGGGAGAACTAGAAATTATTAAGAATGTCCTCCGAAATTGTTTGGTTAAAATAGGAGAAAATTTTATTGAAGTAGACCTGATTCCTATGGAGATAAGGGAATTTGATGCTATCATAGGAATGGATTGCTTAAGTACATATTATGCTCTTCTAGACTGTCATAAGAAGCATGTTACTTTTAGAAAATCGGGTGATGTGGAATTCACTTTCTAGGAGAAAGAAGGATATATCCTACCCATGTCATCTCCTGTCTCTTAGCTCAGAAGTTGTTAAGGAAGGGATATTCTACTTATGTTGCTTATGTATTTAATACTAAGGCAGAAGCAATCAATTTAGAAAACATCTCTGTGGTGAAGGATTTTCCAGAAGTGTTTCCAAATGAACTGCCAGGAGTTCCTCCTGATAGGGAAATTGAATTCACTATTGACCTCATTCCGGGTACCAATCTAATTGCCTTAGCTCCTTACAGAATGGCCCCAGCTGAACTTAAAGAACTCAAAATCCAATTGCAGGAGTTGACAGATAAGGGATTTATACAATCCAATATGTCTCCTTGGGGTGCTCCTATTTTATTTATCAAGAAGAAAGATGGTTCCATGAGACTTTGTATAGATTATAGGAGACTAAACAAAGTAACTGTCCACAATAACTACCCTCTGCCCAGAATAGATGATTTATTTAACCAATTGTAAGGGGCCTCTGTATTTTCCAAGATTGATTTGAGATCCGACTATTATCAGTTAAAGATTAGAGGAGAAGATGTCCCTAAAACTGCATTCCGAACCCGGTATGGGCATTATGAATTCTTGGTGATGCCTTTCGGCTTAACAAATGCCCCTGCTGCTTTTAGGGATTTGATGAATCGGGTATTTAGTCCTTTCCTAGACAAATTTGTGATTGTGTTTATTGATGATATTCTAGTATATTCTAAAATAGAGGAAGAACATAGAGAACACTTGAGAATTGTGTTAGAAACTCTGAAGGAACATCGATTATATGCTAAGTTTAACAAATGTGAATTTTGGTTGAAGAAAGTTGCATTTTCTAGGCCATGTCATATCTGGAGAAGGAATAACAATAGATCTATCAAAGATAGAAGCAGTTCTTATATGGGAACGACCAAAAAATGCATCAGAAATCAGGAGTTTCCTTGGATTAGTCGGCTATTATCGAAGATTTGTAGAAAACTTCTCTAGAATTGCCGCACCATTGACAAGGTTAACCAAGAAGAATGTGAACTATAGTTGGGACTAAGAATGCGAGAAGAGTTTTAAGGAACTCAAGAGTCGCCTCACTGATGAATACCCATTCATCGCTCTTTATTCTTTTATTTTAGCTACAAAACCTATGCAAAACAAATATAGATACTTGTAAATATCAATATTATCATTCAGCATGCATTATGTAATTTTGAATAATTAGCATATTTTTGTGCATAAATAAAAGAATAAAGAAATAAAATAAAAAGAGGGAGATATTTAGAATAAATATTGAGCGACCTAATAAATATTGAGCGACCTAATCCCAAGGGAGGGCTCAACATGGGCCTGACCGCAAAAGGACCCAAGTAGAGAGAGATAATGAAGCTCAGGTGTGTATATATACCTGTAAATAAATAAAAAGTATTTTCCTCTTATTCAAATAAAATTGGGTGTGTATTTATATGTATATATTTGTAAATATTAAATTAAAATAAAAATGAGAAAAATAAAAAAAATTAAAAAGAAAATAAAATACCCTTCCTCATTGTATATACACCATGTACATAAAACTACTCAAGTATTTATTTTCCTCTTGTAAATAAATATTTAAAATTCCATAAAAATATATTTACATTCCTTATTTCATGGTGTAAATAAATAAAATAAAAGTTATAAAAATAAAATAAAATAAAAAGAAATAAAAATAAATTCAATTTCCAACATTGTACATATAATATGTAAGTATATAAATAAAGGTCATTATTTTACCCTTGTTAATAATTAATAAAAATAAAATAAAAATACACTTTTGTTCCAAATTTTATTCTATAAAGACATAAAATATAAAATTGGAATAAATTGTATAAAAATAAATAATTAAAAATCAAAAATAAAAAATACATATTGTATATACCTATATATAATAATCATATTTTGTAAATACATTATTTATATTTCAAAAAAATAAATAAAAATCACAAAAAAAATTAAAAAATAAAGAAACATTTTTCATGTTTTAACTTTTTCGAAATTCGGTCATTTACTATTTTTTATTTAATTTTCAAATATTTAATAATTGGCGCGCTCTGATTGGTCCACGGGGGATGTTGACCCCCGGTCAACTCCCCCCCTTAGACCACCAGCCTACGGATCCTGCGCGCTGACCCGACTTCGCCTAATTTTTGCGCAGTGATCCGACTACCTCTCACCTAAACCCCGGGCTCCGATCCTCCCTCTTGCATCCGAGACCCACGCCCGACATGTTTCCTAGGGGTCTGTGCTTCATCAAGCCGGACCCGACGCCATCTTCTCGGACCTGCAGGAGTATATAGCTCCAGCTCCGCCGCACGATTCACTCCATCTTTGGCATCACCCCTTCCACCCAGGACCTCCACCCGATTCCTCTGAGTGACAGCTTTGGACCGGTGTGTTGTAGAGAGGAGGAGTGGCATCCCGTCACTAATCCGGTAGCATCTAGCCTACGTGCGCCGCCCAGAGCAGCGCCCGAGCCTCAGGCCTTCGACGACCCTCGAGGAGAAGACCAGAGCTCCTGGAGCTCATCCCTAGTCAATCCCATGCATCAAGTAACCTTGGTTCTTCCCATATTTCTTTAATTTCTGATTTCGCCCAAATCGCTCCGATCATCCCTTTCATCGATTCCGGCTACTCCGTCCATCCATTTTATCGACCGAATCGATCATCATCATCGCCATACTCCTCTCCATCCGCTACGCCCGTCCTTCCAACCCAGTTCGCCTCGAAATTGGGAGTCCAACCTCCTCCGCCGTTGTATCGTCGGAGGGTGCCGCCCCGACGCGCCAGCCACCCATTTCACCCCTCACAGGGTCGAGGCACTTTGCCCTTGACCCAGTGAGCTTTCTGTGTTGCTTTCCAGGTCAAAAGAGGCCCATATGAGGACCTCAGCATCTAGGCACAGGAGCCCAGCTCTGCCTTCGTCGCCGGAGCTCCTCGGAGCCTCCCGGCGTCATCGGAGGAGCTTGTCAGCTGCGGAGCATCGAGGCGGATCTATTCCACACCCTAGCAGCAGCAGAGGAGGATCCCAGCGCGAGTATCGAGCTGGCAAACTTCGCCGGTGAGCTGTTCATCCAGGACCTCCCTCAACTGTCCGTTCACCCTCGCCGCTCCAGTTTCGATCAGATCCGTTCATTTGAGGAGACGTCCTTCACCGTCAGATCAGTCGAGGGTTGATCTGGACCATCCGAGCCAACGAAGGGGTGCCTTCGATCCTCCACCGTCAGATCTCCCACGTAGCACGCCCTTAGCCATCCGAGTTAATAAAGGGTAATTTACCCTTACGCCCTTTTCCTTTTGATTTTTATTAATTAGTCCTGTAAATATAAAAGACAGTTGTTTTTATTTTTGGATAATTGCAGTTAGGACCTGGATGTTTAGTTTAATTGCATATTAGTGCCTGTTTGTGTATGTCATGTGCATCGACACGTGAGACCTGGAATTTTTGCAATATAGATCATGTGCTTCTTGTGCTTTATGGTTTGAACTTTTAGAAAAAGGATTTACATTTCAGTCCTTCCGTGCCTGGTCCACGTGCTCTTCACGTGTTTGATTGGACTTTTTGCACATTGGGCCCTGGGCTTTTATGCCGTGTTATTGATTGGCCTCTGGACTAAGTTTTTGTTACATTTAGGTCCCTATGCACTGTGGGCTTTTGTTTGATTTAAATAAAATATCAAAATTAACCCAAAACGAGTGAAAATTGGATACGTGTAAAATTTTCCCTAATTTTGGGTACATTTCTAAGCCTTTTTATTATTTTTAAAAATTCAAAAACCTTCATTTTTGCCTCTGTTCAGTTTATAAAATCCAAAAAAATATAAAAACTCTTTTAAAAATTCTAAAAAATCCAATTTTATTTAGTTTTGTGTGTTTGATTTTCTGTTCATTTGTGGTTATTTTTGGATTTATAAAAAGCTGAAAAATTAAAAAACCCATAAAAACTCATAAAATTATAGAAAATCATAGAATATTCAAAAATTAACAAACTCTTCTTCCGAATTTTGTTTATTATTTCTATTTTCAAAGAAAAATACCGTCAGGCTCTTTTACGACCATTTTATGTTTTAATTTGGTCCTCCAAGCCTGATTAGACAGTTTTATCTTATTTTTGCCTTCTTTCATTTTTAGAAAATTCCATAAAAATAAAAAAAGTCTCAAAAATTCACCAAAACAGTAAAAAATCTATAAAACATAAAAATATTTTTATTTGAATTTTTGGACTATTTTTGAGTAATTAAATAATTGTTGAAGTTGTGTGTATTTGTCCTTTTATTATTTTCCTTATTATTAAAAATCCCAAAAAAATATAAAAATATTAAAAACCACCAAAAAATATTTGTTTTATTTTCTTTTATTTTTCGACTACTTCGTAGGCCGTAAGGCCATCTCGTGCTCCTTGAGATCAACCCTGGGAGCTATACCATGTTAATCACATAGCGAGACTGCTATTTTGGTTTTTATCGATTTTTATCTTTTCGATTGGTGGTCTGATTTTGTTTCTTGATCGAGCTCTGAGTCCTGAGTGACTGAGGTCGCAACGACCTTAGTGATTCCTTTACCATAGTCTATCAGGCGGCTCATCAGAATGGTGCCGTTGCCGGGGAGGACGACTTAGTAGTCTGTTTCATTTTCATTTTATTTTGTTTTCTTTTTCGCGGCTTTCTGCGGCTTTTTCTTTTTCCACGGCTTTTCGCGGCTTTTTCTTTTTCTTTTATTTTCATTTTTATTTTCTTTTATTTTTGTTTTTGGTAGTTTGCTTGTTTATTTTTATTTCTATTTTTGCATATATACCCTGTTTTCTTTTTCTTATTTTATTTGCTTTATTTCTATCTAGTTTGTGACACTCTGATTGTTTCTTACGAGGGCCTGAGTGCCGAGGCAGCTTCTTCGGATACCGAGGCAACCGCGGGAGTTGGAGGCAGCTTCCTTCTCTACGAAGCTGTAGGAGAGCGCGAGGAGCGACCATGAGTGTGGGAGCCACGGAATAGCCGCGGAGTTAGATAGATTAGTTTAGGTTTTATTTCCAGCACTATTTAAACTATTGTTGTAATAATACAGGGACAGGACACTCAACCGGACTTCTTAGACTCTCGGGGTCTGTTTCGCCGAGCACCGGTGTGCTCGGTGGACCCCTCGGCTTTTTCGCGATTTTTACGTGGCTTTCTACCGTTTATTTCTTGCCTTTCTATTTCTCGCTGATTTCAGCCCCTAGCATTAGGATTTTTGCTTGACTGTGATGTAAATAAATAGGATCCAAACACCTTAATAACCTTTCCTGTACCTATAGATCGATTAATTGGACCTAAATAAAAAGATTAATAAAAAGAATATTTGGTCACCTGAGGGGTCGCGTGCTGCTAGAGGTCGTATACAGCGCTGGCAGGACCCGTTGTGGCGGGCACCGATCGATATCCGGGACCGGACACCGATCTCTCTTGATTGACCACTTAGCCACCGTTCTGTCGAGTAGAACTGCTTGATTAGGGCTCGGATTTCCGCCTGCATCATTTAGGTAGTTTTATTTCTGTCTTTAAATTCTACACGGATCATTTTGCATGTAGACTGCTGGAGTCAGGTACGCATTTCTTACTCCGCATGCATCATTGATTTCTCGCGCATCGGCTTTTTCGACTTCTCCCCCGATTTTTGGACTTAAATAACCAGGAGAACTGAAAAATTCATTAGGTGTTTGTTTTTATTTGAAAAATACCTAAAAATTTGAACCATAAAATTGGGTCTGGTTAACTCTATTTGACCCTAAAAGACACTCACCAAAAAAAACTTGTCTTGGGGAGAGCAACCCCCTCCTTGTCTGGTTTGCTTGCGCGAGAGAGTGACCCGCACACTAGGCTAGAGCCATATCCGAGCCCCGATCAGACTACCGACCTTTTATACGGGACTGTCTGGTTGGCGGATTGGATTCCCAACAGGTCACGTTAATCGCTTTGCTATCTTGACTTGATTACCTAATAAAAACTGACAAGATAATTGATCGAACCTTTACGGTCTTCAACTCGCGTTGCGTGGTGAATCAGGGGTTTGTTTGCTGATCATTGTTGTTTCCAGATCCCATCTGCCCGACTCGCCAGATCAAGATGATGGGCAGAAGGTCCCTTAGGCAGCCTTTGGCTGCACTGCTACCCAGCCTTCTGCCCGTTCATCTAGGTTGGTTCACGAGAGCTGAGACCCTCTCTCCGAACCTGAGTTCGACTCCACCCTGTTCTCCCTCTACCCCCTTCTTTCAGTTCAGAGATATCGGTGCCAGATGAGAGACTACTATCAGATGATTTATCGGCACCTGAGTTTGGGTCTTTTGCCTTTGCAGAGACCATGGCCTGCAGCAGTGATGATCACACAAGAGGTCCCCAGCCCCAGCAGATAATCATCACGGACCAGGGTGCGATCAACTCCACCCTGATCGCCTCCCTCGAGACAGTTTAGCAGCAGTTGAGGATCATGGAGCTTTTATGATAGAGATGAGGCGTGAGATGGAGCAGATGCAAGCAGACCACGACCAGCCGGGCCAGGAGATGGGCTGAGGAGACCCGATGATGCAGCATCAGCCGCAGCCGCAACTGCAGGTGCAGCCGCCGCAGCAGCGGCAGCACCGGACCAGTCGAGACTGATGCGAGAGTTACACAACCCCGGATCGACACTGACGCATTGTTGGGTCATGTTACCAGCAATCATGGGGGACTTCAAGTTCCCCCCGAACACTTTGCAGCTCCTCCCCCGGTTCCATGGGCTCGCCACAAAGGAGCCCCATCTCTACCTTTAGGAGTTCTTGATGATCTGCAGCACAGTCCACGACAGATAGGTGGACGAGGATACCATCCGCATAATCGCCTTCCCCTTCTCACTAGCAGACAGAGCAGCCACCTGGCTGAAGCACTTGGGGAAGTTTGTCTACACCTGGGAGCAGCTCCGCACCGAGTACTTGAACAAGTACTATCCACTCGGGCGGACGAATGCAGCGAGGGCCTTGATCAGCAACTTCTCCATGCTCCCCAACGAGCAGTTCCATTAGGCATGGGAGAGGTTCAGAGAGTTGACAAACAGATGCCCACACCATGAGATCTTGAAGACAAACCTTGTTAAGAGCTTCTTCTGCAGGCTGACACCAGAGCTATAGGGCCTGGTGAATGCTTCTTGTGGCGGGTCCTGTTTTGCCAAGGATGAGGATCAGGTCTGGGCCATCTACAAGGAGATGGCCGAGAACTACACGGTGATGTCCCAGACCCGCCTCTACACATAGGGGCGCCACCAGCCACAGACCCTGTAGTACCAGAGGATAGCACGGGTTGACGCCGGTCCATCCACTTTGTCAGCGGCAGCAGCACAGGCCGAGTCCACAGCTACTGACATGGGTATCATCAGTGAGAAGCTGGACCGAATGGAGATCATAGAGAAGAAGCAGTGCCAGGGCATCACACAGATGGAGCAGATAGCACAGACTCTGAGTGACCTGAAGACACAACTCATGTGTCTCTAGGAGGCACCGATGGCTTCCCAGCACCGTCTTCAGGCACGAGGTGATCTGAGTAGCACCGACAGTTCGTCCCAACGCTCCAGCCACTAGCAGCCTAGACAGGTTCACCTTGTACAGGCGGAGCCATACCAGCATCCGCAACCTTCTTACCAGTCACCACCATCTCCAGACACACAGATGGTGGTATACCAGCCGGATCAGCCTCTAGCAGTACTCCCGCCACCCTCGTATGAGTCAGAGCCATTGATGGATGTCAACGAGATTTGGTACGACCGACCCCAGCCCGGTATACGACGAGACCATCCTGGATTCCATTGGTCGGCCGGAGGTTCCAGATCCCAGCAGCAGCCGTCAGGACAGGGTGGCCAGTACGGCCACCAGAGAGATCACCAGCGGCAGTAGCCCCCAGTGTACTAGCAGCAACAGCAACAATAGTCACAACAACATGGTCCTCGTCCCTATCAGCAGGGACATTCTTGGAGTCATGATCAGCCTCACCAGCAACAGTATCATCCTCAGTCGTACCCCTCTCACCCGTAGCACCAGCAGCAGCAACCTCACTACCAACGAGGCCACCCGTCAGGTTCTCATGGGCCATCCTATGAGAACCCCGCCTTGGACGACATAGCCCGCCTCCTTACCGATCAGCAGGCTACCTTCAGACGGGAGATGGATGAGTTCTGCCAGGAGATGCGGGAGATTGTGAGAGGGAAGGCTGCCATCCCTGCCCAGATCGAGCCCAATCCGAACAACCTCAACAAGAAGTCTGAGCAGGTAGATTTCACAGATTATGCCACTCTGAGTGATTCATTTGGTGATATGTTTGCCTATCTGTTTGATACTGACTTTGTCTTACTTAGGAGCGGTAGGATGCCAGCAGGAGGCGCCTCGTCTGAGCGACACCCCTAGGACACTTCTAGAGTGCCAGGCGAGGAGGAGAGCGGTGCTGATGCCGCTATAGATGATGATGGTGGTGCTGACGCCACCATGGATGCTGATCCCACCAACGGTACTGAGGCCGTTGTTTCACCAGATGGAGGAGGTGGTACTGATGCCACCAGTGTTGCCGAGCCAGAGCGCGGTACTGATGTCGCAAGTCGACTAGCCGAGGGTGGTGCTGATGCCACCATTTTTACTTCTGAGAGTCCTGTAGTCTTTCCTTCTGTACATGTATCTCAGGACACTTCTGGCAATAAAGGAAAGGGTTTGTTTTCTTCTGATCCACCTGTGGTGCTTGATGTATGTGTGGATTCTGCCATCGAGCAGCTTAGACCCTCTCCTAGTCCTTCATCTGAGAAGGACCCTGTGATCCCCTTCCCTAGAGCACTTCACATGGAAAAGGGGAAGAAAATAGAAAATCCAAAAAAGAGGCAGCAGGAAGAGTTCATCCAGCAGATGATCGACCGCTTCCACATTCAGCTGACTCTTCAGGAGGCTTTGCAACACATCCCTCTACTCCAAAGATCGCTCAAAGACAGGACCATAGTTAGGAGGAAGAGGAGGAACCACCAGTCCGAGATCCATGTGCTGACCAGAGCCACTTGTTTCGCGATTCAGAACCGTCTGCCGGCCAAGAGGCTAGATTCATGAGCCCCATATGTCAGATGCCATATTAGAGAGCAGAGGTTCGACCACACTCTATTAGATAGCGGTTCATCGATCAACCTACTTCCGGCAACCCTTCTCGACCGATTCGAGTTGGGCACTCTACGACAGAGCAGGACAGTCCTTCAGTTTGCTGATCGATCTGTCAAGAGGCTGAAGGGGTTGCTGAGGGACATTGTCGTCACTATTCAGGGCCTGCAATTCCCTGTGGACTTTGTAGTGTTGGACATGGAGATCCCTGAGTTAGTGCCCATCATTCTAGGTCGCCCGTTCTTGGCCACAGCCAATGCAGTGATCGACCATGATAGCGGGAAGGTATACTTTCGTGTCGAGGGAGAAAGTGTACAAATAGAGATTGTCGAGGACATCCGAGTCAGAGATGCAGCATGCTCAGAGCCGACTACTGATTCAGAGCAGATGACAGATGCAGGGCCAGACATCCACCAGGACTGCGACTTCGTGATTACAGATGATGAGGTACTTTGGGCAGATCCAGTCGCACATGCCATCCTCTCATCTTCAGAGTCCGCTGAGGCAGAGACACCAGCAGAGGAGAGCTTGGAGAGCACATTCCTGGTCCAGGATACTTTCCAGTCGGTAGAGCCGGTTCTTGACCATGAGACAGATTTTTGTGATGATGATACAGATCCCTCGGAGTCAGATTTTGATTGGGCAGAGTTTGATGATTTTATACCAGATCTGACTTCTACTGAGCCTACAGCTAGGGAGGAGGTAGATGCCATGCAGAGCAGAGACAGTCCAGCAGAGCAGCCTTCTCCAGATTCTGATTGTGAACGAGAGTTCCAGTTCTCCCATGCAGATTTGGCAGCATTCACTCAGAGCTTTCAGTGGCCAGATCCACCAGCACCGACATGTCTAGAGCTGAAGCCACTTCCTACGTCGCTGAAGTATAGGTTCCTTGCGGGTGAGCATGAGATGTACCCAGTCATTATCTCTGCCGATTTGACTGGAGAGCAGGAATCCCGTCTGATGGGGGTTCTTGAAAAGAACCACAAGGTGATAGGATGGAGCGTAGCCGATCTCCAGGGGATAAGTCCGTCCCTGTGCTCCTACCATATCTATCTCGAGGATGAGGCGAAGCCATCGCTTGAGTTCCAGCGGCGGCTGAACCCGAATCTGAGAGAGGTTGTCATGAAGGAGATTTCTAAATGGTGGAGCGCCGATTTTATCTACCCCATCTCCGACTCCAAGTGGGTCAGTCCGTTGCATGTGGTGCCCAAGAAGACGGGCATCACTACAGTTGTTAGCGAGTCTGGTGAGGAGATTGCTACCCGGGTACGCACTTCTTGGCGGGTCTGTGTGGATTACAGATGACTCAACTAGGCCACCAAGAAGGATCATTTCCCCCTACCCTTTATAGACCAGATCATTGAGAGACTAGCAGGGAAGAGCCATTACTGTTTTCTGGATGGGTACTCCGGCTACAACCAGGTGGCCATCGCTCCCGAGGACCAGGACAAGACTACCTTCACATGTCCCTTCGGCACATACGCCTTCAGACGCATGCCATTTGGGCTATGCAATGCCCCTGCGACTTTTCAGAGATGCATGCTGTCTATATTTTCGGACATGGTGGGGGAGTGCTTGGAGATCTTCATGGATGATTTCTCGGTCTACGGCGATGGATTCGACTCCTGTCTTGACTGCCTAGACCGAGTCCTTCAACAATGCATTGAGGTTCACCTTGTGCTGTCTTGGGAGAAGAGTCACTTCAAGGCGACTTAGGGGACGGTGCTTGGCCATATCATCTCCAACAGGGGCATGGAGGTTGATCCGGCCAAGGTAGATGTCATTAGAAAACTCGCACCACAGTCCAACTTGAGGCAGTTTCGGTCTTTTCTGGGGCACGTCGGTTTCTACCGGCGCTTCATTCATGATTTCAGTAGGATTGCCCGACCGTTAATTGATCTGCTGACGAAAGACACCGAGTTCCTTGTCGATGACAAGTGTCTTTCGTCATTTGAGACTTTCAAGGGATGTGTTGTTGAGGCTCCTGTTCTCCAGCCGCCTGATTGGTCTCTCCCATTCGAGATCATGACGGATGCCTCCAATTTTGTCGTAGGGGCCATGCTGGGACATTGGAGGGATGGAGTCCCATTTTCCATTCACTACGCTAGTCGTACATCGGATGCCGCACAACGGAACTACACAGTCACTGAGAAGGAGATACTAGCCATAGTTTTTGCCCTAGATAAGTTCAGATCTTAAATCATAGGATCTAAAGTAACCTTATACACTGATCATACCGCCATCAGGTACCTCATGGCAAGGAAGGATGCCAAAGCCAGATTGACCAGATGGATCCTTCTACTCCAGGAGTTCGACAAAGAGATTAAGGATAAGCCTAGAGTCAAGAATATGGTGGCGGATCATCTCTCCCGATTAGAGCATCTTGAGGATTCTGAGCAGACTGAGCCTATATGTGAGACCTTCCCAAATGAGGTGATCCTTGCTATCGCCTCTCTCCCGTGGTACGCCGATATTGTGAACTTTCTTGTTGCTAAGAAAGTTCCACAGGATTGGCCCAGGCAGAGACTTGAGACCTTCCTCGCGAAGGCCAAGTCCTACCACTGGGAGGATCCCATCCTTTACCACGAAGGAGGAGATAGCGTCTAACGTAGGTGCATTCCTCAAGAGGAGCACCATAGCGTCCTCACTTACTGCCACAAGCTTGAGGCAGGGGGACATCACTCTGGGAGGAGAACGACACAGAAAGTGCTCCAATCCGGCCTATGGTGGCCTACCCTCTTCAAGGACTCTGATGAGTTCATGAAGAGGTGTACTGACTGTCAGAGGATGGGCACTTGTGGACAGCGTGATATGATGCCGATGCAGCCCATTCACTTCTGTGAGGTTTTTGACGCATGGGGTATCGATTTCATGGGTCCATTCCCTAAGAGTCAGGGATTCGAGTACATTCTGTTGGTCGTGGATTATGTGAGTTGTTGGGTCGAGGCCATCCCCGCCCGAACCACAGATTCTAGGACTGTTTGCAGATTTTTGAGGAAGCATATCATTTCATGGTTCGGGGTACCTCGAGTGTTGATATTTGACGGGGGGTCTCATTTCGTCAACGACCAGGTGAAGGCCCTTTCTAGCGAGTTCGACATAGACCATCGAGTTGCCACTCCATACCATCCTCAGATGAATGGTCTTGCCGAAGTGTCGAACAGGGAGATCAAGACTATATTGCAGAAAGTCATCCGCCCTGACCGAAAGGATTGGTCATAGCTTTTGGACTCGGTCCTATGGGCATATCGGACATCTTTCAAGACACCTTTGGACACATCTCCCTTTCGCTCGTTTATGGCAAGCCGTGCCATTTACCTGTTGAGCTGAGACATAGGTCACTTTGGGCTGTCACAGATATACTTTTGGATCCAGATAGTGTAGGAGATCAGAGGAGGGAAGAGTTAGCAACCTTAGAGGAGCTTCATGATACCGCCTTCTCAAACAGCCTACAGTACAAGGAGAGACTGAAGGAGTGGAATGATTCTCATATCAGCCACAAGCATTTTGAGCCTGGACAGAGAGTATGGATGTTTGATGCTAGGCTTCGTCTATTTCCAGGGAAGCTACAGAGCAAATGGAAGGGACCGTATTTGGTGAGAAAGGTACACGACAATGGGAGTATTGATATATCTGAGTTGTCTTCTGAGAGTACCTTTTGAGTGAACGACCAGCGGCTCAAGCCATTTCTAGATCATGAGCTACGGGTCGTTGATGTTGCCCTATTCACTTTGCGTGAGATGTGGTCTCTTGACTCACATCTATTGCATCTCACGCCTGATTATCACTGTTCTCCCAACTTATATAGATCCAGTTGTCCATATCACTCTATTCTTTAGTCCCACATCCCTTTCCTCATCTTTTGATTATGCTATACATAGGGTGTACTTTACCCTAAGTATAGGGGTGATGTAGGACTCTCGGGTATTTCTTTTGATTCATTTTTACCCCTATTTTTGCAGCCTATACTTAGGGATATTTTACCCTAAGTATGGGGGGTAGACCCCGTACATTCTCCACTCGGTTTTCCCTTCGTATACAACCTGCTATACTTAAGATTATTTGATCCTAAGTATAGGGGGAAAAGCCAAGATCCTCTTGATTTCTATTATTTCATTCATCTTTGTATATAGCCTTCCTTTTCACTTCCCTATATTAAGCACGAGTTATGTCTTCTTCATCGCTCTTGACTCTGAGGACATCGTTCGAGCTAAGTATAGGGGGTGTGTGTATATATTTCACATATACTTTAGCCATAACTCGTACTTTGTGTGAGTGTGTTAAAAAATAAAAATGGCTAAAATCCCAAAAATCCATAAAAATTAAAAAATTTTCCCTGTAAATAAACATTCTTTTATTTGCACATACATAGCTATTGTACAAATTATTTTGGTAAAAATGTTTTCAAAAACTTTTTGTGTAAATTGTGTGTAAATATGTGCGTATCAAAATTATGTATATAGTACAAAATTTTTCCAAAGTGTTTTGAAAATCAAAAGTTTGCAAAAACCTTGTGTAAATTTGTGTAAATATTTTGCAAAACTTGCATTCATGCATACATTCATGATTTCAAAACATTTTTCAAAAATTTTGCATATGTGTAAATTTTGTGTAAATAGCATCCTTATATATTTGTATAGTTTTTCCTAGATTATAGTTGACATTTAAACTAGCCTGGAATTAAATTGGGAAATGGAGCTTGATTAAGATCTTAATCCACCTAATTATGAGAGGAACCTTATAGGGCTTAGGGTTAAGGCTTTTCAGGTCCATGTTAACTTAATTCTTTGAGTCCACTAGGCTATGATCACATGTCATCTCAATGAGCCTAAGTATAGCACTTAACAACACACACATGACTCATACAGACAATGGCTTGACTTGGACCCGCACTTTACACTGAGCTCTCTACGGATGAGGTGGTGAGGAGGCAGTCTTCTTTGACTTGGGGTAGCATATGAGGGTAGTACTTCTAGGCGGAACTTCTCTTCTTCTTTTAGTAAAGGAAGTGCGTCTCAACCTGGTCTGGTTGCCATGAGGTCTAACGACAGGAGTTGTGGGTTGCAATAATGCTTCAAAAGAGGGATAGTCTACTGGCTCAAGAGGAAAAACTCCTTATGTACATATGCTGCACCGTGTAAATATGTTGTATATATGCACTTGAAAAAAATGCAAAAGAAAAATAACTCCAAAAAAGTGGTGGGTCTGATAGAAAATGATAATCCCACCGGAGTATGTATATAGTGCAAATAAGCAAAGCTTGAGACTCATGTTCCATCTTATGTAGCTTGTAGCAAGGAGACTTAGCTACACTGGTTGAGCTCCCAAGGATACATCGCTACACTGGCCATGGTCCATTCTCTTCTTCCCCCTCTTCTTGAGCTGGTTGAACTTGAACTTAGAAGGGAATACCCCGCTCCTCGAGGAAAGAGTGGCCAGACTAGGGTCATAGAGTTACCTCGTTGGGGAGGGTTGTCAAGTTGCTACTTCTGAGGTAGAGAGATAGCCCTCACTTACACTGTACAAGGAAAGATTCATGGTCTTCAGGGTTTGTGTATGTAGACTTGTTCTGATCTGGATTATTGAGGAGTCTTGATTATAGATTAGTGGATCTTAGAGGCTATTGAGTTTTAAACCTAAGTCAATAAGGTTCCGACACATTAATAATCCAAATATTTGATCGAGCTCCATAATTCAATTTACTGAAGGCAAGTTTAATAATCAGCATTAATCCATGCATTTTCTCCTCTTTTTCTTTTTCTTTTTCACTTCTTTTTCAAATAAGTGTTTGCTAAGGGACTAGCAAAGTTAAGTATGGGGGGTTATGAATACCCATTCATCACTCCTTATTCTTTTATTTTAGCTACAAAACCTATGCAAAACACATATATATACTTGTAAATATCAATAATTATCATTCAACATGCATTGTGTAATTATGAATAGTTAGCTTGTTTTTGTGCATAAATAAAAGAATAAAGAAATAAAAGAAAAAGAGGGAGATATCTAGAATAAATATTGAGCAACCTAATCCCAAGGGAGGGCTCAGCATGGGCCTGACCGCAAAAGGACCCAAGTAGAGAGAGATAAGGAAGCTCAAGTCTGTATACATACCTGTAAATAAATAAAAAGTATTTTCCTCGTATTCAAATAAAATTGGGTGTGTATTTATATGTATATATTTGTAAATATTAAATTAAAATAAAAATGAGAAAAATAAAAGAAAATTAAAAAGAAAATAAAATACCCTTCCTCATTGTATATACACCATGTACATAAAACTACTCAAGTATTTATTTTCTTCTTGTAAATAAATATTTAAAATTCCATAAAAATATATTTACATTCCTTATTTCATGGTGTAAATAAATAAAATAAAAACAATAAAAATAAAATAAAATAAAAGAAATAAAAGTAAAATCAATTTCCAACATTGTACATATACCATGTATGTATATAAATAAAGGTCATTATTTTACCCTTGTAAATAATTAATAAAAATAAAATAAAAATACACTTTTGTTCCAAATTTTATTCTATAAATAAATAAAATATAAAATTGGAATAAATTGTATAAAAATAAATAATTAAAAATCAAAAATCAAAAATACATATTGTATATACCTATATATAATAATCATATTTTGTAAATACATTATTTATATTTCAAAAAAATAAATAAAAATTACAAAAAAAATTTAAAAATAAAGAAACAATTTTCATGTTTTCACTTTTTCGAAATTCAGCCATTTACTATTTATTATTTCATTTCCAAATATTTAATAATTGGCGCGCTCTCATTGGTCCACGAGGGATGTTGACCCTCGATCAACTCCCCCCCTTGGACCACTAGCTCGCGGATCCTGCGTGCTGACCTGACTTCGCCTAATTTTCGCGCAGCGATCCGACTACCTCTCACCTAAACCCCGGGCTCCGATCCTTCCTCTTGCATCCGAGACCTACGCCCGACATGTTTCCTAGGGGTCCGTGCTTCATAAAGCCGGACCCAACACCATCTTCTCGGACCTGCAGGAGTATATAGCTCCAACTCCGCCGCACGATTCACTCCATCTTTGGTGTCACCCCTTCCACCCAGGACCTCCACCCGATTCCTCTGAGTGACAGCTTTGGACCGGTGTGTTGCAGAGAGGAGGAGAGGCATCCCGTCACTGATCCGATAGCATCTCGCAGCTGTGCGCCGCCTAGAGCAGCGCCCGAGCCTCGGGCCTTCGACGACCCTCGAGGCGAAGACCAGAGCTCCCAGAGCTCATCCCCAGTCGATCCCACACATCAGGTAACCTTGATTCTTCCCATATTTCTTTAATTTCTGATTTCACCCAAATCGCTCCGATCATCCCTTTCATCGATTCCGGCCACTTCGTCCATCCATTTTATCGACCGAATTGATCATCATCATCGCCATACTCCTCTCCATCTGCTACGCCTGTCCTTCCAACCCAGTTCGCCCCGGAACTGGGAGTCCACCCTCCTCCGCCGTCGCATCGTCGGAGGGTGCCGCCCCGACGCGCCAGCCACCCATTTCTCCCCTCACAGGGTCAAGGCACTTTGCCCTTGACCCAGCGAGCTTTCTATGTTGCTTTCTAGGTCAGAAGAGGCCCATCTGAGGACCTCAACATCCAGGCACAGGAGCCCAGCTCCGCCTTCGTTGCCGGAGCTCCTCGGAGCCTCCTGGTGTCATCGGAGGAGCTCGTCAGCTGCGGAGCATCGAGGCTGATCTATTCCGCACCCTAGCAGCAGCAGAGGAGGATCCCAACGCGAGTATCGAGCCGGCAAACTTCGCCGGTGACCTGTTCATCTAGGACCTCC
This sequence comes from Ottelia alismoides, assembly GCA_037367405.1. Classification (NCBI taxonomy): domain Eukaryota; kingdom Viridiplantae; phylum Streptophyta; class Magnoliopsida; order Alismatales; family Hydrocharitaceae; genus Ottelia; species Ottelia alismoides. Next base: position 273,019 of record JAZKJV010004772.1, read on the forward strand.
CTCAGCCGTCCGTTCACCCTCGCCGCTTTAGTTTCGATCAGATTCGTTCATTTGAGGAGCCGTCCTTCACCGTCAGATCAGGTCGAGGGTTGATCTGGACCGTTCTAGCCAACGAATGGGTGCCTTCGATCCTCCACCGTCAGATCTCCCACGTGGCACGCCCTCAACCATCCGAGTTAATAAAGGGTAATTTACCCTTAGGCCCTTTCCTTTTGATTTTTATTAATTAGTCCTGTAAATATAAAAGACAGTTGTTTTTATTTTTGGATAATTGCAGTTAGGACCTGGATGTTTAGTTTAATTGCATATTAGTCCCTGTTTGTGTATACCACATGCATCGACACGTGAGACCTAGAATTTTTGCAATATAGATCCTGTGCTTCTTGTGCTTTATGGTTTGAACTTTTAGAAATTGGATTTACATCTCAGTCCTTCCATGCCTGGTCCACGTGCTCTGCGCGTGTTTGATTGGACTTTTTGCACATTGGGCCCTGGGCTTTTATGCCGTGTTAGTGATTGGCCCCTGGACTAAGTTTTTGTTACATTTAAGTCCCTGTGCACTGTGCGCTTTTGTTTGATTTAAATAAAATATCAAAATTAACCCAAATCGAGTGAAAATTGGACACGTGGCTCCTGCCATTGTGTAAAATTTTCCCTAATTTGTGGGTACATTTCTGAGCCTTTTTATTATTTTTAAAAATTCAAAAGCCTTCATTTTTGCCTCTGTTCAGTTTATAAAATCAAAAAAAAAAAAATAAAAACTCTTTTAAAAATTCTAAAAATCTAGTTTTATTTAGTTTTATGTGTTTGATTTTCTATCCTTTTGTGGATATTTTTGGATTTATAAAAAGCTTAAAAATTAAAAACCCTTAAAAACTCATAAAAATTATAAAAAAATCATAGAAAATTCAAAAATTAACAAACTCTTCTTCTGAATTTTTTTTATTATTTCTATTTTTCAAGAAAAATAGGTCCATGCTCTTTTAGGACCATTTTATATTTTAATTTGGTCCTCCAAGCCTTACTGGACAGTTTTCTCTAATTTTTGCCTTCTTTCATTTTTAGAAAATTCCATAAAAATCATAAAATTCTCAAATATTCATCTAAAACAGTAAAAAATCCATAAAACATAAAAATATTTTTATTTGAATTTTTGGACTATTTTGAGTAATTAAATAATTACTTGACGTTGTGTGTATTTGTCCTTTTATTATTTTCCTTATTATTAAAAATCCCAAAAAATATAAAAATATAAAAAACCACCAAAAAATATTTGTTTTATTTTCTTTTATTTTTCGACTACTTCGTAGGCTGCAAGGCCATCTCGTGCTCCTTGAGACCGACCCTGAGAGCTATACCAGGTTAATCACATAGCGAGATCGTTATTTTGGTTTTTATCGATTTTTATCTTTTTGATTGGTGGTCTGATTTTGTTTCTTGATCGAGCTATGAGTCCCGAGTGACTGAGATCGCAACGACCTTAGTGATTCCTTTACCTTAGTCTATCGAGCGGCTCATCACTCACCTCAGCACCTATACTTAGCCTTCCTTCAGGACACGGTAATTATGTAATCTATAGCGATGCCTCAAGACAAGGGCTGGGATGCATCTTAATGCAGAATGATAAGGTTATTGTTTATGCTTCTAGACAGCTAAAACAACATGAGTTAAATTACCCAACTCATGACCTTGAGTTTGCTGCTATAGTATTTGCCTTAAAGATCTGGAGACACTACCTATATGGAGAAACTTGTCGAATATTTACGGATCACAAGAGTTTGAAATATATTTTCTCTCAGAAAGAGTTGAATTTAAGGCAAATAAGATGGTTAGAGCTAATCAAAGATTATGATTGTTCCATAGAATATCACTCGGGGAAAGCAAATGTCGTAGTTGATGCTCTCAGTCGAAAGTATAAGGGTCAGCTATCTCACTTAAAAGCAAAATATTTACAGTTGAAAGAGTTACATGCAAAGTTAACCATAAATAGCTCTTGAGCCTTATTAGCATCCTTACAAGTGAGACCCATATTATATGATAAAATTAAGGAAATACAAGTTCATGATTCTGAAATCATTAGAATGATTGAGAAGATTAAAGGAGGAGATGAAGCCGGGTATAGAATAGATGGTCAAGGGGTCTTATTCTTTAAAGGAAGATTGTGTGTACCGATGAAATCTGATATAAAGACTGAGATTCTGGAAGAGGCACATAACTCCATGTATACTATGCACCCAGGAAGTACTAAGATGTATAGAACACTTAAGAGCTACTATTGGTAGCCTGGCATGAAAAGAGAAATTGCAGAGTATGTTTCTAGATGTTCAATATGCCAACAAACAAAATCGGAGCGTTTGAGACTTGCAGGGACTTTACATCCACTTCCAATACCAGAATGGAAATGGGAACACATCACTATAGATTTTATTATAGGAATTCCAAGGACCCGTCGAGGTCACGATGCAATATGGGTCATAGTAGACAGATTAACCAAATCTTCACATTTCTTAGCCATTAACATGACATACAGTCTAGACTGCTTGGGAAAGATCTTTGTTAATGAGATAGTTAGCCGTCATGGGGCTCCTGTGTCAATTGTTTCTGATAGAGATCCACGATTCACTTCTAAGCTTTGTCCAAGCTTACATAAAGCTATGGGAACGAAGTTAGCATTTAGTACAACCTTTCATCCTCAAACAGATGGCCAATCAGAACGAACTATCCAGAATCTAGAAGACATGCTTAGAGCTTGTGCACTGAGCTTTAAAGAAAGCTGGGATGAACATATCTCACTTATAGAGTTTGCATACAATAACAGCGATCATGCTAATATTGGGATGGCACCTTATAAATCCTTATATGGTAGACCATGTAGAACACCTATCTGTTGGAGTGATGTTGGAGAACGAAAATTGATTCAACCTAAATTAATACAAAGCACAATAGAAAAAGTTGAGGAAATCAAGAGATGCTTAAAGGCAATGCAAAGCAGACAGAAAAGTTATGCAGATAAACGAAGGAGAGACTTAGAATTTCAAGTGGGAGACCATGTATTTCCGAAAGTATCTCCATGGAAAAGCCTAATCAGATTCGGGAAGAAAGGAAAATTAAGCCCAAGATACATTGGCCCTTACGAGATCACAGAGAGAATTGGAAGTGTGGCCTATTGTCTTCGACTTCCATCTGAACTAGCAAGGATACATGATGTCTTTCATATCTCCACACTTCGGAAGTATATTTCAGATCCAACCCATATGATACAACCCCAAGATATTCAATTGAAGGAAGATCTATCATACAAAGAGGTTTCTGTAGAAATTCTAGATTATAAAGTACAAGAGCTTCGTACAAAGAAGTTTCCCTTAGTTAAAGTTTTATGGAGGAGTCACGCAATAGAAGAAGCCACATGGGAACGAGAGGAAGAAATGAGATCTCAATATCCCCACTTATTTTCAAGCTAGCAAAGGTACTTAAATTTCGAGGACAAAATTTATTGCAAGTAGGGGAGAAATTGTAATACGCATTTTGAGTAGTTGTGACTACACTATGCTTTTGAATGTTATCAAGTATTATTTCAAGGAAATGTTAAATTGATAGTGTTTACACTATAAGTTTGACACAGTCAATAGATTCACCTTGATGCAACGATTTCATTGAAACTTGTTTTGTGTAAATCAGAGACCATCTTGAATAATTATGACATTAAAAGGTTCTCTGGATTTTGAAGCACATCCAACACAGCACCACATCTAGAAATCTGGAAGTATGGTAGTAGCTTATAAGTAGTAAAAGCCACTACTAGTATAAGGCCCAAAACGTTATAGATTTATACTCATTAGACCATAATCACATCATTAAGACTAATTAACATGATTAGTACTAATTACCCATCATTAGTGATAGTTAAGTGTCATTAGCAAAAGTAGGACACATGGAGAGTAAATCATGGGACACGTGTCATTATATATTTAGGACAAGTGTCAAAAATTCAATAGTACCATATGTCATTGATGAATACCCATTCATCACTCTTTATTCTTATATTTTAGCTACAAAAACCTATGCAAATGCATGTAGATACTTGTAAATAGGAATAATTACCAAAAGCATGCATTGTGTAAAAATCTATAATTAGCATGTTTTTGTGCAAAAATAAAAGAATAAAGATGAAAAAGAAAAAGAGGGAAATATTTAGAATAAATATTGAGCAACCTAACCCAAGGGAGGGCTCAGCATGGGCCTGACCGCATAAAAGCCAAAGTAGAGGGAGATAGGGGCTCATATGTAAATACCTATGTAAATAAAATAAAAATATATTTTCCTTACCCAAAAATATGCTTGTAAATATTTGTATATATTTAGCAATATAAAAACCAAATAAAAAGTTAAAAATCAAAAAGATTAAAAATCCCCTTTCACCATGTACATAAGCCACACCTATATGTATTTATTTAGCTTTATAAATATACAAAAGTAATTTTTATAAATAGTCTATGTTATATTTTGTAAATAAATAAAATAAAAACAATTAAAATCAAAACAAAATAAAAAGAGAAAAATTAAAAATACAAAAATACATTGTACATATACCATGTATATAGTTGTACATATCTATTTATTTCCCTTATGTATATAAATAATTAAAATCAAATAAAAACATCCTTTTATTCCTTATTTTATACTATAAATAAATAAAATATAAAATGGGAATAAAATTGTATAAAAATAACAATTAAAAATTCAAAATTAAAAACCTACATATTGTATATATACCTATATCTAACCCTACTATGTAAATACCTTATTTTTATTTCCAAAAATTAATTAAAAATCACCAAAAAATAGAAAAAAATAAAATAAAAATATTTCATGTTTTAAGTTTTTGTAAATTCGGTCATTTTCTAGCCTAAAATAAAGAAATAAAATGTCAATATTTGGTGGCTCGTGATTGGTCCACGGGGGTTTGTTGACCCCGGTCAACTTCCCCCGCGGACCTTCCTCTTTCGCGGATCAGGCAACCGACCCGTTTTCTCGATCTTTTGCCCGCCTGACCCGACCACTACTGACTCAAACCCCGGGCTCCGATTGCACTCCGATCATCCAGGACCCTCGCCCGGGGTGGGTTTGGAGGATCCGAGCTCCGTGCCACCCGCCCGACCTCCTTCTTCTCGGATCTCCCACCATATATCATGTCGTCTCCGGCGACCTAATACGGCCATCTTTGATCTTCCCCTCGGCGCCTGTGAGCTCCTCCAGTATCCCTGAGTGACAGCCGTGGTTCCTTGGAGTTGCAGCGAGGCCCGGGCAGCCGGGAGTCACTGATCCGGTGGAGAACACCACCGTGCGCCGCCGCGAGCGCGCTGAGCCTCGGGGAACTCGACGGCCCCTTGAGGTAACGACCGGGAGCTCCATTGGCTCCAGCCCAGTCGAATGCGCCCATCAAGTAGTTTCTTTAGCCCGTAGATTAGCGTAGAATAGGACTTTTCGATTTGCAGTAGCTTAGCTCCGCCGCCTCCGCCAACCGTTTCCGACTACCCATTTGTTCATCCGACACCGCCATCACCTCCGCCAGACTTCTATCCACCTGCTCCGCCCCTTCACTCCCCCTGTCTCGCCCCGGAGCAGGGTTACGGCTCTCCTCCCTCCGCCGCTCGCCGGAGTGCCCCCATCTCGCCGCACCGGTCACCTTCCGCCCGCTCTGACGGGTCGAGGTAGTTTGCCCTCGACCCCTCTTTCTTCCTGTGCAGGTATCCAGGCCTATCGACCTCATCTGGAGGTCGGAACTTCAGAGCACAACCGCTCCAGGTCATTCACATCGCTGGAGCTCTCTGGAGCTCCTCGCCTTCATCGGAGCAGAGCATCGGGTGCGGAGCTTCACGGCGAAGCTTTCCCGCACTTCAGGAGAGGCAGACAAGGACCACCGCGTGCACAGAGGGCCGACGAAAGTCGCCGGCGACTTGTTCTTCCAGGATCCTCGCTGACCGTCAGATCGTCCTCATCGCCCCAGTTATCATCTGAGCCATCCAATCCAGGCGAGCTGTCACCGTCCGATCGTCCCGAGGGTCTATCTTGACCATCCGAGCAGAGAGAGAGGCACCGGCTACCCGCGTCCGTCAGATCTGCCACGTGCCTTCTCCTCAGACGTCGATCCGGCCAACGTTCGAAAGGTTAAAGGCGCCGTCGTCCTCAGCCGTCAGATTCGCCACACGTCACACATCCGGCCTTCGACATTAAATAAGGGGTAAATTGTCTTAGGCCCCCTTTTCTTTTATGCATTTAGTTTTAGTCCTGTAAATATTTAGACCAGTTCTTTTATTTTTGTGAAAATTGCACTGTGGACCTCCATGTTTATCTGAGTTGCATTTATACCCCTGCCTATTGTGAACCACGTGCTTCGCCACGTGCTTTGTTGGTGTATTTGCAACTTAGCCCCTGTAGTTCTGTTTGTTCTGAAATGAAAGAAACTTTTTGATAATTGCATTTATACCCCTGTGCGTGGTTTTATTCCGCATGTGCGTGTATTTTAGGGTAAATTGCAACTAAGGCCCCTGGACTTTTGGTACGTGTTACCAATTAGTCCCTGGACCTTAGTTTCATTACAAATAGGTCCCTGAGTGCCCCAGGCACGTGCGTGGTGCGTGATTTGATGGGTTAATTGCACCTGGACCCCCAGAACTTCGGGTATTTGCACTTCAGTCCTTGTGCACAGTGCCCTCTTGTGAGTTTTGAATAAAATATCAAATCACCTCCAAATTTGATAAAAATTTGACACGTGGCTCCTGCCATGTTGTAGGATTTTTGAGAATTTTTGAGGACATTTCTGAGTTTATTTGCTATTTTTAAAAATTCAAAAACCTACATTTTAGCTACTGTCTAGATTTAAAAATTCCCAAAAAATATAAAAACCCCTCTAAAAATTCTATAAAAATTAGGTACTGTTTAGTTTAGTTTGCTTTAGTTTCTAGCCAATTTTGGCTATTTTTCATTGCTTAAAAACCATAAAAACTTAAAAAAACCTAAAAACTCATAAAAATTCTATTAAATAAATTAAAAACCCAAAAATAATAATTTTTGTACTCAAATTTTCCTTGTTTTCTCTACTTTACAGGAAAAATACCTCCAGGCCTTTTTGAGGCCCTTAGATATTTTATCTAGGGCTTTTGGGCCTGGCTGGACAGTACCTTGTGTTTTTACTACTGTTTGATTTTTAGAAAATAAAATACATATCAGAGAAATTCCAAAAATTCACCAAAAACATAAAAAATATAAAACACATAAAAATATTTTTGTTTGAATTTTTGCTTGATTTTTGCTGCATTAAATAATTTGTTGAAGAGTGCTTGTTTTTGCTTTTCTTATTTTCTTTACATATTAAAATCCAAAAAAATATAAAAGTAATTAAAAATCCACTAAAAATACCTTGTCTTTGTTTTTATTTTTTTTACTACTTCGTAGGCCTTTGGCCAACCCGTGCTCCTTGAGTTCGACCTTGGGAGCTATACCAAGTTAAATACATAGCAGGACCGCTTCTCGCATTTTTGATTGATTTTATTCGTATCATTAGTGGTCTAATATTTTTCTTGATATACATGGTCTGATTGCTCGGGTCACAACGACCCTATTTCTGTACCTCATACCCTAGTGGTCAGGCCTGTTATCAGTCATCATTCTAAGACTAACACGTGTCTTAGTGTAGCCTCTTGCTTGGGCAACAAGTTCTCTCATGTATAGGAGACTAGTAGCATGTTACATGGTTGGCAAGTGTTGCCATGTGTCTTTATACATGGAAGAGAGGCAACATGTGTCTTAGAGCCTCCCTTACATGTTGACACATGTCACACACGTAAAGGGGTTGGGGGCCTATATATACCCATGACCCCCCATTCCATTCACTTCATCCCACGCCCCTCTCACCACCTTAGAGCCACAAGACCGTCGAGGTTGTTGGAGGAGCATGATAGGAGTCACGGTGAAGCTCTGTCGGTGACCGAGAGCGTAGTAAAAGCCGTAGCGAAGTTCTATCTGCCATCAAGCCATAGTACTCGAATCTGAGGAGGATATAGGAGGTTTTCACTAAACAAGACGATTCCGACACAAGATAGATAACAATCAGGTGAGGGATTCTCAAGCACTCTTTTAAAGCGATAATATTTAGATTTTTTTGCATGGTTTTGAATAGCAAGTATGCAATCGCATTTTTCTTAAGCATTTACATATGAGTTGCAAGTATCATACAGTTGATATGAAATCAGGGATTTAGAACGTATTTCAGACGTCGTTTCAAGTGTTTTATCATGATAGCATGTTTTTAAGCATTTTGTTCTTTGTGCAACACGAAACATAAGTTTCACTACTTAGATTTGAGTTTTATATTAAGAAATATGTTTTGCATAGTTACTATGCAATATGGATCGGTTTTCAATAGTTCTAGTTGTCAGAATATGTATGCTATGTCAGATTGTTTTATGTCCTTGAATTAGTTGATATGAGCTTGAGCTAGTAAGAGTATGGATTATTAGTGGCAAGAAAAGAATCAAAATCACAAAGTAAGCACCACAGTAGCTATTTTATATAATTCGTGAACTAGCCATTAGATATGGTGATGTCATTAGATATGACCCTCAAACAACCATTAGATATGGAAAACCATTAGATATGGTATCAAGAGGACTTTGGGTCCGCATTCTGTATACATATAGGCTTTGGGTCGTATGCAGGGTATTTTTTGTCTTTGGGACCATCTGCGCGTATGACTTAGCTTTGTTTCATCATTCATGAACCGATAACTTAGCCACAGTGGTGATTAGTGCAAACAGCTTGATAGTGAAAATTATGTTTCTGTTTATCTTCTTTTGAAGTGATTTAAGTATTCAATTGCAAAACTAGCATGTTGTTATGTGATTTCTATCGTAAAGTCTCTTTCAAGCTATTTCAAAATATTTAGCAAAGATTATAGTATGATGCTCATATTTCAACTTTTAGCTATATGTAAAAAGCTTGAGATCCTTTCACTGGGTCTAAGCTCATAAATGGGTTTAGACTCATCCCTTTATATTATATTTATGTACATATCAACTGAATCACGACCAGAAGGAGAAAGGAATGCTTATACAATAGAAGGAGATGGTTTTCATTTTTTGTACTGTCTGTTGTTTTGTAAGGAGTTGTAATAGATCAAACTTGTGTAAGACACTTCTTTGTAATATAAACTTGAAATACAAAGATGTTATGTTTGATGAGATTGCCACATGTTTATTGAGGAAAAAGAAGCAGAAAGATCTCTGTCGCGGCACGTTCAGGCTAGCGGGACGTGTCGTGACAAATAAAGCCCTGGGGATCTTTACCTATGCTTGCTCTTCCTAACCATGTAGGTCCCTGGTGTATACGAGCCCGATTGTGGGCTATTCAACTCCAGGTTTGTAGCTACCATGTACCTGACAACCATGATGCCATCGCTGGGTCTTGGACACATCTGGAGGTACCATCCGGTGCGGATCGACATCAAAATCATGTAGAGCATCTAAGCATAGAGGGAGACAGCTTGAAGCATGAAAAATTGAACAAGTGAAGAAACCTCACATGTTCTTCCCCGTTCTTGGGGATGAAGCCAGAGTCGTCCGATGGAGCCTTCGCTCTTGAACCGTCCAATAGTGCATTACAGGAGCCGTTCAATGGGGCTTGCAATCTGATTTCGACCATGCATCATCGAAACGGTATCACCCGATCATGTACACTAATTGCTTAAGAGAAGTGAATCTAGTTGTCCACCAGTACACATCTTGGGGTCTGTAAATACCGTATGAAGTGTAAATGTTTTTGTAAGTATTGCAATGTGGACCAAAGCTTTCATGTATTTGCATTTCGATCCTTTGTCAGTTCACCTCACATGGTCTCCCACATGGGGTGGGTTCTTTTTGCACAGATACCCTACAGTTTTTCTTATTTGTAAATAACCCTCCATTTTGTTAATACAATGTAAATGTTTGTAGTTTTCCATCTCAGGACCCGAACTCTATTTTATTTACACTTATGCCCTTTCCAGGTAATTATTAGATGCTTTATTTTTTGCATAAATAGCATGTTGATCCCTTGGAAAGTTTAGTATTGCACTTAGGTCCAAGTTTGTAGGCTTTAAATTAGGAAATAATGGTAGAAATTTCATAGAAACCCTTGGACTTATGATTTTGGGTTATTTTGTGCATGGAAACTTCCTGTAAATTACGTTTAGGTCATTGTGCGAGCATTATTTATTTATTCTTTTTATTTAGTTTATTTATTATTTTATATAAAAATGATAATGTTTTTAAAAACCTTAAATAGTGTTTCAACATATACATTTATTTAAGGGTATTAATAATTATTTTCCTAGGAATTAAAATTACAAAAACATGCCCTTTTTTATATCTTTTTATTTATTTTATATAGTTCTAAATACAAAACCCATAAAATTATAAGACCCATTTTAAAATAATTAAAAACATTTTCCATATAAAATTCATAAAAACATATAATTTATGTAAATAATATTACCTATATTCTGCTCTCCCTCTCTCTACTTTATATGTATATATAAATCTATAGTATTATTATCATTATTATTGTTATTATTATTATTATCTTTATTATTACTATTACTATTACTATTATCTTTGTATTTATAAATTAAAAATACAAAAAAAACATTTGCATAATTAAAACTCAAATAAAAATCAAATATTAAAACCCACAAAAACATTTAAAAACAAAAAGACAATAAGGAATACAAAGGATTTAATTCTTATTATAGATACTTAGAAGTAAATCCACTAATCTATCTCATTTTCTCTCTGTAGATCGATACTCTACATTTATACATTATATACATATTTTGTAGAGTTAAAATAAATCTTAACTCACACACATTGCATTGTTTCATCATTATTTATGGGTTAAGTATTGTCTTACTCAGTTCCAATGACTGGTCAACTCGATGACTATCGCTCCACCCTATGGATCAACATGACTTCTTTGAGAATCGACTAAACAAATGGCACCATTACCGGAGAGCAACATTGATAGCTGGTTTCTTTTTATTTATTTTATTTCTTATTTATATTTATTATTCATTTATATATTTTTAATTCTTTTTATTTATTTTTATAGAAATATTCTGACATCTCTCTTTATCTATCTTTGTTGTGAGGGCCTGATGATCGAGGGAGGCACTCCTAGGGGACCTGTACACCCATGTGAAGCGGAGGTCGGCTTTTTAGACTGAAGCTAACATGAGAGAGCAACTAAGGACGACCTATGTTCACTTTTATTTTTTTGTATGAGAGAGACTCTTCTATATGTAATGATATAGGGACAAACTCTCAAAAGACACTCGAACTCCAAGGCCCATTGATTGGGTGTGTGTTCATTTAGGGGTCTTTCAAGTTTTGACATCATTTGTTCGCCTTCTTTTTGTTTCTCCATATTTTTCTCTGTATTTTTCTTTGTTTTCCATGATTTGAGTCTTTCGCTATTATTTTCATTTATTTTCTGTGTGAGCCCTTAATCTTAGGCTTCCTTGATCGATTAAATTATGTCCAAATCACTAATGAATTCATGTACCTATAGTCTCTGATACTTTTGGGCTTTGATCCATTATAATTATTCATTTCTTGGAGATGAAACCGAGCACCGAGAGAGGCTCCATACAACACTAGCAGGATCCACTATGGAAGACACCAATGAGTATTCATGACCAGACTTTTGAGTTTCTCATCTGAGCAGTGAACATCTGGTTCTTCATGTTAATATCAATTCATGAACTTAGGCGATTTCATCGGCTTGCATTTCATGTAGTGTAGTTTTCAATTCTGTTAAGTATCCCACATTAAGAGCGATTGGAAGCACTGTAAGTCTTCTGACTTTGCATGCATGTTAAATACTCATTCATCACTCTTTATTCTTTTATTTTAGCTAAAAATCGTGGCAAAACATCATGCATATAGTTGTAAATATGATAAATTATCCATAAGCATGCATTTGTTAAATATCAATAATTAGCATGTATTTGTGCAAAAATAAAAGAATAAAGAATAAAGAAAAAGAAGGAAATATTTAGATTAAATATTGAGTGACCTAAACCCAAGAGAGGGCCCAATATGAGTCTGATCACCAAATAAAATAAGTAGAGAGAGATAGGGTCACCGCACCTTGTGAATCTTCCTTCATCTATGTACATATTTTATTTTCACAAAAATAAAATATAAATGTGTGTATAATCCCTTTTATATATTTCTAAAAATAAAACAAAAATTAGAAAAAAAATTAAATAAAAACAAAATAATTTCTCTCTCTAGCCCCTTGTAAATAATACATGTATATATCTATCATCAGATATTTATTTTACCCTTGTAAATAGCCAATAAAAATTAAACAAAAGTTATTTCATACTCCAAATAACATATTATAAATAAATAAGATACAAAATTAGGGTATTTGTACAAAAATGAGAAAATAAAAATAATTATATAAAATACATATGTATTTTATACCTGTATATAATACAATATACTGTATATATTATAATTTATTTTTCATAATAATAAATAAAGATCACTAAAAAATTGTTTGAAAATACTAAATATTTTTAATTTTGAAAATATTTTAAAATAAAATCATCTTCTATTTTCAATTTAGTTTTTAATATTTTTGACCCTGGAATTTTCTGATTGGTCCATGAGGGATGTTGACCCCGATCAACTCCCCCTCCCGGACTAGTCTTGGCTCGGATCCGGTTTGTGCCCCATCTTCTCGTAATTTTCCCGATTGGATCTTGGCCTCCTTTGCCCTGATTTCTTCGCCCGCTCCTCCCCCGTGGATCCACGACCCTCGCAGATACCAAGGGATATATGGCTCTTCCTCGGTTTGCGCACGGACTCCGATTCTTCTTTTCCACATGGGACTTGCTATAAAAGATTCATTCGATTCCCAGTTCCTGAGCTCGTGCCGCACACTCCGTTCCTACCCTAGATCTCTTCCCCTTGGTGACAGCAACTACAGGAGCTTCGTGGCGACCGAAGAGAGCCACTACCGCCGATGCTCACCCTATGAGGCCGGACTTCCGTCGCGTTGAGCCTCCCCGCCATCCATAGCGTAGTCGAGGTGACGACCCACCTCAAAGTCACCCCTGGAGCTTAGGATTAATCTCGGACCTTCAAGTAACCTTCATTTCGACCCTAGTTCCAGTTATTTCATATCTTTCATCCGCCGCTCCACCTGCTCCGACCTGTCGGTCGGAGCTCCATCAGCCACATCCATCCATTTAGATCGACTCCCCCATTCACCATCACCCTTCCTCCACATCCTGATCATCCAAATCATGGCTATACGAGCCAAGATTAGGCTTAGGTTCCATCATCCGCTTCATCGGAATCACCTTCGCCCTCCATTGTCTCTTCCCTTTATTTTCGGCCAAATAACCCCGACCGGAGTGTCCCTCCGAGTCGAATCTTTCATCTGTAGGTTAAAGCACGCGCTGTTACGCCCCAACTCGCCTTCATCCAGCCTCGTCGGAGCTCGTCCATGTCCCAGTACCCTTCCGGGAGATCTGACCGTTGACGACTTCATCTGAGCCCTCCACTCGATGTAGAGGGACCTTGCGACTCGACCACCACCATCCGTTTTCCCATCGGAGTACCGGAGTCGCCGGTGCTCCGGTGAACTTCGCCTAGGCGGAGTTCGTCCAGCATCTTCCTCTGTTGTCGGATCCAGCCTTCGCCCCATATTAGATCCCAGTCGTCCAACACCTAGCCTTGTCAGGCCCTGGAATATGTTTTCATTGCATTTAGGTCCATATGTACTATGTGCTTTACTTTAGCTTGAATAAATAGCAATCTGTGTCCAAAATTTATGAAATTTCGACACATGGCCCCTGCCATGGTGTAGGAATTTCTATAAATATTTGGGTTTATTTTATTGCCGTTTGTTGTTTCTAAAATTCAGAAAACCCCAAAATTGCTATTATTTAGTTTCAAAAATCAACTAAAAATATTAAAATCCTCTAAAAATCCAAAATATACTATGTGTTTATTTTGTTGTGTTTTCACTTCTGTCCAATTTTTGCTGTATATGCATTTATAAAAACCCTAAAAATTAAAAACACTAAAAAAATAGAAAAAAATAAAAATTCACAAAAAACTTAAAAAATTGCATTTTCAGCTTCTGGAGTTTGATTTTTATTTTTAGTTTATAATAAATTTGTTGCTCGAATTTTATAGGCATTTTAAGTATTTTTAAAGTGCCTTTAGATACTGGCTGCAAATTGCTTTGAATTTTTGGCCTTGTTTTATTTTTAAAAAATAAGCTAAAAATCTGAAAAATCCAAGAAAAATACCTAAAAACTAAAAATATTTTTGTGTGAATTTTGTGAGCATTTTTGGCGTGTTAAATAATTATTTGTTTTTGCAATTTTTATTTCTTCTATACCTTTTATTAATTTTAAAAATTACAAAAATATAAAAACCACCATTTTATTTCATTTATTTATTTTATTTAGATTTGTGACTACTTTGTAGCCTAGGCATACTCTTTTTGTTCGACCCTGGTAGCTATACCAGGTAAAATTAAATAGCGAGACCGCTATTTACGCATGATTGGTCGATTTTTATTCTTGGTGGTCTTCGAGTTTCTTGATCGAGACCAATCAGAGAGGTTAAGGTCGCAACGACCATTGATACCTTTTTACCTTAGTCGTTCGGGTAGCTCCATCAGAATGACGCCATTGCCGGGGAGCACGGCTTAGTAGTCAGCTTTCTTTTTCGGCTTTTCTTTATTTTTTGGCTTTTCTTTTTCATTTTCTTTTATTTGTTTTCTTTTTATTTTCTCTTGCCTTGTGATGTAATTCTTAAGGCCCAACCTTAATTAGACTATCTATTCTTATAGATCGACTAATTGGACCTTATTAAAAATATCACTAATAAAAAAGTTAACTCGATCACTTGAGGGGTTACGTGCCGCTAGAGGCCGTATATAGCTCTGGCAGGATCCGTTGCGGCGGAGACCAATCGGCATCAGAGACCGGACCCCGATCCCTCTCGTTGACCCGTTAGCTATTGTGCTTCACGAGCAGAAACTATCTGCTTAAGGTCGAATTCCTCGTTGCATCATATATAAAGTTTTTATTTCTGTCATTTCAATTAAGCGCGGATCACTTTGCATGTAGAGTGCTGGAGACAAGGTACACATTTCTTACTCGGCATGCATCATCGTGTTTAGTCGCGCATCGGTTTTTTCGTCTTCTCCCCCTGTTTTTGGACTTATAAATAATCATGAGAACCAAAAAATTAATTAGGTGTTGTTTGTTATGAAAAATACCTAAAAAAACAAAAACTATAAAATTGGGACTGTTTAAGCAATCTTGATCTTATAATACACTTCACCAAAAAAATTCTGTCTTGGGAGAACAATCCCCTCCTTGTATGGTATGGATAAGCGAGAGAGTGACCCGCACCCTAGGCTAGAGCCATATCCGATCCTTCTTCAGACTACTAGTCTCAGGTTAGTCATTCTCCAATGAGGATCACTCCGGTCTCTGGTAAAGCGGGCCACGATATCCTTAACAGAGTGAGTCGATCGGGTAGCCGGTGAACGGTTCGCTACTTGTACTGGCTGGGAAAGATCTAACCTTGGATTGGGATAGTCTCTTGGAGGTGTTGGATTCCTAGCAGCTCGCTTAATCGCTCTGAAAGACTGTCTTATCACCTAATAAAATTGACAAGATAAAAGACCGAACCTTCACGATCATCAACTCTGAGTGCGTAGGTGAATCAGGGGTTTGCTTGACCGATCTTGTTTGTTTTTCCAGATCCCATCTTCCTTCTTCTCCTCCGTCTATACTCTTTCCAAACATTTATCTTTCTCCCTCCCACCCTCCCTTCAGTTTTCTGCTTTTCCCTATCTATCCCTGAATGATGGGTCACCCTCCTTTCCTGCCGACCCTTATGGCTTTCATATCTTATTCCCATCATTCCAGTCCACTCTCAAGGGAGGTCAGAACTCCGACTAACCTTCCATTATCTCCTTCCCTTTCCCATTATTCTTCTGAGCATGCTGTGCTAGACGACCGCAGAGATAAGACGGACCAGATGTGAGACACGGGCGATTTCATTGCTGGGATGACATTGCACTCTATAGCCGAGCACAGAGAGCAGATGCATGTTTCAGACACCTCCGACGCCAGGATGATGGATGAACATACAGACCAGGAAACTCAATCATCTTATACATTCAGTCACTTTATTCTAGATTTGGAGTTCATTTAGAGGTTGCCGAAATTTTCAGGGGAGGTGCATGTAGAGCCATATCTTCATCTGTCCGAGTTTGAGGAGTTCTATGTGACCCATGTATATTCAAATATCACTTCTGAGGAGATGATGTTGAAGATCTTCCCATTTTCACTTCAAGGGAGAGCCATGAGATGGCACAGGTGATTGGGAAGGAGATTTGCTACATGGGGAGAGTTACGCTTAGAGTTTCTACAGAGATACTACATCCAACATAGTGTAAATATGATGCGGTCTTTGATCACGGATTTTTCAGTAGACCCCATCAGCCATTGCATGATTCATGGTTGAGGTATCTTGACCTCTTGAGGAGATTTCCAGATCATGGACTTTCATCGATCAACCTCATTGAGATCTCCACGAGGGGGATGACGGCTGATCAGATTGCACTAGTGGTTACCTCGGGTGGTGGTTCACACCACAGTTCCGACATTGATTTACTTGCCACCATCTCGAGAGTACTTTCATAGATTCCATCTTCACGAGATACATTAGTTGGGACATCACACGATGATGATGCGGTACCAGTTGGGTATGCTACAATCTATGAGGACACACTTACTACACACCAGATTGAGGATATGGATTCTACTACAGTACAGACGAGGGATGTGATGACTGCCACATTGGATGTTGTGACCAAGAGATTGATCGAGTTCCCTTTGGTCTTCTAGTAAGAGTTCAAGTCAGTCCCGTACTTTTCAGTTGACGAGTCTTGGATATCAGATCTTCTGATATTCTAGGAGATGGAGGAGCCCACACTACTACAACCATCAGTCCAGACATTTCAGTGTCCATTTCCAGACTACTCAGCTTCTACTCTACAGAGGTATTTCTCTGATTCAGATAGATATCATGACTCAGCCCAGCCAGAGCTCGATGTGGGATACCACTTTGGGATGACTGATATAGATAGTCCCATATTTGAGCCTTTTGTCCTCCAGTTTGATGAGCTAGATACATTCCATGAGGACCAGATAATAGCCAGCACTGCCGCAGCTCGAGGATCAGTTTCAACCACATCGACAGCTTTTGCATTGATGACCAGTACCTTTTCCTATTTCCAGATTGATCAGAGGCAGATTTCAGCTGATGAGGCATTTTGGTGCAAGGAGTGGGTGCTTGCCAGTAGTGAAGATTTACTTATAGATTCTAATCCTCCCTTTCCCATTGATGATTTAGCATTACTCCTCAAGGGTTATCCGCGGGAGGATGTTGCTTGCTCTGTATACTCAGTTTCACTTTCTGAGAGTGTATCCGATTTGTCGGATAACGAAACTGAGTCTTCTGATCTTTCTGAGTCTGAGTTGTCTCACCTCGACGACCCTCACGAGGATGAGCTGATCTTTGAAATATTCAATGATGTTTATGATATTCCTTCATTCAATGCATCATATATTGGTTCTTTTTATGAGTCTCTTAATCATAATCTTCCAGATCTTTCCGAGACGGTGATTAACGTGGAGGATTCTATGATTGATCCATCTTTCTCCACATTCGATTTCTTCGGCTCTACACTTCAATTCCATTCTGATCTTGAGCCGATGATTTCATTTATGCTATCGGATCCTGATTACATCTTCCCATATCCTTAGCCGGTAGCAGACACCCGCCTGATTGCCTACTTGGGTGTCTTCATGATGGATTTCGTCGCAGTTCATCTACCATGACTACACCGACAGTATGACATTCACCTTACAGATGTCATCCAGAACCTTGATACTTCATTGTCCTAACCTTTGTGCCCATCTAGGGGCGTAAAATCTAGCGCTTGTTGAGAGGCACCTCAACATTGTCCACTTTGTATATACGTGTTTTGTCATGATTTATTCCTTGCTTCTTCCATTCTTGTTTACACCCCAGGTCTCGTTTAGGATTATCTTTGCTATACTTATGGTGCACTTTACCCTAAGTATAGGGGGGTGTGAGACTTTTGATTTTCTTTTGATTCTTTTCTATCTATGTTTTGTTGCCTATACTTAGGGATATTTTACCCTAAGTATATGGGAGGTAGACCTTGTACATTCTCCCGCTCGGATTTCCCTTTGTGTACAACCTGCTAAACTTAGGATTACTTGATCCTAAGTATAGGGGGAAACCCCGAGATTCCTTTTCCATTCTATTCTTTCATTTATCGTTGTAGTATAGTTTTTCTTTTCACTTCCCTATACTAAGCACGAGTTATGTCTTCTTCATCGCTCTTGATTCACTCTGAGAACATCGTTCGAGCTAAGTATAGGGGGTGTCGTATTCATATATATTTAGCCATAAGTCGTGCTTTGTGTGAGTGTGTTAATAAATAAAATGGGTAAAATATTTAAAAATCCATAAAAATTAAAAATTTTTCTTGTACATAAAATTCTTTTCTGCACATAAATAGCTACTTACAAAATTATTTTTCTATAAATGCTTTGTAAAAATCTTTTGTATGTAAATATTTTGTAAAGATTTTCATATCAAAATTATGTATATAGTACAAAATTTTTTGTAAAATGTTAGAAAAACAAAAGTTTGCAAAAACCCTTTTGTAAATGTGTGTAAATATTTTGCAAGACTTCTACATTCATGCATACATCCATTTTTTCAAACATTTTAAAAAATTTTGCATATTTTCAAAATTTTGCAAAACTTGCATTTTTGTAAATATTTATACAGTTTTTCTGAACCATAGTTGCCATTTAAAATAGCCTGGAATTAAATTGAAAAATGGAGCTTGGTTAAGATCTTAATCCACCTAATTCTAAGAGGAACCTTAGAGGGCTTAGGGTTGAGACTTTTCAGGTCCTTGGGGACTTAATTCTTTGAGTCCACTAGGCTATGGTCATATGTTATCTTGACGAGCCTAAGTAGAACACTTAACAACACACACATGACTGTCACAGACAATGGCTTTACATGCACCAACACTTTACACCTAGCTCTCTACAGATGAGGTGGTAAGGAGGCACTCTTCTTTGACTTGGAGTAGCATATGAGGGTAGTACTTCTAGGCGGAACCTCTCTTCTTCTTCTAGTGAAAGAAGTGCGTCTCAACTTTGTTTGGTGGCATTGAGGTCTAAAGACAAGAGTTGTGGGTTGCAATAATGCTTCAAAAGAGGGATACTCTACTGGCTCAAGAGGAAAAACTCCTTATGTATATCTGCTGCACCATGTAGATATGTTGTACATATGCACATCAAAAAAATGTGAAGAAATAAAAACTCCAAAAAAATTGGTGGGTCTTATAGAAAATAAAATACCCACCGGACCCATGCCCATCTCTTGAAGCTTGCAGCAGGGAGACTTAGCTACATTGGTTGAGCTCCCAAGGATACATGGCTACACTGGCCATGGTCCAATCTCTTCTTCCTCCTCTTCTTGATCCGATTGAACTTGAACTTAGAAGGGAATACCCCGCTCCTCGAGGAAAGAGTTGCCAAACTAGGTTATTAGAGTTACCTTGTTGAGTGAGGTTGTCACTTTGCCATTTCTGAGGTGGGGAGCTACATATCACTTACACAGTACAAGAAAAGATTCATGGTCATTAGAGTTTGTGTATGTAGACTTGTTCTGATCTGGATTGTTGAGGAGTCTTGACCATAGATTGGTGGAACATAGAGGCTGTTGAGTTTCAAACCTAAATCCAAATAAGGTTCTGACAAACTAATAATCCAAAGATCTGCCTGAGCTCCACACTTCAATTTAATGAAGACAGTTTAATAATCAACCTTGATTCATCATCTTCTCTTTTTCTTTCTCTTTTCACTTCTTTTTCAAATAAGTGTTTGCTAAGGGATTAGCAAAAGTAAAGTATAGGGGGTGACGAATACTCATTCATCACTCTTTATTCTTTTATTTTAGCTAAAAATCCTGGCAAAACATAATGCATATAGTTGTAAATGTAATAAATTATCCATAAGAATGCATTTCTTAAATATCAATAATTAGCATGTATTTATTTAAAAATTAAACAATAAAGAAAAAGAAGGAAATATTTAGAATAAATATTGAGTGACCTAAATCGAAGAGAGGGCCCAATATGGGCCTGATCGCCAAATAAAATAAGTAGAGAGAGATAGGGTCACCCCACCTTGTGAATCTTCCTTCTTCTATGTACATATTTTATTTTCATAAAAAATATAAATGTGTATAATCCCTTGTATATATTTCTAAAAATAAAACAAAAATATAAAAAAAATAAAAATAAAGTAAAATAAAATAATTTCTCTCTCTAGCCCCTTGTAAATAATACATGTATATATGTATCATCACATATTTATTTTACTCTTGTAAATAGCCAATAAAAATAAAACATAAATTATTTCATACTCCAAATAATATATTGTAAATAAATAAAATACAAAATTAGGGTATTTGTACAAAAATAAGAAAATAAAAATAGCTATATAAAATACATAGGTATTTTATACCTGTATATAATACAATATAATGTATATATCATAATTTATTTTTTATACAAATAAATAAAAATTAATAAAAATAGTTTGAAAATAGTAAACATTTTTTATTTTAAAAATTTTTTAAAATAAAATCATCTTCTATTTTTAATTCGTTTTTTAATATTTTTGACCTTGGAATTTTCTGATTGGTCCAAGAGCCCGGACCAGTCTTCACCCGGATCCGGTTTGTGCCCCATCTTCTCGTAATTTTCTCGATCGGCTCTTGGCCTCCTTTGGCCCGATTTCTTCGCCCGCTCCTTCCCCTTGGATCCACGACCCTCTGGATCCCTAGGGAAGGACAGATCTTCCTCGGTTTGCGCAGACCTCTGATTCTTCTTCGCCACCTGGGACTTGCTATAAATGATTCATTCGATTCCCCAGTGCCTCAGCTCGCGTTGCACACTCCTTCCAACCCTAGATCTCTTCCCCTTGGTGACAGCAACTAGAGGAGCTTCTTGGCGACCAGAGAGAGCCATTGCCGTCGATGCTCACCCTACGTGGCCAGACTTCCGTCGCATTGAGCCTCCTCACCTTCCGCAGCGTTGTCAAGGCGACGACCCACCTCAACATCACCCCCAGGAGCTTAGTATTAATCTCAGACCTTCTGGTAACCTTCATTTTGACCCTAGTTCCAGTTGTTTCAGATCTTTCATCCGCCGCTCCGCATGCTCCGCCCGCGGGTCGGAGCTCCATCATCTACATCCATCCGTTTAGATTAACTTCCCCGTTCACCGTCACCCTTCCTCCACATCCTGATCATCCAAATCTTGGCTATATGAGCCAAGATTAGGCTTAGGTTCCATCCTCCGCTTCGCTGGAACCACCTTCGCTCTCCATCGTCGCTTCCCTTTATTTTTGGCCAAATAACCCCGACTGGAGTGTCCATCCAAGTCAAAGCTTTCATCTGCAGGTCAAAGTGCATGTTGTTACACCACAGCTCGCCTTCATCCAGCCTCGCCGAAGCCCGTCTAGGTCTCAATACCCTTCCAAGAGATCTGACCGTTTACGACTTCATCTGAGCTCTCCACCCGACATGGAGGGACCTTGCGACTCGACCGCTGTCGTCTGTTTGCCCATCGAAGTGCCGGATTGCCGCTGGTGCTCTGGTGAACTTCGCCCAGGCGGAGTTCTCCAACATCATCCTCTGCCGTTGGATCCAGCCTTCGCTTCAGATTAGATCCCAGCCGTCCAGCACTTGGCCTTGTCAGGCCGTTTGATCCGACATCTAACGGCCTCTGTACGCCCACACACGTCATCCAGCCAGTGCCGTTGGATTCGCCAAGAGTCCGCACTAGAGCCGCGCGTTCACCATCCAGTCAGACGACGACACTTGGCCCCCCACGTTACCCGCACGAGTTGGCTGGGTAATTTGCGCCACTTTCTCTGCATTTTTTTCTATTTTTATTTAATCCGTAAAATAAAAGTTGCACTGTGGACTATTTACATCATTGCCCCTGCAGTTTTTTAGTATTTACATTTTAGTCCTTCTAGTATGGTTGCACGTGAGTTGTCGCGTGTATTTATGGGTTATTTCCATGTATGGTCCTGGGTTTAGTGGATGTTATGCTTTGATATTATAGTTTCATTATTTGCACTTATACCCACCTGTGCGTGCTGATATTGGACCTATGTTGAAATTCGTGGAAAACTTGCAGATAGGGCCCTATACTTTACACGTCTGTTATTATTTATTCCCTAGAATATGTTTTCATTGCATTTAGGTCCCTGCATACTGTGTGCTTTACTTTAGCTTGAATAAATAGCAATCTGTGTTCAAAATTTATGAAATTTTTGACACATGGCCACTGCCATGGTGTAGGAATATCTATAAATTTTTGGGTATATTTTGTTGCCGTTTGTTATTTTTAAAAATTCAAAAACATCCAAAATTGCTACTGTTTAGTTTAAAAATAAACTAAAATATTAAAAAACCCTCTAAAATATCCAAAAAAATTACTGTGTGTTTTTTTGTTGCGTTTCACTTTTATCCAATTTTTATTGTATTTACACCTATAAAAGCCCTAAAAATTAAAAAAATACTAAAAAAGTTAGAAAAATTATTAAAAATTCATAAAAACTAAAAATTTGCATTTTCAGCTTCTGAAGTTTGTTTTTATTTTTAGTTTATAATAAAATTATTGCTCGAATTTCATAGGCATTTTAAGTATTTTTGAAGTGCCTTTAGATTCTGGCTGCACGTTGCTTTGCATTTTTGGCCTTGTTTTATTTTTATAAAATTTAATAAAAAGCAGCAAAATCCAAGAAAAATAACAAAAACACTTGAATATTTCTAAAATCTAAAAATATTTTTGTATTAATTTTCAGAGCATTTTAGGTGTGTTAAATAATTATTTGTTTGTGCCTTTTTATTGCTTCTATAAATTTTATTAATTTTAAAAATTAAAAAATATAAAAAACCACCATTTTATTTCATTTCTTTATTTTATTTGGATTTTCGACTACGTAGCCTAGGCATACCGTGCTCCTTGTGTTCGACCCTGATAGCTATACAGGTAAAATAAAATAGCGAGACCGCTATTTACACTTGTTTGGTCGATTTTTATTCTTGGTGGTCTTCTAGTTTCTTGATCGAACTCGATCCGAGAGGTTGAGGTCGCAACGACCATTGATACCTTTTTACCTTAGTCGCTCGGTTCGCTCGTCAATGCATCATCAATTTCCGACTTGCATTGCTTTTTCCAGACTCCCTCCCTCTGATTTTGATCACCTAAGATGTTAATGGAATTGGAAACTCATTAGGAAATTGCATTGAAAATACCAAAAATGAGTGATAACCTAAATAAAATTGGGACCACTAACTCTACTCGACACTTAAAATTTAATGTAATGGATTCATTGCTTTGGAAAGAGTATAACTCACATTTGACACATGTTGTATTCTGACTGAGTGAGGCACATATCCTTAATGAATAGAGCCCCCATCCCTAGACTTGTGCCCTAAGCGCTTGGGTCAACTCTTGGTCCTTGTTACTTGCTGCAAGCACTTGCCTCCGACCATAGAGGAAGTGTCTTCTGTTCAAGCAGGTTTGTTGACCGACTTGAGCATGGCCACACTAGAAGACTACACTTGTCAGTTTGTATAACTATTTGAAATTCATCTAACTTTAAAACTAAAAAGATAAACATCTAATCTCTTACGGTCTTCATTGTGTCAAGTTGGTGAATTGGAGTTTGGTTGGTGTTTGTTTGCTATCTCTGAGTCTAGTTGCATTTATCTTTTCTTTGAGTTATCAGTCTCTTAGTCTTTTCTTCTTTTCTTCATTTCTTCTTTTCATTTCTTGAATCCTTTTTCTTATTACTCATTATTAGCCTTATGATCATGGGTCACTCTCCATTTTAGCCGGGCCCTGTGGGTATTCTTCACCCATATCACCGTGGTCTTTTTAGTTCTTGAGTTCGTTTTACTTTTTGTTTCAATCATCATCTGTGTCGTGATATCAGGTCTCTGATCTTTATCTCGGTCAGGAAGCATGCAACCACTTTCTTCTCGCCCTTATCACTAGGTCTCTGATTCAGTTCAAGAAGACCCTCTTCTTGAGCCACAATTTTGTTATTTTTTTCGCCCGATCTCACCCACTATTGAAGCGAATTTTACAAGGGTCTAAAATGGTATCCTAACATAAGTGAAGAAATCTAGTCGCCGAGGAGACCTCTCACAAAACTCGCGGTCAATCAACAATTAACCCACATAATGAGCAAATCAAGAAAAGCAAGTGTGAATCAAAATTTAGTATACCCTACTAAAGATGTATAGTGACAAGCAAGTTGGTGTCAAACTCAGGAAATAATGGTGTAGAGCTTTGTAAGATAAAAAATATCCAAGCACAATATGTCTTTCTAACACCTAGCCAAATTATGGTTTTTTTGGGTTTCTGGGTTTTATAATTTTTTATATTTTTAATTGTTTTAAATTTTATAATTTTATTCATCTTTTTCTTTTCAGGTTTTTAATTTCTTTTTTTAATTAATAATATAGAACATATAAGGCTATATATACAACATAAGGCTAATATGATTATAAATACTAATAAAATAAAAAATACAGAAATTATTTTTTTAGTTTTTAATAATTTTATACTACTTTTTGATTTTTTAATTAAATTTTCTAATTTGTATGTGTTTATAAAGTCACAAATATCCCAATTTAGGGATTAATATAATAAACTGAATTGAAATGAAGATGAAAATATCTAATGATGTCAAAATTTCTTCAAATCAATTTTATTACGTAAATAATATTATAAAGAAAACTACAAAATAGAAAATAATATTTTTATGATTTTTTAGATTTTTATAAAGCATTTTGGGATTTTTTAGTTTCTAGGAGTTTTACTTTTCTATTTTTAGTACTTTGATCTGAAGGTTCAAAATACGTAAATAAACTAAATATAGTTTTTTGGGAATTTTCTAAACATTTTTATATTTTTTGGTATTTTTAAAGCTAAATAGGGACCATTTTGCTCTTTTTGATTTTTAACAAATAATGAAAAGCACTAACATTTAAATCTAAAAATATAGCTTGAAAATATATTGCAACATGATCTTAACCCTTTTTGATAATTTTTAGTGCATAGATGGCATATTTAGTAAATAGAACAACTCAACAAAAATGCATGTACTGGTAGGGGCAAATATGTAAATAATTTAAAGCACATGGGTGAACATGCAATATTTCCTAAACATTATAACCTAATTAACAAGTTCTTGGACTAATATGAAATACAAAATGTCATGGGTGTATTCGTGCAAAATATCCAAGCTGATGTGGACGAGGACAAGAATGCAAATAATATAACTACAAGGGTTGTTTGCAAATTACACAGAAAGTTTTAAACTAAAAAAAATAACTACAAGACTGAATATTAAATGCTAAAAATTGGGGACTAAGTATGCAATTTACCCCTCTACATGCATCGATCAAACAAGTACGATGCACACGTATCGTACCCTAGTGGCACGATATCGCTTCACTGATGAAGGGCAAGGATTAGATCCTCGTCGAAGATCAGCTCTCGCTAGGCTCGATCGGACAACAACTATGACTCATGAAGAACATGTGAGGATCCAACGGTGTTGGAGGGCTCTGGATGAACGCACGAAGAACTCATGCCTAGCGAGTTTTAATTAGCATAATCTCGGGGCTGTCAGCTCCTTCCCGTTTACTAACGGCTTCAAAAGAGTCCTGATGTCATCTCGTACAGGTGGAAGATCTCAAAATGGTGCGAGAGGGTCTCGATCTGTCTGGCAGAGAACCTGGACCTGGGGTTCCCTTGAGCTTTGATGATCCTCGACGAGGAATCTTTTCTTGGTCTTTCCTGTAGGGTTTAGTTCACGACAAAAATTCACGACAAAAATACAAAGCTCTAGAGAGCTTTAGATGGCGAGATGAGAGAAGGAGAAAGTGGGGTATGGTTCACCGACGAGGCATGGAGTGGATGAACCCATTCCTAGATTTGAGCGAGATCTACGAGTATGAAGGGACGGCGAGCATTCAGCTGGTGAAGATGATTGAGATGGATGTGGTATGCAAGTCAGAGTGATGATGGGGTGGCCGGAAAGAAGTGGTAGAGCTAACACTTAAGGCAAGGTGAAATGTTGAAAAGATGTCAAACAGACAGAATCAAATAAAAAACAAGCTAAGTCTAGACTAATGCTAACTAAGGAACACATATAATGGGAGAAATGGAGGCTTACCGTCGAAACACCACCAGGCGCTGTAACTCCAGTGGTGCTGGTGGAGGAGCTTGGATCGCTCGATTCAACACTCACATGCCTTGCTGGAGCACCAGGGAGGTAGCTGCTGTCATCGACTATCTCTATCCGCTCAGATTAGGGTTAGGCGGAGTGGAAGAGGATCGAGGAGGCGAGGATGGACGGAAGCAAAATTATATACATGGGATCTTTGACCTAGGAGAGTGCCTGATTTAGAGGGACAATGCCCAAGGAAACCAATTCACGTGAAAGCTTGATAGTCAAAGATTAAATTTCATGGAGAGTGCAAAATGAATCGGTGAAAGAATAGAGTGGGACAAAAGGGAGAAATCGAGGTGATATGCATGTGAGCGTTGGTGCCAAGGGGAGATTGGGGAGTTGACCTCGATCAACCAACCCTCTCTCCTTATTGGTCCATGTTGGCCGAATAAAGACAAACAAGAATTCAAAAAGAATAAATAATTCAAAATAAAACCGGAAATGATTTTATTAAAGTAACTTAAAACATAAAAATTATTTGTTATTTTATATAGTATTTAATTATGATTTTTACTTATTTTATGACTTTATTTATTATAAGTTAATTTTCAAGGTTGTGTTTATAGGTATATTCATCTATATTTTACGTATTTTATTTTTTATTTTGTATTTTATTATTTTATTTTATTATTTCATAAAATTATAACTTATTTTTATATATCTAAGTTTATTATATTGTGTTTTCCTTATATATTATGTACACTTAATTAAATATAGGTATATACTATGTAGGTATGTATATCTACTATATATTCATTTATGCATTTTAGTATATTATTTTATTTTTATAATTTCTTTATGGCTTTATTGTGTTCTACATATGTATATATATTATAAATAATATTTACATAATTAAAAAATGGAATTTATGAAAATAATGAATAACAAATAAAATGAATATTTTATATAGGTAAACTATACAATAGGGGTCCAAAACCCATCTTTCACACCTTAACTACCAAAATATGAAACTGGCTTCACTAAATAGCTTATTAAAAATTATAAATAATTAATGGCGATTTTGATATATTCTGAGTTTTTATTTGGGAGATATGAGTCTGGGAAATGGAATTTTGGTCTTTTATTTATAGTATAAAATGTACACTGTACATTATTTTTGTATGAATAATTTTGTATTTTTCTATATATTATTATCTACAACTTTTATGTGCAGAGTTTCTTTATTTGAGGTATAAAAAATGGGAAAAAATTAGGTCCCAAAAATGCAATTGATGAATTAAAGAATAGGGTTTTTAATCAATTTTGGGCTCTTATCTTGCCCCACTTTATTCCTTCTCGACCTAGTCATCAAGATGCTCAGGTCTTCGGATTTAGGCTCATAAAATACCTTCGATAGTTTATTCTTTTTCATTTCTTTTCTTTATTCTATAATTTTAGCATTAAAAACAATATTTTATACAGACTTTATACAACAAAGAATGAATGTTATTTTGTAAATTAATGCTATATATACATTAGATAGGGTTTGTAAGGCCAATAAATAGAATAAAGGTGATGAAATGGGTATTTATCACCCACCATCCTCATTCCTTCCCATGTCATGCTTACTATCACATGGGAATGTTGTGCTATTAGACGCATCTCACATTGAGGATACATACTGATCATTTATTTGAGTCGGGCTAATTTGAGGATGCTGAAATGTGTGTGCTCTCTTTGGTGGATCTTGGATATATTAGGCATGATACCAATATTAAGGATGTTTGATCTCACACACCGGGTAAGGATGTGATCCATTCTCGATGCTTGATGTAGGGATTGATGTGATGAGCATTGATATCCTGATCTTCGACTCAGTTCCGCCCGTCTTGATTCAAACGTTTGATGTACAATCTTTTCTATACTTCAAAGTGATGGTTCTCAGAACTTGCATTGTTTCATTCATCTTCTTGACCGATCCATCCTCCATCTCCTAATTTTACTCCCACCAACAGTCCCTTAGCATCAATTGATTGACATCATGAGCCATTTCAGATAATCTAGTTATTTGAGGTATTGCATTGTGACTGACCTAAGGAACTTTGTCCCTCCCTTGTCCTTTGGTTCGTATTACTTCATGAGGGTTCGTTTGGTTGCAGGGTTGTGCAGGGTTGGGTTGGGGTACTATTCACAGGGGTACCCCCTCCTCACAGTTTACTATTCACCTAGCCCAACCCAACCCAACCCAACCCTACCCAACCGTGCAACCAACGAGCCTTGAGGGTTATCTGCGAGAGGATGCAACATTTTGTAGATACTCAGTGTCATCTATGGTTGTGTATCCGATTTAGCAGAACACAACACCAAATCTTCTTTTTCTGTTTCTCCGGTCTCATCCTCTGAGAGTGTATCTGATTTTTTGGATCACAAGACCGGACCTTCTTATTTACTTGGCTTATTCGAGTCTTCTCTCCTTGACAACCCTCACAAGGATGAGTCATGTTTCACTGTTTTATGATGTCTAGCTTGCATCACTCCCTAGGGACTACCTGTGGGAGGATGCAACACTTTTTATATGATCGGTTTCACTTATTGTTTGTGCCTCTGATCTGTCGGAGCACGAAACTGAATTGCCTATTGTGTGCATATAGTCTCACTCTCTGGTTATGTATCCATTTTATCAAATGATGAGATCAAATCTTCTGACTTATTGGACTCCTTTAAGTCTTCTTTCCTAGAAGGACCTAGCAAGTATGAGCCATGTTCTTCTGATTATTCCTTGTCTAGTCGCATTACTCCCCAAGGGTTATCTGCAGGAGGATGCTTTATTTTATAGGTACTCCATGTCATTCTCTGTTGGTGCCTCTGAAATATTAAGGCATGACACCGAGTCTTTTTCTATGTTTTCAGTCTCATTCTCTATGTGTACAGTTGGTCTGTCACCTACCGAGACCGAATCTTCTGGTCGATAAGACTCATCTGAGTATACTCTCCTTAGCAACCCTTGCAAGGACGAGCTCGGTTCTTATTCAGATTTTCATTGATAGCTCACTTTACTCCTCGATGGTTATCTGTAGGAGGGTGTGACATTTTCTATGTACTTGGTTACACATCTGCTTATGTCTTCGATCTGTTAGAGCATGAGACCAAGGTTGCATTTTTGTTGTCGGTCTCACTCTCTACCGGGCAGTCAATCTATCGCCTACCAAAGACACTTCTTCTAATTCCTCAAATGGATCCGACTCCTTTAAGCCCGCTCTCCTTAATGACCCTCGTAAGAATGAGCATCTATTTATTCATTACTTTGTTTGTATCATCTAAGATAACAAGGTTGTTAGACGACCCGTTTGACGATCGCTCTCCTTGTCGACTCTTCTTTACCCAGTAGCATACACCCGTTTGATTGTCTTCTCGGGTGTTGTTTTTCTTTTGACTGCATTGTTGTCTCACAGAGAGGCATTGACATAAGCACAATATTCATTTGACAGATACCGTCCTGTACTTCACTATTCTCTACTTCTTGTATATACTTGTTCTGTCATTCTATCGCATGTTTCCCTACACCATTCGATAGGTTTTTGTCTATACTTCGGATGTACCTGATCCTAAACTTAGTTCATTGTCATCTTGGCTGCCTAAGTAGAATATTTTGGACCACATGCAATAATGACCTAGCTTGCACACTTGCACCTTACACTTTCCTCACCTTTGATGTGGTAGACGACATGATTTGCTGTCATGATACATAAGACAATGGAAACATCAGAAGTCAAACTTTTGTAGCCATTTTACACCAACCCGATACAGTAGCAAAGAGATCCAAAGACAGTAGTTGTGGGTTGCAATAATATTTCAAAAGAGGGATAATCTACTTGCTCAAAGGAAAAAGTTCATATGTAAATGATGTTGTATATAGTATTTAAAAAATGCAAAATAAAAACTCCAAAAAAGACGGGAAAAATTTCAAAAAAAGTCAATTCCCATCAGAGCATGTATATATATGTATAATCAGTAAGCAAGCATGAACTTCAAAGTCATATGTATGTGAGCCTGCAATATGATGACTTGGCTACAATAGTCAAGGATGCTATGATAGGTAGATACACCAGCTACTGCCCATTCTTCTCTCCACCTCCTCTTCTTGAGCTTGTTGTACTTGAACATATAAGGGAATACCTCACTTCTCAAGGAAAGAGTTGTTGGATTGGGCAATTAGGGCCACCATGTTGGAGAAGACTGATTTTTACTACTTTAGCCGAGGAGAGATACATATCACACACACTGTCCAAGAAAGATTCATAGTCAAAAGGGTTTGCGTATGAGTTAACTTATTCTGATCTGGCTATTGAGAAGACTTGAGCAAAGTTTTATTATTCTCGAAGGTTGTTGTATTTCAAATCAGTTTCCCAATAAGGTTCTGACCGCACCTAAAGTCCAAAGGTCTGACTTATGCTCCAAACTTTGATTTTGTGAAGACAAGTTTGAAAGTTAAAATCAATCAAGATCTTTCTTTTTTTCTTTATTTTTATTATTTGCACTTATAGCATAAGTGTTTGCTAGGGACTAGCAAAGGCAAGTACAGGGGGTGATGAATCTCTATTTCATCACCTTTGTTCTTTCATTTTGGGCTTTAAACCCTATCTATATGCATGTAAATAATATTATTTTGCATAAATTAACATTAATTATTTATTGTAAAAATTGTATAAATTACATGGTTTTAAGCCAAAAATAAAAGAATAAGAAAAGAAAAGAAAAAGAAATAAAATGCAAAGGTATTTTTTGACCCTAAACCCTAAGACCGAGGCATCATGATGACTAGGTCGAAATGGCATAAAGTAGGGGAAGATAAGGGTCAAAAGCATAATAAAAGACCTAATATTTATTTTTCAATCATGCATTTATGATACCTATTTTATTCTTTATTATTTATTCATCAAATCAATAATCTTTGTACATGAAAGTTGTAGAAATATATATATATATATAGATTAATACAAAATTGATTTCACACAAAAATAATACAAATTGTACATTCTACACTTAGAAAAAAATCCAAAATCCAAACTTCCAAAATACATTAAAATAATATATGGAAGACATTAAAATAATATAGTATATAAAAATGCATAGATGGATATCCTTTACAAATACATATATAATTAATACCTATATTTATTTCTTATATTAGAATAATACAATAACAATATATTTATGTTTATTTAAAAAATTTATAAATATATAAATAAATACATAAAATTATAAAATTTAAAATGCAAAATTAAAATAAATATACAAAACATAGGTTAATAAACCAATAAATATACTTGTAAAAAGTAACTTACAATAAATTAATTCAAAAAATAAATAAAAATTGGATTAGATTACTACATAAAATAAAACAATTCTTATTTTATAACTTTTACTTAAGTATTTTATTTAATTAGTATTATTTAATTATTTCATATTTCTAGTATGTTTTATCTTTTTATGTCCTAAGTGGACCAATTACGAGGCTTGGACAGCTGATCTCGGGTCAACCGTCTAGCCTACTCTCTTATCTAGGTGTCGATTGCAGAGCCTTCTCTCTTCTCAAATTTCTACTTCATGATTCACGAATCAGTGTAGTTGACTTCCTTCTTGAAAATCTTGTCGACACATTGGCTCATTATTGTTCGGGAATTCTTGAGAATCAGTAATTGATATAAATAATGGTCATTGCTATCCCCAAAAAACCCACGACAAATAAACAATTTTTTTTATTTTTGCTACTTATTAACCTATATAGCAGACATGGTCGAACTCGGAGAGGCTATAAATCCCGAGGGTTATTCGATTAATTAGAAATTAATTAAGAGAAAACAGGAATCTCAAATGACAACTATCCTTGGTTTTTGTGATTTTTTATTTTAATTTTTAAAATGTTTTATTTCTAATTTTTTATATATTTTTTATTTTCAAATTTTTAGTGATTTTGATTTTACAATTATTTTTATTATCAAAAATAACACTGAGCAATATTCACAAGATCAAAAATACACACTCCAACTCTTTTTGTAATTTTTCAATTTATCAAAAAATACCCAGAAAACTTCAAAGAAAATATTTTTGGGTTTTAAAGGTTTTGAAATGTTTTTGAGAATTTTTGTGGAATTTTCAGATGTTTTTGTATTTTTTTTTAAATTAAACAGTGAGGAAATTTGAAATTGTGCACAACATAGAGTAATTCGCACCTTAAAAATATTTTAAGTGCCCAAAACCCTTGGTAATTATTTTTTTGACAAAATATATGCGAATATCTACAATCAAGAACAAAAATCAAATTTTTTGGATTTTTGTAGAATTTTATGTGATTTTTTAATATTTTTAGTATTTTTCAATTTTTCTAATTTTTATAAAATGTTAATGCATGAAAATTGGTCAGAAACTAGAAGACACCAAAATTCACCTAAAGTATTTTTTTGAATTTTTAGGTTAATTTTCGAATTTTTATGAATTTTTAATTTTAGAAAAGAAAAATATTATTGTTTTTGATTTTCTAAAATTATCAAATGTCAACCAAAATTCATGAAAAAATTATTTAATGATGAGAACTACAACATGAACATACATCATTGTTTTGAGAATTTTTCGAAAAATAAAAACATTTATTCCATCAAAAAGAGCATGCAAAGTTTATGTCTGAAATGCAGCGACTTAATTGCAAATATGCAATGTTTTTACATGAATGAGTAACAGAAATAAAAAAAATGAAATTTACCTAACAAGCATGTGCATCGCATGTGAGTTTGCTGCTAGGAGAGGACTTCTTTGTAATTCGAGGATGTTCTGTGGGCTTTACTACAATTCCCCCCCCCCCTTTTTTAATTCACCCTCCCCCTAGGGTTTGTGACTGGTCCCCTTTTTTTTGATCTCACGTAGGGGCACAAGGGGATGCAGTGGCCAGCTAGACATCGTGCGCGTGTAGGTGGGGCGACACCGTCTTCGACGGCGAGGGAGCTTCGGGCGACACCGCATGTCGCGGGTCTGGGCGGTGAGTGCACAGGGCGGCGCGGCCTCGTGGCAAGGTGGAGGTAGGCGGGGCAGGCCGTCTGGAGTGGTGGCGTGCGTGGCTCGGGGCGTCATCGCTGGAGGTGCGACGATCGTTGCCCGTAGCGATCGGCGTGTGGGGTAGCGTGACCTGGAAGGACAGCGCAGCATCGGACATCCCACCGCACGGGTGACGTAGGAGGCAAGCGCCGCTGCGGAGGGTCGCGCGGTGGAGAACGAGGAACGGGTGGAGCACCGCCCAGGCAGAGGACGACGGGGGGCCGCGGCCTACGGCAGACGTGACGTGCGTGGGGCAGCGCGGGCCGTTGTGAGGCATTGGCTGTGCTGCCGATTTTTTTATTTTTTCCCTTATTATTATTATTATTGTAATTTATTCTTTTATAAATAGTGAATAAAAACAGTAATAAAAAAACTTTTTTTGTACATCCAAAATATTTAAAAAATGAGGAGTGTTTTTTATTATATTCTTTTTCATGGTCTTGTAAAACAAACGTTAGAAATAAAGAAAACAAATTGTTATATATAAATATATTTATTTACAACTCGGGAAAAAATGAATGAGGATTATGCAGAAATGAGAGATTCGAATCCGATCTTCGGCCACTGTATGCGGCCGGAGTTGAGAGATCTTGGACGATGGAAATAGAATGTGGAGAGATCGAGAGAATGAGATGAAAACTCGAGATCGATGTCCAATAAAAAACGTGATGGATTTTAAGATCTAGATAAAAAATGACAACGAGAAAAAAGTGCAAGAAATAAAACTACGATTAACCTAGGTAAAGAATAAGAAAAATGTGGATCTCACCTTAGGAGTGGAAATGGACCGTGATCGCCTCAACAAGGCCAACTCGCTGTCACCGGACGGCTTGGAGACTAGGCAACTTTCTCGATGAAATTTTCTATTTGAGATCGGGCTCCTCTCTCTAAAGATTGATCAAGTTGGAATGAGGGAGAAGGAGCCATATAAATAGAAAAGATAGAGATGAAATTTGAATTTTTGAATTTTTTGGTGGAAGAGATAAGAGAGATGAAGTTTGAAAGGAGATAAAGATACAAAGTATTTACAAAATTATCTATTTTTTTAAATTTTTGTCACTTTATTTATTTGAATTAAAAAATGTTATTTTTTTATTTTTTTATGGTGGTTAATTAAAAATAACAACTATATACATATGCTATATACATATATGACATTATATAAATGGGTAATTGAGGTAATTAGCTTCTTTTTTTAATTAAATAATTAGTAAAAAATAATTTACAAATATATGTGAATACAATATGTACAAATATGTGGGAAAATTGCACAAACCACCCTAAAAAACTGACTTTTCAACCGTTACTCCAAAAATTATGAAAATTCATCCATTTTAATGATAATTTAATTTAGAAACCAATGGAAGTGAGATTGTTTCAATTTGAGTTCATATGCATCCGGAACTGGTCTTTCAATTAGTGCGTAGTGGCTTTTTCCAAGAGTGGTTGCTTTTATTCTATACATGATTTAATTTCACAATTATTTTTATTAATTAGAACACATTTTTATTTACATCTTTGGTTTTGAAAATTATTTGATTTGAGGTCAATTAATGCACAAATAAATTAGTGTCAGTTTAATACAGATATACACAATATAAATGAGAACTATTTACAACAACACACCCATTTTTTTGTATTTTCTGCTTAAGGACCCTATCTCCCCTACTTTATTCCTGGTCGATCAGGTCAATTCTTGATCTTCTCTCGGGGTTCGGGTCAGCCTGTATCTATTACATATATACAGTCTTCCATTTTTTTATTTTCTTTTCTTTATTTTTCCTTTCTTTCTTTAGTTATTCATTTTAGGTTAAAATTAGTAAGAAGTGTACAATATTTACACACAGATGCAAGTTAGTAAGAATATGGAGTTAGTGTTTTATGCAGGTGTTTAATAAGAGAATTTAAGCTAAAATAAATGAATAAAGATGATGAATTGTAGATTCATCATCCTCCTATGCTTTACCTTTGCTAGTCCCTTAACAAACATTTATTTGAAATAAAAAGTGAAGAAAAAGAAAAAGAAAGGGAAAATAAAGAAAGCAGGACAATATTGAGTATTAAACTTATCTTCATAAAATTGTAGTTTGGAGCTCTGTCGGACCTTTGGATTATTAGTGTGATGGAACTTCTGTGAGACTTAGAATTTTAAAATCGATAGCCTTCAAGTTCTATACATCATTGTCACAGTTTCGGCTCAGAAATCATCTTAGATCAATCCTCTTCTCAAAGTATACCCTATGAACATTGAACAATCGACTCATGTGTGTGAAAGATTTTAACTCTTCCCATCCAGAATGCCAGACTATCATGCAAATCTCCTCTCCAGTAACTCGTCCTCGGGGAGTCAGGTATTTCCTTCGAAGGTCTGTCGCGCTGTGTTCACAATTGAATTGGGGGAGAAGTTAGAAGAAGGAGAAAAGAACTGGAGGGTGGCCAGTGTAGTCACCTCTCCTTGTGAAGCTGGCCACTGTAGCCGAGTCTCTACCAAGATCTGCAGGTTTGCTTGAAGCTTGGACCTTTTTGGTCATATATTTATTTGGTAGTGGCCTCTTTGTATTTGGATTTTTGGTGGTTCTGCTTGGATCTTGTTGTGCCCCTACGGAGATAGAATCTTTTAATTTCCGTACATTTTTTAGGGTCTTGGAAAAAATTGTGCCCAACCGTCCATCCCTTTTCCAAAGCTTTATTTCAACCCGTACTCCGGTCTTTAGATTTCCACACTACCAGAAAAGAAACTCACACAGTCTTCCAACATCCCGTCTAAGTTGAGCTAAGTGCATAGTGCGAGAGTACAAATTAATTTCCTATTTCAGAGTTGTACCCAGAATGAAGAGACTGGGTTAGACACTAAGAGTCAAACGCTGCACATTGTCATGTGGAACTCAAAGAATTAAGTCAAAGACCTGAAACTCCTAAAATCCTATTTCTCGGTGAAGTTCCTCTGAGAATTAGGTGGATTAAGGTCCTACTAAGCTCCATTCTTCAATTTTATTCCAGACATAGTTTAAATGTCAATACTATCTTGAAAAATGCACATGCAAGAAAATATGAACAATGCAAAGATTTTTTTTTGAAAAGAAATGATGCACATGTGAAAGACCATTTTTTAACAGTTTTCTAATTTTGAACTTTTTATGGATTTTTGGTTTTGTAGTTTTTTTAAAGGAAAAAGGGTACTAAAATATATACAAGTATATACAAGATTTTTTGTGTGTTTTTTTGCTTTGTTTTTAGTTTTTTGTGTGCTTTTTTTGTTTTTTTTGTTTTTTTTTGTTTTTTTTGTTTTTTTGTGTTTTTTTGTTTTTATTTTGTTTATTTTTTATTTTTTTATTTTTTTAACACACGTGGATTTTACAAAATTATACACATAACCTCTCATATAAACATACTTATAAGTACGAGTTATGTCTAAAGTATATATACAATATATACGACACCCCCTATACTTAGCTCGAACTATGTCCTCATAGTGATCAGAGAGCGAAAAAGGAAAATATAACTCGTGCTATGTATAGAAAAGTGAAAAGACTCCTATGCTACAACGACTCAAAGAAAATATAAAAAGAAGAGAAGTTGGTGATCCCCCTATACTTAGGATCAAGTAATCCTAAGTTTAGTGGAGTGTACAAAAGGGAAAAACCAATGAAGAGAATGTACAGACTCAAAAATAAAAAGATACGATATGAACAACATCATCCCCTATACTTAGGGTAGAGTATCCCTAAGTATAGACAACAAGAGTGATGAACATGACAAATATGAACAACACAAATCATTCACCCCATATACTTAGGATAAAGCACATCCTAAGTATAGCATATATACACACACGGAAAATGGGTGCATGATAAAACGGGAGATAAAAGAGTGAAACGAAAGGATATAAAAGAGGAGTGGATGTACAAAGGTCAAGATGGTCAAAATCGAACCTTCTTGCGGGACCGCTGAAGAATGGATCTGACAAAGTGTAGGTCGATATTAGGATCATCATTAGACATAAACTGAGTAGGATCGACCAAGAATGTATCCTCAGCGGTTTCGTATTATGTAGGCCTAAACCGGTTATTAGAAGTAGTGTGGTCATGTCCTGCTTGGGAAGTTTTGCAAACATAAATGTAAAATGGCTCGAAATCATTATCAGAAAAAGTTGGATCAATTTCAGCCTGGCGAGTCTCTATCAGATCATCATCTTTATTAAAATGCCCAAATTCCTTTATAAAAGCAATGGAATTAAATTTATCCTAACCGGTCTCACTTGAATCAAGATGAATAGGAGCGGACTCATCAGTGAAAATAGTCGAATCATGCCCATCCTATCTAGTCTCAGAGTCTGCCTTCTGCTCTAGGGTTTCTATCGTGTAAATTCCGCAGATGTCATCAATGCATCGCCACATACCAGAAGGGGGAACTCCAAGGTCTATGCTTTCCGAGTCCTCCTCCTTCAAGAGGAATTCTTGGGTTTCCTTATCATCCAACATATAAAAAGAATCTATGATATTATCATCTAGGTCAAATTCCTTGGAGTTGGCTAACACGGGCATGCTCTCATGGGATGCAGGTCTCTAGTCAGTAGTGGGTGTAGTGATCAACACATCGCTCCCTACATCAGAACGGAAGCGAATCTTTCCTAAACCGTAATCAACAGCGGCTTCCGTAGAGGCGAGGAAAGGTCGTCCTAGGATGATTGGAGGGTGCTCCACAGGGGTAGAGATCTCCATGGGAATTACAACAAAATCCGAAGTGAAATTCATGCCCTGAATGAGCATGACAACGTTTTCTAGAATACCCTTCGGCCTCTTGATAGATCCATCAGCAAATTGAACTGTCATCTTGGTTTTCTTGAGAGGCCCAAGATGAAGAGACTGTACCATAGAGAAGGGTATTATATTAATTGATGAACCGCTGTCAAGGAGAGTGTTATCACAAGAATAGTCAGATATGGAGCAACTCACAAGAGGTGTGGCAGTGTTCCCGTAGGCAGTGGCCATGGTCAAGATGTGACGCTCAGATCTTCTCCTTCCCTTTCTCTTCTTGTGTTGAGGAGAAGACAAATCTGTCATGGCCAGTTGAAGTGGGGATTTAATGATCTCATGAAGGGTGGCCACAACTTCGGGTTTAGTCAACATTTTTTTGAATTTTTGTACCTCCTCCATACAAGGGAGGAGATCAGAATCAACATATACACGAGGATTGCTGAGAGCAGTCTGTATAGTGGCATCCTCAGGGTCAAGGTTGGGACATGTGGTGGATAGATGTGTGGGTAAATGATCGAGTATTTGGGTCCTTTTCTCACAAAATGAATCAATAATGTGTCTCCCAGAATCATTTTTGATTTTTAATTTTTTCTCACTTTTTGTATTTTGGGCGATTTCAAGCTCTCATGATTATCCTCAAGTGAATCCATATCCTCAAATAGTGGAGCAGCTTTCTAGCTTGTAATCATGTTAAATAGATTGCTAATCCTCGAATTCATATGCTCCATCATCTGGTTCAGTGTCTCAAGTGTGGAAATCATGAAAGGTGACTCCAAAATCTCATGATCGGGTGGGTTGAATAAGGATGGGTGAAAATCAAAGTCCTCCGATTCCTGAAATAATGGGTTAGGCGGATATGCACAAAAATTAGGAGGAAAGTCCTCCTGGAAAAAGGAAGGTGGATCATTTGGAGAGTACGAGAAGTCCGCGAAGATCGGATTAAAATAACTCCAGTCGACCATCTCTGAAACAAAAGACTTGGATTGGGAGAAAATGAGTGGTCAAGTCAAAGATATAGAGAAAAAGGCGCAAATGCATAGAAGGATCGAGCATACACACAAGCAATCAAACACAATACAAACCCCCCGTTCACCTACTCAACTCAAAGTGAAGACCGTGAAGGTTCGGTCAATTTTCTTGTCAATTTTAGAGTTTGGTGAGAATACAATATATCAGAGCGGTTAAAAGCGAGCTATTAGGAACCCAATGCTCTCAGGAGACTGGCCAAATCCCAAAGTTAGATCTTTCCCGGCTAGTATGAATTGCGGACCATTTACCAGCTACCCAATCAATTCAATC
This sequence comes from Ottelia alismoides, assembly GCA_037367405.1. NCBI lineage: Eukaryota > Viridiplantae > Streptophyta > Magnoliopsida > Alismatales > Hydrocharitaceae > Ottelia > Ottelia alismoides. The sequence continues at coordinate 312,628 of JAZKJV010004772.1, forward strand.
TATTAAGGATGTCACGAGCTGCTTTACCGGCTACCAGAGAGATCCTCACCAGAGAACGACTAACCCAAGATAGTAGACTGAAAAGAGTCCAGGCGTGGCTCTATCCTAGTGTGCGGGTCGATCCCCCGTTCAAGCAAACCAAACAATGAGGGGGTTACTATCCCCAAAACAATTATTTTTCCTTACATTTTTTAGGATCGAGTTTTCTTTAGCAGTCCCGTATTTGATGCAGTTCTCACTTGGTTAAAATATTTTCCAAATCCCCCTACCTAGTGTTCAATTTCCTTTTTAACTTATGTGAGTGAAAACAAGGAAGGAGATCGGAAATGCCAATGCGCGATTAAAAACAATGATGCATGCAGGGGTTAGAAATGCATGCATTGTCGCCAACACTCTACATGCAAGTGATCCGTGCAGAGTTTAATAAACTATCCTATATGATGCAAGTGAACCGTCCTAGATGATAGCTTCTATTAACGTGAAAGAACAAGTTAATTTGACTAAGTCCAAATTACGCTCTACTCTATAGGCACAAAAATTTCTTTTTTAGGGTGTTTGGACCTAATTAATTCCTGGCTCAAACAAATTAATTAAAGCAATCAAGAGGTAGCTCACGACATCTGCGGGAAAAAAAGAAAAATAAGGCGATGAAAACAAAACCGGTTAGGTCCCCCAAGTGCACCGACACTTGGCGAAACAGACCCCGCAACAAATGAATGTCCGTTGACAAAGAGTTCAAATGGTAGAAAAGAAAAACTCTCTCTCTCTTTAAATTTTTTTTCTCAATTCGTCTTCACCACTTCTCACGCTGTCCTGGAGCTTGGTGAAAAATCAAGCCGCCTCCACATCACTTGGGTGCTTCAGCTTTCCTAGGATCGCCTCCTTCGCTCCGCGGTCCCTCGTAAAAAAAAGAGAATGTGTAAGAAATACTATTATCAAATATGAGAGAAAAAATGAAACAAATGCAGCGATATGAACAATAGAATAATGTGGCAAATTATAAACATATATTTACAACCAATAATAACAGGTCAAAAGAGAAACCTAACTACCCTCATCGTGCCTCCCTGGCAACGGTGCCATTTTGTTGTTCGGGAATTCTTGAGAATCAAAAATTGATGATAAATAATGGTCGTCACTATCCCCAAAAAACCCGTGACAAACAAATATTTTTTTTATTTTTGCTACTCATTAACCTGTATAGCGGATAGGGTCGAACTTAGGGAGGCTACAAATTACGAGGGTTATTCGATTAATTAGAAATTAATTAAGAGAAAATAAGAATCTCAAAGGACAACTATCCTTGGTTTTTGTGATTTTTTTATTTTTTAAATATATTTTTTAAAATTTTTATTTCTAATTTTTTTTATATATTTTCTAATTTTCAATTTTTAGTGATTTTGGTTTTGCATTTTTTTATTTTAAAAAATAACACAGAGCAATATTCACAAGATCAAAAATACACACTCCAACTCTTTTTGTAATTTTTCAATTTATCAGAAATGCTAAAAAAATTCAGAGAAAATATTTTTGGGGTTTAAAAGTTTTTAAATGTTTTTGAGAATTTTTGTGGAATTTTCAGATATTTTTGTATTTTTTTTAAAATCAAACAGTGAGAAAATGTGAAATTGTGCACAGCCTAGAGTAATTTGCAACTTTAAATATTTTATGTACCCAAAACTCCTGTAATTGTTTTTATGACAAAATATATGCGAATATCTACAAGCAAGAAGTGAAATCGCAATTTTTGGATTTTTGTAGAATTTTCTATGATTTTTACAAGATTTTTAGTATTTTTCATTTTTTAATTTTTTTTTATAAAAAAGTTAATGCATAAAAATTGGTCAGAAATTATAAGACACAAAAATTCACCAACAGTATTTTTTTTGAATTTCAGGTTAATTTTCGAATTTTTATGAATTTTCTAATTTCAGATTAATAAAATATCACCATTTTTGATTTTTTAGAAATATCAAATGTCAATTAAAATTCATGAAAAATTATACAATGACGAGAACTACAACAAGAACATACACCATTGTTTTGAGAATTTTTCGAAAAGTAAAAACATTTATTCCATCAAAAAGAGCATGCAAAGTTTATGTCTGAAATGCAGGGACTTAATTGCAAATATGCAAAGTTTTTGCATGAAATGAGTAACAGAAATAAAATGCAGGAGAAAAAAAATGAAATTTACCTAACAAGCATGTGCATTACATGTGAGTTTGCTGCCAGGAGGGGACTTCTCTGTAATTCGAGGATGTTCTAGGGGCTTTAATGCAATTCCCCCCCTTTTAAATTCACCCTCCCCCTAGGCTTTGTGACTGTTCCCCTTTTTTTTGATCTCACGCAAGGGAACAAGGGGATGCGGTGGCGGCTTGCGCGGGCTACTCCGCCGACCAGCCAGATGTTGTGTGCGTGCAGGTTGGATGACGCCGTCTTCGACGGCGAGGGAGCTTCAGGCGGCACCGCGTGTCGCGGGTCTAGGCAGTGAGTGCGATGGGCAGCGCGGCCTCGCAGTGAGGTGGAGGCCGGCAGGGTGGGCCGTCTGGAGCGGTGGCGTGCATGGCTCGGGGCGACGCCGCTTGAGGAGCGATGATCGCCGCCTATAGAGGTCTACGGACGAGGAGGCGCGTGGGGAGGCACGACCTGGAAGGACGGAAGTGGAAGCGACCGTCTAGCGGCGCGGGTGATGCAAGAGGCGAGCTGCAGAGGGTCGTGCTGTGGAAAGCGAGGGACTGGTGGAGCACCGCCAAAGCGGAGGACGGCAGCGATGCCGCAGCCTACGGCGGACGTGACACGCGTAGGGCAGCGCGGGCCACTGTAAGGCGTTGACTGCGCTGCAGATTTTTTTGTTTTTTTCTTTATTATTATTATTTTGTAATTATTTTTCTTTTGTAAATAGTGAATAAAAATAGTAATAAAAAAACTTTTTTGTAAATCTGAAATATTAAAAAAATGAGGAATGTTTTTTTATTATTTTTTATTGTTTCCTTTTTAATGATCCTGCAAAACAAACGTTAGAAATAAAGAAAACAAATGGTTTATATATATATTTTATTTAGTTACAACTCGGAAAAAATGAACGAGGATTCGGCAGAAATGAGAGATTCGAATCCGATCTCCGGCCACCGTACGCGGTCAGAGTTGAGAGATCGTGGATGATAGAAATAGAACGTGGAGAGATCGAGAGAATGAGATGAAAACTCGAGATTGGTGTCGAATAAAAAACATGACGGATTTTAAGATATAGATAAAAAATGACAACGAGATAAAAGTGCGAGAAATAAAACTATGATTAACCTAGATAAAAAATAAGAAAAATGTGGATCTCACCTTAGGAGCGAAAATGGATCGTGATCGCCTCGACAAGGCCAACCCATTGTCAACGGACGGCTTGGAGACTAGGCAACTTTCTCGACGAAATTTTCTATCGGAGACCGGGCTCCTCTCTCTAAAGATTGATCAAGTTGGAATAAGGGAGAAGGAGCCATATAAATAGAAAAGATAGAGATGAAATTTGAATTTTTTATTTTTTTGGTGGATGAGATAAGAGAGATGAAATTTAAAAGGAGATAAAGATAAAAAGTATTGGCAAAATTATCTATTTTTTTGAATTTTCGTCACTTTATTTATTTGAATTAAAATTGTTATTTTTTTATTTTTTTATGGTGGTTAATTAAAAATAACAACTATATGCATATACTATATATATATATGACATTATATACAAGGGTAAATGAGGAAATTAACTTCTTTTTTAATTATTTTTTTAATTTTAAATAATTAGTAAAAAAAATTTACAAATATATGCAAATACAATATGTACAAAATATATCGAAAAATTGCGCAAACCACCCCAGAAAACCGACTTTTCAACCATAACTCCAAAAATTATGAAAATACAGTCATTTTAAAGATAATTTAATTTAGAAACCAATGGAAGTGAGATTGTTTCATTTTGAGTTAATATGGAGCCAGAATTGGTCTTTTAATTAGTACTTAGTAGCTTTTTCCAAGTGTGGTTGCTTTTATTATGTACATGATTTAATTATACAATTATTTTATTAATTAGAACACATTTTATTTACAACTTTGGGTTTGAAAATTATTTTATTTGAGGTCAATTAATGCACAAATAAATTAGTATCTATTTAATACAGATATACACAAGATAAATGAGAAGTATTTACAACAACACACACATTGTTTTGGATTTTCCGCTTAAGGACCCTATTTCCCCCTACTTTATTCATGGTCGATCAGGTCAAGTTTGACCTTCTCTCAGGGTTCGGGTCAGTTTGTATCTATTACATATATACAATCTTCCAATTTTTTATGTTCTTTTCTTTATTTTTCCTTTATTTATTTTAGGCTAAAATTAGTAAGAAGTGTACAATATTTACACACAGATGTAAGATAGTAAGAATATGGAGTTAGTGTTATATGCAAGTGTTTTATAAGGGATTTTAAGCTAAAATAAATGAATAAAGATGACGAAAAGCATATTCATCACCCATCACGTGTGATGATCCACATCCTCGTAAGCTTCTTACTCAATTTTTTGGTTCCCTTTCCACCATTTCTACCCTTTAAAGCACCCTCAAGGTGGAGTTCTTCGTGACAGGAGGGGATCCCAATGCTTTGAGGCATGAGGAAGTGGCACAGGGAGGCATTCCAAACCCTTGCCTGAGCTCTGCTCCAAGCAACCCATCTCGCGGCCACCGGCAGCTCGAGGTTACTTTCTTCGATTTCATCGGTTATTTTTAATCCTTGTTTTATTTCTACCTTTTGTTTGGTTCTTTAGTTATGTATATTAGTGTAGAATTAGGTTTTTACATCATCATAGCACTAGTTCTTTGGCCATCTCTATTTCACTGTGATATCCTTGTTCCAACCCACTTAAACGCCTCATCTTTTCAACCCTTCATTTCTACATCCATGACCACTCGCCAGCCACCCAGATCGTTCTTCGATCAGGTTCATCAAAGTCCTGTTCCTCCACCTTCCGTCGGACTTCGCCGCATCCCCATTTAACCTTTATTCTCCATCGAATAACATCCAGAACTTGTTGCCCGATCTCTGCCGTGTTTTCTGACCCACTTGTAGGTACTAAAGGGCTCGTCTGAGAACTTGGAAAGTGTTCCAGGTCCCTCTCCTGGCTAGGAACCCATCGATGGGTCTTGAAGATTTTAAGTATCACCAATAGTTGCGGAAGGCGTACGGGAGAGTTTCCCTCATCTCAACAGCGAATGAGTTGATTGGAGGAGGGAGAAAGAGCATATCAAATCAACCAGGGTGGTGTTCTTCGTGTGTTCTTCCTGAACACTCCAAAGCCGTCCAATGATGTATCTGCTCCGGGTCTAATTAGAGACCTCCGATCATGGCGAATCGGTGTATGTCCAGAGTCGTCGACTACTTCAAGTGATTTAGTTTCAGTCATTGATCGTTGAAGGGGCATTGTCACCCTCATCTCACCACTGTTTAACTGAAGGAATCTTGGCCGTATGGGGATATTTTGCACTTTTAATCCCCTACTTTTTGTTTATTAATTTTTAATATTCAAACTTTCCTTTATAATTATAAAATAGTTGTAATAATTGTACTTTAAACCACACAGTTTATCTTATTTGCATTTTAGTCTAGTCCAGCTCAACCCACGTATCGTCCCACATAAGATAGACATTTTGTGTGTAACCCCTTATGGGTTTTTATATTTTAGTTTAGTATTTGAATTTAAATATTTGTTGTAAACTTTCAGATATTTTGCACTGTAGCCTCTGCCTTTATTTTCAATTGCAAATATACCCTTACTAGTTCAACAATTTTTTCTCTAATTATGTATTTTTTATAAATATTATTCATGCACCAAAAATCATGAAAAAATATGAATAGATGCCTGATGTGTTATTCTTTCACACTATATTTTTAGATTTGCATTTTATGCATTTTCTCTATTTATAATAAATCAAAATAGAATGTTGCATCCCCTTTTTATTTTAAAAATTCAAAAAAACTATAAAACAATATTTAAAAATTCCAAAAAATCGGTATTAGTTTATTATTGTATTTTATATCTTCAGACTAAAAATCCCTAAAAATAGAAAAAGAAAATCACTAAAAATTTAGAAGCTCCAAAATCCTTATAAAGTTATAAAATATCATTTGAAAATCCAAAAACATTTATTTCTATCTCTGAATTTTATTTTTATCATATGCTTTCATTTAAAAATAGTTTTGGAAATTTTTTACTTTTTCTAGTATTGTTAAATTCCAAAATAATTTGCCATTAATTAGTCAATGCTTTTAACTATTTTTGAATTTAAAAATATCTCAATTTTTCAAAAAAACAAAAATAGAAGATAAATATAAAAATTACAAAAACATTTTATTCTGTATTTTTGGTTATTTGTAGTTGTATAATAATCATATTACTTTATATTATCAATATAGTTATATATATATATATATTCTTAAATTATATATTAAAAAGAAAAATAAATTAAAAATCAGGAAAATTAAAAAATATAAAATCAAACAATTTAAAAAATATAAAAATTAAATTCATAAAAAAATATATAATAAAAAAACACGTAAAAATACAATAAAAAGATGAGAGAAAAGGGCAAATTTCGCTTCCACTTGCACAATCTATTACCTTTGCTCCATGTGTTTGACACTCTACATACTTACATATATATACACATTTTGTAGAGTTATAATAAATTTTAATTCCACATTTATTTTTTCTTTTCACTACTATATTCATTTATGGGTTAATTGTTGAATTATTCGAGTTTAATGAGCGATTGTTTCGATGACTGTTGATCCGCCTTATGGATTGATAATACCCTCGCGGAAACTTGAGTTTTCAAATAACATTTTTGTTGGGGAGAAATGCCACATAGATTGTATTTCCTTGTTTCTTCTCTCTTGTATGTTTGTTCATCTTATTTTCTTTATTTGCCATTTTATTTAATATTATTTGTGAACTGTCTAACCCTCTTCCTTATCTGAACTTGTTGCATGGGACCGTGAATCAAGGAGGCTCTCCTTAGAGACATATGCACTAATGTAAAGCAGAGTCGGCGTTGCAAAATAAGCTGACATGATAGAGCAACAAAAGATGACTTGGAGGATTTTTGAAGATTTTACCCTTTTTATTTTATTTTATTTTATATTATTTTAGATTACTTTATAATTTAAGTGTGAGAGAGATGCATTTTATTGTAATAATTAGACTCTCAGGACACTTGAAACTTCACGAGGTCCAGTGCCCGGGTGATTGTTCACCTGGGGGCGTCGTCGGTTTTCTCAATTTTTCACAGCTTTTCTTTTTCTTTGTTTCGTGCCTTTCTTTTTATTTGTTTTGTGTGATTGAGACCTAGTTCTAGGAATCGCTTGCTCTATAGATTAAGGTCCAAATCCCTTGTTAAATTGTATGTACCTATAGTTTGCTTTTGGATTTAGTCAAATTAAGTAGTTGATTATTTGGACTCAAAACCACACGCCGTGAGAGATTCCATACAGCGCTTGCAGAACCAGTTAGGCACTGAGGAATCTCCAAGACTGGACTCTTGATTTCTTTTCTAAATATTCAACTCTTGTTCTTCATGATAATAGCATATTCTGTTCTAGGACGATTTCATCGATTTGCATTGCATATAGTGTAGATTTCAATTCTACTTAGCATCCTACACGAAGAGTGCTAGAGGTAAAGTGAACATCTCTATCTGAGCATACATCAAGATATTTGCTTGCATTGCTTTTCTGACTCTCTCCCTCTGATATTGACCACCTAGGATTCTATTGGAATTGTTACCTCGTTAGGATTCGTGCATTTTTATTAAAATACAAAAAAGTGATAACCAATAAAATTAGGATAGCTAACTATACTCAACCCTAAAATAGAAAGAAAAATTTATCTTGGGGAGACTATCCCCCTCATTGTATTTGCATTTTATGCGTGACACGTTCACACTAAGGATTAGTGCCCCAATCCCAGGCCTTCCTGTATGCTTGTACAACTTTTTAAAAATCCACCTAACTCTAAAAATTGGACAAGATAAAAAGACCAAACCTTCACGATCATCATTGTGTTGAGTAGGTGAATTGAGTGGTTTTGTTTGTTTATATTTGTGTTTGTTTGTGTGCATACTCGATTTTCTCTACACATTTGTGTCTATTTCTTGTTGGACATGCGAGCCCACTGCGAGCCATTATGCAATAAATGTTATTGAAAATATCATTCCCTGATCTGAAATGAAGACTAGTTAATTTGCATAATAGGTCCTTAGAAAAATTAGAGTTATGTACCATGTCCAACTTGATAATCATACAGCTGTTGATTCATTAATTGAATCATAGAGGTTGATGCTTGGATGAATATCTAAGGAATTAGATAGAGGACTCATCAAGCATCATCAATTGATTGTTAAGTGATGATCTCCAGCCTGAGTAGGACATGGAAATCCTTTCTTATTTGGCCGATATTTGACTGACCTCTTGATGCAGGTCCTCTACATGAGAATAGTGATTCCGAGGTGTCAGATTAGTTGAGTCAATAGGTTGACTTAATGAGATCGAGATAACCAAAGACCAATGTTGAATACTGTCACAGAATAGGCATGCATCCTCTGACCAGAGACACAGTGTTACTATATGTCTTAGTATGTACATTTGGCAGACCAATAGGTTGATGACCTAACCAAGGTCTATACACCGGCGAGCTGGTGTGCATGTAAGGACATATGAGTAATGCGATATCTCAAAGGGATCATACAGGTTGACATGAACCGGAAGACATGATCTCACTCACAAGGTATTGGGACTGATCAAATTCCATACATGGTCGTCATGCTTTAGAAGCATGACGAGAATTTGAAGGTATGATATATGCTTTGAGAAAGCATATGATCGATACCAGTTCCCAATGACCAAGATTGAGAAACTTGGTGATCAAACCCTGAAGATGACAATGTAAAATTGATCTATATCTTCAGGATGATCATAAGTCTTCCAATATGCAGGATGTACAAGTATTAGGAATACTTGAGGGTGATGTGATCATAAACAATTGTATAACCATGATGCTTCCATTTCGAGGGAGTGATGAAACATGTTTGGATTTTCGTGTCTCCTCTCAGTAGAGAAGTGACCTAATCTTAGTCCATGTATTGGACATAGATCTGAATGAGATTCAGATGCAATGAGAAGATTATGTCTACGTCCTTGATTTAATCAAGCATCTATGGGAGGTCCATGAGATCTGGATTTGAGATGCAATCTCAATATCCAAGTCACTATACGTGGAATAATAAATCACCATGTCCTTATCTCCAAGTATATGCGGAGAAAGCGCATTATTCTTGAAAGGGTTCAAGAATGATTCCATAGTTGAATTATATCTAAGCATAGAAAGATTGATAATTAATTATGATTATATTATCTTGATGCATGTAGATAATTATCCAATGTAATTAAATGTGATTTAATTATTGTGGATAAGAACGTGGATAACAATATCCAATTATTCATAATATATTATAAATGTGATTTATAATGTATTAGAGAGAGCTTATTGTGATTTATATTTGTTAATTAATTATTGATGTGAATTGGATTCACATTGTATAATTAATTGAAATGAAAATTACTATTTGTTTTGGATTGCGAATGTGATTCACAAATTTCCAATGGTAATATTGCAATATTCTCAAAATAATTATGAATTATTTTGTAGAATAATTTACAACAATAGTTGTTGTAAATATTATGGAGATTACATAGAGATTACATTAAATCTCAAGATTGGTGGATATCTCACCCTTCCTTATTGGGAGGGCGGACGACCACAATTTCTCTAAGGAAATTGGTGGCCATCCACTCCATATATGGAGTTTGGATTCTCTAACCAATTAACTCCATGTTTGGTTGATTTAATTTGAGATTGAATTATATTTTATTTATCAAATAAATTGAATCTAAACTAAATTATTAGTTGTTGGTTTTTTTCAACAACAATCTTGACCATTGGATTAAACACAAGTCAATCTCATCCATTGATTTGGTGTGTCTCATCGATTGTGATCCATGAATTCCCAAAATCCTATAAATAGTGAGGTACCCCTTGCTCTCTAAGGTTATGTAATTGAGATACATCTCTCTCTCTCTCCTTCCACACATCAAGCCTTTTCTCTTCTCCATTGGTGGCCGTCCACCATGCCCTAGAGGAGAAGCCTCGTCGTCGCTTCGCCATCGCGCTGCCGCCTCGACGTTCATCGCTTCTCCATCTACTTTGGAGTGCTTTGCTCACAAAGAAGGTGTTTGATCTCGTGCTATGAGATCAGGAGTTCACCGTGCTTGGATTAACTTGGTGGATTGCGAGGATTACACGACTCATCCCCGCGCTCGCAAGCGTCTTCTCCGACGATTAGACTTGAGACATGAGGTCTCTTTTCGTAGAGACTCGATCAACCACGCTAAAAGAGGTATTCCTTTATACTTGATGTGGTTATAGATGAAACAATCCGAGAATCGTTCTTGGATCATGTGGTTTCATCGCATGATTTTTTTAAAATTCCGCTGCATAGAACAACTAATCCAACTAGTCGTTCTTCGTCGTATTCGATACGATGCTCACGCTTCCATGTTGCGCTTGACGATTCTCCCATGTCCTTCAAGTGTTATCAGAGTCTTAGGTCGAAGGTTTTGGATACGATCCGTAAACCTAGGATGACTTTGGTTCGTTAAGTTTGCGAAAGTTTTTGTCGCATTTTATTTTTGCACCTCTGTTTAGTGAATAAATTCGGCCCTATTTAAAATGTTTAAACACGAATTAATCACTTGTTTTTTTGTTCTCCATTAAATAAGGAAATCATAGGATCTGAATTTACGTAATTTGGATTCCGTTTCCTCGAGATATGGTCGTTTTAATGAACATGTATTCACTGTTGCAGGAACTGCGAATCTTAACATGATTAATGAGTTAATTACTATTTTGATTCTCCTAGAAATGCATGAAATATCACTTAGGTTCTGTCATAAATCAAATTAGTGATCTTAGGAAACAGATTTTGTGTAATTTAGATTTGATTTGATTGAGATATGCTAAATTTAGTAAGTAGGGGTCACTACTGAAATTACATTCTTAATCAAGAACCATGTGATTGTCAATTAGTGAAATTAATTGTTAATTTCATGAAATAATTATGGAAAATATTTGGGAAATATTTAATGATGATTATTTTCTTAATTGACATGGCCTCAACCAATAAATTGATTAGATTTGATCTAGATCATAATTGGAAACACAATCAACAAAGAACTTGCTTGAATAGGATTGGGAATTTGTCTAGCAAATTTCATTATAATAAAAAATGTTTTGATTATTACTATACGGTATAATGTCGGTTGAAGAACCGATGATCATCTCATTTACACATTTTTGATTGATATATTTGGCATTATTCTTTCCTAAGGTGGATATGGTGTCTAGTCAGGGAGCGTTGGGGTGGCAGGTTGCACCGGATGCGGTCTATCCCACTCCCATTGGTACTAGCCATGACGGCGGGTAGGGACTCGATAATGCCGTAGAAATCAATGTGTATTTTTCTAGTTATTAAAATTAGAATTAATACATACTTTTAAATAATACCATATATGTATTCAAGTAAAATTGGATTGATTAAATTGGATTGATAATTGATTTAATGAGATTGATTTAATTATATTCAATTATACTCTATTATGAATAGATGTGTATTTTCCTTGGAAGAATTAATTATATGAATATGATTCATGATAATTAATTAACTTTTGAATATGAGGTGGAGGATCACATAAGTGACATCCATGGCCTCCCATCAAGGCGAAGGGTTTCCGTCGCCAGGGATTGCATGTAGGAGACACCTGTCCGAAGTGACAGCTCCTATATGCAAGTGTATCTAGATTGGGCTCTTTGCTTCTCAAAAGAGTAAGGCCGTATGCTTAGTGACCCCAATATCGGATCCTCATATTATTGGGGCGATATTGGATTGTGCATAGCGAGTACTATTACTGTTAATGGTTGGTTCAATTAACAATGGGTCAACATCACCTTAGGGGTAGTGGGAACAGGTGTTAAAGACGGAATTGGGAAAAACAAGTTGGACTTGCAAGGCGGAATGTGTACCAGCTTCTCCTTATTAGAGTCACAGATTTTCATATTATTGGGATGTGACAAAGATAAAGAGGAGATCCCAGTTCTTGCTTGGGATATATCGGTAAGTATATCTCTTACATTGAAAGTGATTAAGGGAATGAACTTTCAATATTGACAAGGAAAGACAACTTTGATATAAATCCCTAAATCAAAGTAGAATGTGTATATATATTTATATATATTTATCCAAATTTCTTATTTCAGACAATCCTTCGTTAAACCCACTCAATACTATACTCAATAATAACCAGTAAAATATCATGGATTGGATCCATGATCAAGATAATGTACTTGCAGTTGGACACATAATGTATGTGATTGCAATGTACAAGTTTCCTCATAATAATGAGGAATGACAATTAAATAGATGATAGGATTACAACCCTAGGGTTCGTATGTCTCTATAGTCTTGATCTCATCGAATGTACTTTGGAAGTGACAAGTCGATGATGATCGTAATTGTTGAATAATCCTTGTAAAATGCTAAGGAGATGTTCTGGAATACATATGTGCTCTTTAAATTTAATCATGAGTGACATGGTTAACTACATTATGCAGAATGGTGGCTATATAAGAGATGATGTATTCAAAATGTTTGAATACCTGCCTGAACCTAAATATTTAAGAGTTGAGATGTATGTAGATATGATGAGTGTCATCATTCTACTATATACTCTAGTCATTCATGAAGCTTCATAACATTCATATTGTATGAATTAGATGAAGCATGTATAAATGTCGAAATACTCTTATATTGATTTTTTTTGAATTCAACATAAGAGATCCTTTGTCTTAGCAATGGTTGTTTAGAGATGAAAGGAGCGCAGTGGAAGCATGGGTCGGACCCGGGTTAGAAGAAAAGTCAAAGAGTTGACTACATTTCTATGGTTTCCACACACATATGACATCCAAAGGGTTGGATGAATGCCAATACTGTAATGAGCCGATGTATTGATAGTATAACTATCAAGTCGATCCAGAATCCTTAGAGAAGGACTCAGATAGTGCATCGAAATAATTTACATCTACATATAATCATTGAAATTGACTTTCTTATTTGATAAGATTAAAGTCTAATAATTGTATCTCATTCTTCCAATAACACTTGCAATTGGTTGCATATGTTTTAGAAGACTAGAGAAATTTGATCTTAAGGTTTAATAATCATGCATGGATATTGATGCAATGGTTGCAAAAACCTCTATTGGATAAGTAGACTTCATATTTTCAGTGGGAGAGCCCTTAGTCTTATAGAATGTCGCTATGACCTGGATATTAGAATACACTCATTGTTTATTTTTAAATGTTGGAAATAAACAAGAATTCTGGAATAGACCTATAATAAAGAGTTACGATGGACATATTTCAAATAGTAATCTAAGATCTAGTGGACTCTAAATTAGAAAATTAATGAAAGGTTCATTAATGTTTCTTAATACTGAAAATTAAACCTTACAAGATCAATAGGAGAATGGAGATCATTTGATAATGATCAGGCATCGAGTCTTGGACATCTGGCTATTGATGAGATTAATAGACTAGTAAGAGATGAACTTTAGAATGTCTAGAATTTCAAATCTTACATACTTGTGAATATTGTATTCAAAGTAAAAATTTCCAATACACCCTTCTTTGGGAAAGGTGTAAGATGTCAAGGCATTCAAGATCTCATAGATATTGCTGTATGCGAATCGTTTATATCATAGTAAATATTATGGATATGTGATATCTATTGTTGATTTTGTATGATATGAGATTTCTTCTCTTCACCTAAGAAATTTTGGAAATGTTCAAAGATTTCACAATTTTAGTTTAGAACCAAAGTTTGTAGGAAGATTAAATGAATTTGATCTAATATAGGAAATCAATACCTATTAGATGAATTCATGGATTACCTTATAGAGATATGAATATCATTTCTATCTCACTCATCCTAATAAACCTAAACTCAATAGGAGTTGTAGGGAAATATAATTGGATCATGTGTAACATGATCCGATCAATGATAAATCTTAGCATGATTACCTCTTAGTTTCCAAGGTATATATAGTAGAGACTATAATATATATCATTATAAGGTTCCATGTTGACAAACTGGAATCTAGCACTAGAGAGTGCTACTTCATAAGGAAAATAAAGGATGGTATTGGATACCCACTTTATGACCTTAAGATTCTTAAAAGATTTCACATCTGAGAATGTGATTCTTAGATGGTGAGACTCTTAAGAATCAAGATGAAGATGAAGTGAAGGAACTCATTTAATCTTGAGAAAATAATGAGGCTCCTAAATTCGGAAACTAAAAGGACAGTTAACGATGAACCACTAATACCTCTTCAAATGAGTTTGAGGATGGATTCCATGTGTCAAAGAAATCTAGCAATGATCGAACTTCATGTGATGAAGCTTCTGAAGATCATGTCATGGAAAGATGGATGCTAGCAATAAAGTCTAAAGTAGACTTCATATACAAATGTTGTATATGGACCCTCGAGGATCCACCTATATGGGTAAGACCCGTTAAGGTGTAAATGGATCTTCAAGAGAAATAGGAAACCTATGAAGGATATGGATTAATCCTCAAGATCGAATACGACGAAGAACGGCTAGTCGGACTAGTTATTCTATGCAACAGAATTTAAAAAAATTTCATGTGATGAAACCACATGATCGAAGAATGATTCTCGGATCGTTTCATCTAAAACACATCAAGTATATAGGAATACCTCTTGTAGCATGGTTGATCGAGTCTCTAGGAAAAGAGACCACATGTCTCAAGTCCGATCGTCGGACAAGATGCTTGCGAGCGCGGGGATGAGTCGCGCGATCCTTGTAATCTAAGAAGTTGTTCCAAGCACGGTGAACTCCTGATCTCGTCGCACGAGATCAAACACCTTCTTCGTAAGCGAAGCACTCCAAAGAAGATGGAGAACCAAGGAATGTCAAGGCGGTGACGCGGTGGCGAAGCGATGGTGAAGCTTCTCCTCAGGGTTTGTTGGACGACCACCAATGGAGGAGAGAGGAGAGTTGGCATGTGGAAGGAGAGAGAGAACTTGTTGTATCTCAATTGCATAACCCTAGAGAGCAAGGGGTGCCTCTCTATTTATAGAGTTTTGGGAGTCCATGGATTACAATCCATGGGACACATCAAATCAATGGATGAAATTGATTTGTTTTTAATCCAATGGTCAAGATTGTTATTGGTAGAAAAACCAACAACTAATAATTTAATTTAGATTTAATATATTTGATAAATTAAATATAATTCAATCCCAAATCAAATTAATCAAATAGGGAGAGATTAGCATGGAGATTACATCTCCCATGGAATAGGTAGGACGACTACCAATTTCCATGTGGGACTTGGTAGCCATCCACCATGATCCATGGTGGAGGCAATCTTATGCAATCTCATGAGATTGCATATCTCCATGAAAATCTCCCATATATTCCAACATCTTATGTTGTGATTTATTCTACAAAAATAATTCATAATTAATTTTGAGAATATTGCAATCTTACAATTAGAAATTTGTGAATCACATTCACAACCCAAAACAAAAATTAATTCACATTTTTCAATTAATTATACAATGTGAATCCAATTCACATCAATAATTAATTAACAAATATAAATCATAATAAGCTCTATCTAATACATTATAAAGCACATTTATAATATATTATGAATAATTGGATATTATTATCCACATTATTCTTATCCTCAATAATTAAATCACATTTAATTATATTGGATAAATATCCACATACATCAAGATAATTAAATCACATTTAACTATCAATCCTTTAGTGCTATGATATAATTCAATTACGGAATCATTCTTGAACCCTTTCAAGAATAATGCGCTTTCTCCGCAGATACTTGGAGATAAGGACAGGGCGATTATATTTTTCCACGTATAGTGACTAGGATATTGAGATCACATCTCAAATCCAGATCTCATGGACCTCCCACAGATGCTTGATTGAATCAAGGCCGTAGACATAATCTTCTCATTGCATCTGAATCTCATTCAGATCAATGTCCAATATATGGACTAAGATTAGGTAACTTCTCTACTGAGCGGAGTCACTAAAATCCAAACCTGTTTCATCACTCCCTCGGAATGGAAGCGTCATGGCTATACAATCATTTATGATCGGATCACCTTCAGGTATTCCCAACACCTATACATCCAGCATACTAGAAGACCTATGATGAAACTCAAAGATGTAGATCGATTTTGTACTGTCTTCTTTAGGGTTTAATCATCAAGTTTCTCAGTCTAGGTCATTGGGAATTGGTATTGATCATATGCTTTCTCAAAGCATATATCATACCTTCAAATTCTTGTCATGCTTCCAAAGCATGACGACCACGCAAGGAATTTGATTGGTCCCAATACCTCATGAGTGAGCTCATGTCTTCCAGTTCACATGTGAACCTATATGATCCCTTTGAGAGATCGCATTACTCATATGTCCTTACATGCACACCAGCTCGCCGGTGTATAGACCTTGGTTAGGTCATCAACCTATTGGTCTGCCAAATGTACATACTCAGACATATAGTAACACATATATCTCTTGTTAGAGGATGCATGCCTATGTTGTGACAGTTTTCAACATAGGTCTTTGGTTATCTCGATCTGGTTAAGTCAACCCATTGACTCAAATAATCTGGCACCTCCGAATCACTATTCCCATGCAAAGGACCTGCATTAAGAGGTCGGTCAGATATCAACCAAATGAGAAAGGATTGCCATCTCCTACCCAGGCTGGAGATCATCACTTAATAATCATTTCATGATGCTTGATGAGTCCTCTATCTAACTCCTTAGATATTCATCCAAGCATCAGCCGATTTAATCAATGAATCAACAACTGTATGAATATCAAGTTGGCCATGGTACAAAACACTTATTGTACAGAGGGACCTTATATGCAAATTAGTTATTCTTCATTTCATATCAGGGAATGATATTCACAATAACATTTATTGCATAATGGCTCCCCGTGGGCTCGCATGTCCAACAACCTGATGAGAAGGTAGAGACCTTCAAAGCACGACTCATAGCCATGAGCTATACATTGAATAGAAGACATCGCTTGTGATGAGACTTGCTCTCCAGTGACCTTTCTTAAACCCATTAGATTATTGCTAACTATAGGTACACAACTTGGATTTGACATCTTCAGGATGGATGTCAAGATTGCATTCCTCCAAGAATATTTCTCCGAGTATATTCACATGAAGTAGCTCCAGTGCCTTATGGTTTAGGAAAGCAAGGTGTGCAAGCTAAGGAAACTCCATCTATGGACTTGAATAAGATTCTTGAAGTTGGAACATAAGATTTGATGAAATTATAAATGTTATGATTTCAGATAGGATCTTGATGTACCACGTGAAGCTTAGTGGGAGTGCCATTGTGTTCATCGGGATAAATGCAGATGATATCCTAATCATTTGAATTGATATAAGGATAATAATAATAAGTATTTTATATACTAGCTATTCCATACCTTGAGATATGATCTCAAGGATACCTCTTAGATCTTAGTTCTGAAGATGTTCAGAAGCAAAGAGAAGAGGGCATTGGAACCGTCGCATTCATGGTACACCTTGGATATATATTCCATTTTTCTGGAAAATTCCAAGAAAGGCTTCCTTTCTTTAAGATATGGTACTGACCTATCTAAAGGGATAGCACCTCAAAGAGTTAAAGAAGTGAATGCTAGAACTGCCTGCCCTTGTGCATCAGTTATGAGAAGCCGAGTGTATGCTAAATGTGTACAAAAGTTACATACCTGCCATACAGAAGGGAGTAGTAAATGTTACTAATCCTACTAAGGAGATAAAACACTTGATTACAGTGATAACAATATCTTCAAAGATGAAAAGATTTTTGAGA
Organism: Ottelia alismoides; assembly: GCA_037367405.1. Lineage (NCBI taxonomy): Eukaryota > Viridiplantae > Streptophyta > Magnoliopsida > Alismatales > Hydrocharitaceae > Ottelia > Ottelia alismoides. The sequence continues at coordinate 330,742 of JAZKJV010004772.1, forward strand.
TAGTGATCTCAAAAGGTTTATCTTCAGGAAATTAAGGCTTTACAGATAGTGATCTAAAAGGTCTTAACTGTGGATACCTTAGGAGATAGAGACTCTAGGAATAAGGGTATTCCGATAAGGATTATGGACATACTAGTTATAATAATTGTTAAGCTCTAATGTTAAGGACATTATAACTGACAAGATTGAGTATTAGTTGCATAGGATGCAACATTCGCATTGGATGCGAGCACTGTTACTGGGGGATATGCAAGTGCCGTAAAAGGACTTGGCATAGTCTCTCGAGAATAGAGTGACTGATCAACTTACCTAATTATTTTTCTAAATAGCCTATGATTGTCACATGAGTGTGGGTTTAAAGATTAGCCCGTTAATGGCTCTTTGGGCTAGTGAGAGATTGTTGGACATGCGAGTCCATGGCGAGCTATTATGCAATAAATGTTATTGAAAATATCATTCCCTGATCTAAAATGAAGAATAATTAATTTGCATAATAGTCCCCTTAGTACAATTAGGGTTATGTACCATGGCCAACTTGATAATCATACAACTGTTGATTCATTGATTGAATCACAAAGGCTGATGCTTGGATGAATATCTAAAGAGTTAGATAGAGGACTCATCAAGCATCACCAAATGATTGTTAAGTGATGATCTCCAACCTGAGGAGGAGATGGCAGTCCTTTCTCATTTGGTACATATCCGACCGACCTCTTGATGCATGTCCTCTGTATGGGAATAGTGATTCAGAGGTGTCAAATTAGTTGAGTCAATGGGTTGACATAACGAGATCGAGATAACCAAAGACCTATGTTGAATACGACCTATGTTGAATACTGTCACAGAATAGGCATGCATCCTCAGACCAGAGACAGATGTGTTACTTTATGTGTGAGCATGTATATTTGGCAGACCAATAGGTTGATGACCTAACCAAGGTCTTTACACCGACGAGCTGGTGTGTATGTAAGGACACATGAGTAATATGATCTCTCAAAGGGATCATACAGGTTCACATATAAACCAGAAGACATGATCTCACTCATGAGGTATTGGTACTGATCAAATTCTATGCATTGTTGTCATACTTTGGAAGCATGACGAAAATTTGAAGGTATGATATATGCATTGAGAAAGCATATGATCGATACCAATTCTTAATGACTAAGATTGAGAAACTTGGTGATCAAACCCTGAAGATGGCAATGTAAAATTGATCTATATCTTCAGGATGATCAAAGGTCTTGCAGTATGCAGGATATACAGGTGTTGGGAATACCTGAGGGTGATGTGATCATAAATGATTGTATAACCATGACGCTTCCATTCTGAGGGAGTGATGAAACATGTTTGGATTTTAGTGACTCCTCTCAGTAGAGAAGTGACCTAATCTTAGTCCATATATTGGACATTGATCTGAATGAGATTCAGATGTAATGAGAATATTATATCTACAGCCTTGATTTAATAAAACATCTGTGGGAGGTCCATGAGATCTGGATTTGAGATGTGATCTCAATATCCAAGTCACCATACGTGGAACAATACAATCACCCTGTCCTTGTCTCCAAGTATCTGCAGAGAAATAACATTATTCTTCAAAGGGTTCAACAATGATTATATAGTTGAATTATATCTAAGCATAGAAAGATTGATAAATAAATGTGATTTAATTATCCTGATGCATGTGGATAATTATCCAATGTAATTAAATCTGATTTAATTATCGTGGATAAGAATAATGTGGATAGAAATATCCAATTATTCATAATATATTACAATGTGATTTATAATGTATTAGAGAGAGCTTATTATGATTTATATTTGTTAATTAATTATTGATGTGAATTGGATCCACATTGTATAATTAATTGAAAATGTAAATTATTATTTGTTTTGGGTAGTGAATGTGATTCACAAATTTCCAGTGGTAAGATTGCAATATTCTCAAAATAATTATGAATTATTTTTGTAGAATATTTTACAACAAGAGTTGTTGTAAATATCATAGAGATTACATAGAGATTACATGAAATCTCAAGATTGGTGGGGATCCCACCCTTCCTTATTGGGAGGGTGGACGACCACAATTTCCCTAAGGAAATTGGTGGCCATCCACTCCATATATGGCGTTTGGATTCTCCAACCAATTAACTCCATGTTTGGTTGATTTAATTTGAGATGGAGTTATATTTGATTTATCAAATATATTTAATCTAAATTAAATTATTAGTTGTTGGTTTTTACCAACAACAATCTTGACCATTGGATTAAACACAAATCAATCTCATCCATTGATTTGGTGTGTCTCATTTATTGTAATCCATGGACTCCCAAAATCCTATAAATAGAGAGGCATCCCTTTCTCTCTAAGGTTATGCAATTGAGATACATCTCTCTTTCTCTCTTCTTCAACACGTCAAGCCTCTTCTCTTCTCCATTGGTGGCCATCCACCAAGCCCTAGAGGAGAAGCCTCGTCGTCGCTTCGCCACCGCATCACCGCCTTGACGTTCATTGGTTCTCCATCTTCTTTAGAGTGCTTCGCTCAGGAAGAAAGTGTTTGATCTCGTGCGACGAGATCAGGAGTTCACAGTGCTTGGATCAACTTGTTGGATTGCGAGGATCACACGACTCCTCCCCACGCTCGCAAGCATCTTCTACGACAATCAGACTTGATAAAGGAGGTCTCTTTTCGTAGAGACTAGATCAACCACGCTACAAGAGGTATTCATTTATACTTGATGTGGTTCTAGATGAAACGATCCGAGAATCGGTCTTGGATCATGTGGTTTCATCGCATGATTTTTTTTAATTCCGCTACATAGAACAACTAGTCGAACTAGTCATTCTTCGTCGTATTCAATACGATGCTCATGCGTGCGTGATGCGCTTGAGGATTATCCCATATCCTTCTTTTCTTGCATATCTTGACAAGACCTTCGTGTTCCCAATCATTGCCATTTGTTTCAGAGAAGGCTGACTGGAGTAATTTCTATCCGAACTCCGCAGATCCTTCTTCCTCTCCAGCCAGTTTACCTCCATTTTATCAGGGAGACTTTGCTATTGACTTCTTTTTTGTACATATCCGCCTCATCTGCAGTTTTGGGCATTGGATTTTAATTTCTACCCACCCCCACCACCTTCACATTATCCACCATATCACTCACCCATGAGTGAGATGTTGGAGTCACCTCTCATGGATATCGCTCTTTAGTACATTACCTGATTAATGGAGCAAATTAATCAGAGGATAGATGACCTCACTAGCCTAAATAAAATACACACTGTCGCTTTACCTTTTGGATTCATAAATTCATTATAGGACACCCATGAGAGCTTGCAATCACCCAAAATACAAAAAATGAGAAATACCTAAAAATACAAAAAGATTCTGGGAGACACCTTGTCGAGTCAGTTTATGAGGAGAGGGCATATATGCCAGATCCTTTCATCATACACACATACACTCCAGTTCCCACCTTTGTCCCTAAGAATGACACTGTATAGACTTCTCTTAGGTGTCCTTATGTAGATGATTATTCTGATCTTTTCCCTTATATGGAAGAGATCCAAAATCTTAAAAAAAATGTTGATTGAACCAAAAGTGGTGGAAACTATTCATAATATTATTAAGGCCCCACTTTTCCAGGCCATGAACCAATTATCTTCACCCACAATCAAAAAGAGAAAGCTACGATGCAGATCTGAGCGACACATTCTGACCATGACCACTTCCCATGTCATCACTCACTATCCACATACTAGGAAAGGGGACACTAGCACACTCCTTGTTAGTTGCGACAATTCTGACTATTCTTGTGATCATACTCTCCTTGGTGGTATCAATTTAATACCCTTCTCACTGGTATATCTCTTCACTTAGGACCTCTAAAAAAAACTAGGACGATTTGTCAATTTGCTGATGGATCAATAAAGAGGCCGAGGGGTATTCTAGAGAATGTCATCATTCAGATTCATGGCAAGAGCTTCATTATTGATTTTGCTGTAATGCCTATGGAGATCTCTACCTTAGTGTGGTGCACTCCAATCATCCTGGTGATGTTCGAAAAATCATAGGATTTTTATATAATGCAAGTAATGTGAATAAAGTGAATGTCGCTACAACCCATAAACTTAATCAAACAATTATTAATTCCAAATGAAAGAAAATAGATGGATTTTACTATTTTCATTATTGATCCAATATATCTCCCAACGTCGAATACAAGAAGGATACAATTATTAAGCAAGGTTTATTCAATTCAATGAAAAATCAAAGAATTGAATAAGGAAACTGAAAGTGCATGACTCAATTTTTTGCGAATTTTTTTCTTCTTAAAATTTTATGCATTTTAATTTTTAGATATTTTTATGTTTTTGATTTTTAAGTTTTTAATGATTTTTAATTTTATAAAATTATATATATTTTTCAAATTTTTAAATAAAATGAATAAAGAAAATGTAAAAGGAAGATACAACCACTCTTTTTGTATTTTCAAATATGGTAAAAATGTCCAAAAAAAGATTTTTTTTGTGTTTCGGATAATTTTTTACCTTTTTGTTATTTTTCAGAGATGTTTAGAATTTAAAAAATTTCAAAATAATTTACAATAAGAATAAAGCAATAGAATATCAAGCAAACATTTTTTTTAAATATGAAATCAACTAAAAAATACTAGAAACCAATTTCCACAAATAGAGATTTATTTAGCTTCAAGTCAATCCAAAAACACATTTTTTCTTTTTTAAAAGTTTTGTATGAATTTTTTAAGATTTTTTATAATTTGTGGTTTTTTATTAAGAATAGTTTTTTTAGAAAAACTATAAAGAAGTTAAACCAAAGAAAATGCACCTACAGTATTTTGTTAGAATTTTATAAGATTTTAAATTTTTTTTATAAATTTGTAATTGCAAATAGTGTGTTTGATGAATCTATGATTCAACACTCTAAAAGTTGAAAATAGAGTCTTGTTCCCGAGTAAATAGATGCATATTTCCCTTTATATTGTAAAATTAGCATTCATGCATGCAAGCATAATATCTGCATTTTAGCATCCGTACTTGCATTATATAATAAGCCAAATTCACTTGTAAATATTAACCTATATCTTAGTTAAAATAACCTATTTGTATTTATTTTATACTAACTCCGAATCCAATAAAATCAAGTCCATAGTGTATATATGACTAAAACTAATAAAGGAAAAATATCTAAAAATACTAACTTGCAAAATTGACCAAAAAAACCCAAATCCAAGTTTGAGACTAGGAACCTTAAAACACGCATATCTCTCTCACACAGCCTCCGAATTAGGTCTACTCACTTTTAAAGTAATATAAATTCAAAGACCTTCGAAATAAGACCAATTTCATTAAAATCGGAGCTCGTATTCAAAACTTGGGTTTTGGGCCCCTTTTATATATTGTATATATTGACCATTTTACCCCTGTATTTTATCCTTTTATTTTCTTCAATATTAAAAATCCAAAAAAAATAGATTAAGTTGTAAATATTCTTCTCATATTTTCTCTATTTTTATTTTGAATTTTAATGACAAAACAAATTACAAAAGACAAAATGCGGTATTTTATATCTATAAGGTACCACCCAAAAATACATTTTTGTACAGATGATTTATTTTGATTTTAGGCCCTTCACGAAAGTTGTAGATCTCGTCGAGACGAGCAACTTTCGTGTTGAACCACTTTTTGATTCAATCCCTTTTATTATTTCTTTTTTATTTTTGTTTACATTTAATTTTTGATTTTTCTAGGAGCGACATGTGGCAGCTCCTAGAGCCCCATATTTTCTTTATTTTCGAATTTATTTTATTATTTTCGGATTTATTTTTATTATTTTTTTATTATTATTTTAATTATTTTAAGTAGCCTACTATATTACTCTATTGTTTTATTTCTTTTAATCCCCTTTTACCTCTTCTCCTTTCTTTTCCCCCACTCCAAGCCACACTAACCCCACTTCCTCCACCATTCCCTCCATTCTCTCCATCTCTTCTCCAACTTCCTCCCCTTCTTTATATTCACATCTCCTCCACCATTTCTAACCATCCGCCATTTTCGAGAGAAGTGAGAGAGAGCTCCGGCAATCTATAGGTGACAGCTACCGAGAATCACCGTCGAGCGACGACCTCCGACCACGGCGAGATCCGAGGTGGTCTCAACCACTTCGTCGTAGCATCCCTCGCAGGAAGCTACTCCAGCTTCGAAGGACTCCACCACCCTTCTTTAGGCCACAACCGGAAGTCGCACAACGCGGCTCCACTTTCGGCGAATCACATGTAAGCATTCCTCTCCTTTTCCTTTTCAATTCATTTTTTTTCTAACATATTTTTTCCCTTTGTTCTACACCATCTATCACCACATCACACAAATCATCACGCAAACAACTATCATCATCACCATTTCATTATCACATCTCTATTTTACCTCTACATTATTCTACTGTTTACAAAAAAAATATATACAAAAAAATTGCAAAAAAAACACAAAAAAATCACAGGAGCTGCAGCCGTCAAGGTATGCCGTCGACGCTTCCCATGCCTCCGCCGCTCGCTCCACCGTCAGCACCACCTGGCCGCCGGTGCCCTCGACATCGTGCTCCTGTCCCGCGCAGCCCCTAACTTCGCCGGCTGCACGGCACTCCGCCGCTCCCCCGCCGTTCGAGCCACCAGGCCACCGGCTTTCCGCCAGGCGCTGCCACCTCGACTTCACGCCGCCGTTGGCCGCGCACCCCCTCCGCTCCCAGCCGCGCCTCCGCCCGGTGACTCAGCCGCTCGCGACCACCCCGAGGCTGCTCCTTCCCACCGAAGCCGCCGCGCCTCCAGCACTCCTCCCTCACCAGGACAGTCGCACCCCCCGTTGATCCCTGCGCCATCTCCGCCCGACACCGCGCCCCCATGCGACCTCCGCACCGCCTCCAGAACAACGTCGCCTCCCACCGCTCGCCAGCGCGCGTTACGCTAGCGCGACCTCCACCTCCTGTCTGTGCGCGACGACGCGCCGCCGCCTCGTGCACCTCCTGTCGACCGCGCACGCCGCCGCTCGTCGCCGCCTCCAAGGACCAGCCGCCCCGTCGACTCCCCCTTGCGTGCCCTAACTTGGGTTCCAAGTCAGGAACCCAACGAAGGTCATTTCATTTTTATTTCGTTTCTTTTGTGCAAATTGCAGTTTCAATTCTTTAGTTTTCTTTATTTTCAAAAAGGTCCCCGTACATAGTCTCTTTATTAACTTTCATTTTCTGTATTGCATATATACCCCTAGCTTTGAGCGTTTATTTGGACAGTCAATTTGCATCATTTATTTTAATGAAAAATAGCATGTTGTAGAGAAACTCATTTTTTATCTCGTGGCTATTTATTTACATTTTTGTGAGCACCTGACAATTTATTAAAAATCAGAGACTGAAAATCAAAGATATTTTGCCCAATTACGCTTTGAAATTCGTACATAGTCATTTATTGCTCCAAAAATTGCGAAGAAAATTGTGAATGATGTCTGCATAAAATAAATTGTAAAGTAAATTCTGTAGTTGATTTTTAGTTAATTCCACGAATAAGATTTTAAGAAATTTCAACTCTCCTGGATTACTGATTGAAATATCTATTTGAGATAAATAGTTTGTTGGATGATTTGATTTCGTGGATTTATTAGAAATTAAACACTCGTTATTGCTCTGATTTCAGTAAAAAATTCCTAAAAAAACAAAAAGTGTCAGAAAATTCTAAAAATATTAGTGTAGCTTCATTGCATAATATTTAACTTCAGTAAATTTTCCATAATTTTTGCATATCATTTGTATGAAAAATTGCATAAAACCCCAAAAAGTTTATATTTTTCATTTGCATATTTTAAAGCCAAAAATTCTAAAAAATCCATTTTGCATTAATTATTAAATTATGTTTATAGGAAAAATACAATTTGATCATTTTGGATTAATTTAACATCAAAATTAAATTTAGCTAAGTTGTTGATTTTCTTAATAACCTAGTTCATGCATATTATGCATTTGGCATTTTTTTATTGCATAAAAAAATCACAAAAAAAATCCCACTTGGAAAACCGTAATCTAATACATCTAATCTGATCCCGAGTTGTTCCTTTGCCTCCTTGAGTCGACCTTGGGGCTTGCCCAGGCTAAATAAACATCAACCGCATGTTAATTTCATTCGACGATTTAATCGAGCCGTGCGGTAATTTTTGATCGACGCGGATCTATCCGACTGCAACGCACTAGTCAATCCGACAACATTAGAAAGGGTAGAAATCCACCTCATCAAATGGCGCCGTTACCGGGGAGGCAAACGGCTTAGGATCACTTTAGAAAATTAGATTTAGGTTTTCCACACACTCGGGTAGTCTGATCCCCGAATCACCTTGTAATTGTTCCATTTTTTAATTATTTTTTAATTATTTTTTTATTTTTTTATCTCTCTGACATTTTTTTATATCTTTTTGTGCGAGGGCCCGGTGGACTTGGAGCGACTTTCTTGAAGTCGACGCATCTCGAAGTGCATCGGAGGCCGACTATTCGTGGATCAAGTCGGTTGTTGAGACGCCAGAAGGATTTTTCATTTTTTTAATTTTTAAAAATTGTCTGCATTTACAGCGGTTCCCGTTTGGGTTCTCGCGTGTGTAAACATCGTGGAACCGTGTCCCTGTCTACTGTGTGGTTTGAATTTTAGACTAATCTTGCTCTAGCGGCTCCTTGAGCCACTCTAGAATTTGCTTGTGCTCGTAATTATTTAGGACCACACATTGCACGTATAAGATGCACTTAGACCGCAGATCTAGTCAAATCAAATTCGTTCTTCACTTGTTAATAGAACTTTCTGCATCCTGCATAAAAGCGAAGGGATCACTGTAAGTATTCTCTACTTAGCATACGCATCATTGTTTTTAACTTGCATCGGCTTTTCTCAATTTCCCCCTCTGTTTTTCACATTTAAATTAAAAAGGAAATTGGGACTGGACGACAGGCGTGCTGTGTGGTTGACTAACAAAGTGATAACTTAACTTAAAACCGGGACTGCTAAACATTATTGACCAAAAAAATCAATAAAATTGGAAAATTGTTTGCGGGAGATTAATCCCTGACCTTGTTTTCAGGCTGAGTAAGGGTACTTGAGTGTGTGTGAACACCTTAAGGGAGAGCCCAAATCCCCGCCTTCCATATCACGCTCCAACTGATCCTAGCAAATATCACAAGTCGAATAATTTCAGATTCACTTACTAGTACCAAGTAGCCTCCACCTGTCTCAGGTAGATAGGGGTGAAACTGCGGTACTTTGCGACAAGCTGCCAGTAACCCCCCGGGGTGAAGTTCCGGCCTTGTCAGCCTCCGCCTGCTTGCAGGTAGATAGGGGTGTGGTCTTTGAATCCATCGACTTGGGACGAAGAAAGGAAGGACCGGCGGTATCTTAGGCGACAGGTTAAACAGGGAAGACGCATCCGGCTCTGAGCCGACTTCCCTATAGGCTGCGTAATCCTTGCTATCTTGCTTGAAAATCACACTTAAAATCTACAAGATTAATTGGACTCAGTTTCGGGTCCTTCACCGTGTTGAGTGTGAACTCGGGGTTTGCTTTAGGTTTGTCTTTGTGTCTGTCCGTGTCCGTTAACCTGTGTAATTACACGTTTTCTACATCAATCTTCTTCCTTTCCTCTCCAATATGTCAGGATATTGGTCCCCATACCCTGTGGCCTCTGGTCCCTCCTCCTTGACCATATACCGTTCATCTTCGCTTTCTCCTCCCCCATCCACGGGAGACCCTTACCCGTGGTCGGCTCCCCCTCAACCCGATCATGAAGTCAGAACACCGACTGACTTCTTCACTTCTTCGCATTTCTCACCTACTCCATATTTTGACATTCCGGATCCACTTCCATCTTGGGCTGACTGTACTTATTCTCGCGAGCTTGTAGGAATTAAAGAATTGAATGCAGAGCAAGCCACTGCTGAGACGGTTGATTGGCAGAATTATATGCCCCCGTATACTTCATTCTCACCTCAAGTAGGGACCAGACATCAATTCACATATACACATCCCGACTTGGTCATAGGGCATAACTTGGTCGATCGAACAACCCAAATGGCGAGGCCTGAACATCATGATTTCCCAGATTTGATTGACTTTAGTGATCAAGTTTCCATTAACCGGCCTTCATTTGAAGAGCCTATACATTCACAAGATTGGACTCATGAGCTACTAGACTTATCAGTCCCTGTTTCATCATATGAGGCTCCGACCAATATTTGCCATCTAGATGGTCCATACTCGACCCGGAATTACATGTCAGAGTCAAGGTATGTTGAGTATGAGACCCTAATATCTCAGCAGTGTCCTCCACTTGAGCAGAACTCTCCCATGATTTGTCATGAGAATTTTGTGGAGGATGACATTTCTCGACTTATCGTGAAAAATGAAATATTAAGTAACAACTTGAGAAATGTCATGGAAATATTGAACTCAACTTCTACTAGCTTGGGAATGAAAGTGGAAAAGGATATGAGTAATTTTGAGGTTGAAAATCAAGCAAACATTAGGGAACCCACACCGTCTGTACAACTGGAGTCCATTCTATCACCCTCTTCTACTAACCACTTACCCTCCAATCTAAAGTCTGATCATTCAACTATCCAAAACACCAAAAAATTGAAAAACCAAAAAAATCACATAAAAATTGAAAATGAAAAAGACCTAAAAAAATTGGATCCTGCCCTAAGGGAAGCACTCGATGAAGAACTGATTTTTAATCTTCCCTTAATAAAGGCCATAGATCACTTTCCCGACCTCAAACGATTTGTGAGAAGTAAATTGATGCCCAAGAGGCCGGGTAATAAGAGAACAAGGACTGAAAGACACATAGTGTCTATGGCCACCTCCTTGGTGATGGGGAGAAAGACCAAGAGCTGCAGAGTGAAGCAGTTGCCCTGAGTTGAGTGTGAAATCAATGACACCATCTTCACCCATGCGAGAATCGATGATGACTCACTGATAAATATCCTCCCAACCTCTGTGTTTGACAAGCTCAAACTCAGGCCAATCAAAAAATCGAGAGAGATCGTTCAGCTGGCTGATCGATCCTCAAACGGTCGAGAGGAAACATTTCAGTCATCATTACATTCCAAGGTGCTCTACTCCAGGTGGACTTCAAGATCATTGACATCGAGCACCGAGGAGAGTTTTCCCAGTCTCCGATTATTCTCAGGAAGCCATTCTTAGCCTTGGCTAAGGCGACTATAGATTGCAAGACTCGGGAAATCGATTTTTCAGCATTGGGAGCACTCCGACCTCACCCGATCTTTGACACACTTTACTCTCAGGTGGCCCACACATCCACTGGCAGTCGTGACTATCGAGAGGTAGATGAGTCCCACCTCTCTGCTACACTTGAGAGACCGACTGTTCGGACGACCGTTGGTTCAGAGACTCCCCACACTTCATCAACTGCTTGCACCACCACCGTAACAGGTTCTAAGGAGGACTCACGACCAGAAGCTGACATTGAGTCGGACATGACCATTCTGGATTGCCTTGATCATTTCGATGATTGGACATAAGAGCCCAATAATGCCAAGCCAATTGAGATCACTAGCACTTTCTCGAGACGCGTGCTGACCCTTCAGGAATATGCTAATCTATATGGTGACTCATCTGATGAGGAACCCATGGTCAGCACCGCACCACATTCTGGACCTTCAAAGGAAACAACCAAGAATAAATTGACTCCACATAAAAACACGGTTGCTCCTTCTTCTAGTCGGCTATCTAGTGAGAGGAAGTCGAGAATTGATTCCTCGAGATGTTCCCCCGAACCTCTCCAGACGCGTCGCTCTCATCTCCCTCTCAATGATTCAGGTTCTAGAAAACCGACTAAGAAAATTTCCTTCAATATTCCGAAGAAGGAATTATCAGAGGAATCCTCATCGGGTCCAGATAAGGTGATTTATATGAGTGAGCTCAGTTCGACTGTCCTTAAGCCTTATCTAAGCAAGCAGCCGTGTGTCGACCCTCGTTGGACGATCCCTACACCTTACTATTATTCATCTGAGGACGATTCCGACAGCGACACATATGTATATTATCCACCTCCTCGCGTCCGCAAGAAGGTTCGTCACAAACCTTCTTAATCCTTGTATATTCTCACTCTTTTCTTGTGTATATTTTCTCTCCCTCCCTCCCCAGTGATTCGAATCACACGCCCTGGTTCCATATCATCTCATGACTATACTTAGGATAACCAGATCCTAAGTTAGGGGGAGAGTGACCCGAGTCTCTTCACTGTTCATTGTACGTCCTCCAGATCACATCGATCCTCATACTCACTCCTATCCTATACTTAGGCTGACCAGAGCCTAAGTATAGGGGGGACCGATGCCCGCCGTGTATATATTCATCCATTTCCCCTCTTTTCCTCGTCTACCCCATTTCTGATCTTCTTCTACACTTAGGTTGCTAGAGCCTAAGTATAGGGGGGCGGACGACTTCTATACTTTTTGTTATTTTAGCTCTCCTACGCTTAGCCGAGCTATGTCTTTTTAGTCGCTTTCGTGCTCTGAGGACATAGCACATGATAAGTATAGTGGGGCGTGTATATATTACATATATACCTTACCCATAGCTCGTACTTTCGCGTATTTTCGCGTATTTTTGTATATATTTTACAATAATTATGGGTGGGTAAAAATCGAAATTTTTTTTATACTTGTTGTATAATACGTGTAAAACTTTTTGTAAAAATAAAATAAAAAATGTATACTGTATAACACTTGTAAAACTTGTATAATGCTTATAAACTCTTGTAAATTGTTGTAACATAGGAGGTATACCAAAAAAAACAACAAAAAAAAGAAACCAAAAAAACAAATAAAAAACACACAAAAGAAAATAGGCTTCTTATTTACACTTGCATATCATCCTTGCAAAAAAAAGAAAAAAAAGAGTCTTGCATTTCATTCATCTACATAGCATGTCATCTTTATCTCATTGCATATGCAAAGTGAAAAGCTAGTGGGTTCTGAACCAAGTTATGAGTGGATATTGAGGATGGACTTGATTTTACGTTAATCCACCTAATTTCAGAGGAACCTTATAGGAAATAGAGTTAAGATTTCTCAGGTCAAGTGACTTAATTCTTTGAGTCCGCAAGTCTATGTTCACATGGCATCTTGATTAGTCTAAGTAGAATATCTCGTGCATACGCACGATTCTTATAGATAGTGACCTAACTTGGACAAGCACAATGCACGTAGCTCTTCATTGATGAGGTGGTGAGGAGGTAGAATCCTTTAGCTCGGAGTAGCACACGGGTGGAAACATCCGTCCTCCTCTAGGGAGGGTAGTGTATCTCAACCTAGTCTGGTGGTGTTGACATCTAAGGATGGGATGCCGTAGGTTGAAATAATGCTTCAAAAGGGGGATAGTCTACTAGCTCAAGAGGAAAAACTCCTGATGTACATGCTGCACCTTGTATATAGTTCCAAAAAAAAGAAAAAAAAAGAAAAAAAAAGAGAAAAAATGCAAGAACTCCAAAAAAATCAGACAGGTCCAAGTGAAAAAATAATAATACCTGTCAGAGTATGTATATTAGCAAATGCAGCTGGATGACTTGGCTACACTGGTCAGGCATCCCAGGATAGGTAGCTACACTGGCCACCGTCCATTCTTTTCTCTACCCCCTCCTCTTGAGTTGGTCACACTTGAACTTAGAAGGGAATACCCCGCTCCTCGAGGAAAGAGTTATTGGACCGGGTTATTTGAGTTACCTTGTTAGAGGAGGCTGTTTCTGAGCCATTTCTGATGTGGAGAGTTACATTTCACTTACACAGTACAAGTAAGAATCATAGTCATCAGAAATTTGCGTTTGAGGATTTGTTCTAACCTGACTGTTGAGGTGTCTTGAAAAGAAGACTTGTGGAACTTGAAGTCTGTTAGGTCTTAAATTCAGATCCCACTAAGGTTCCGCCACACAATTAATCCAAAGGTCGAGTCAAGCCCCATTTTCAACTTTTGTTCATGACCTTGGTATGGAACCCAAAATCATTTCACTCTTGCATTTCATTTAGTTGCTCGGGGACGAGCAAGGTTTAAGTATAGGGGGTTGATGAATCTATGATTCATCACTCTAAAAGTTGAAAATAGAGTCTTGTTCCTGAGTAAATAGATGCATATTTCCCTTTATATTGTAAAATTAGCATTCATGCTTGCAAGCATAATATATGCATTTTAGCATCCATACTTGCATTATATAAGAAGCCAAATTCACTTGTAAATATTCACCTATATATTAGTTAAAATAACCTATTTGTATTTATTTTATACTAACTCTGAATCTAATAAAATCAACTCCATAGTGTATATATGACTAAAACTAATAAAGGAAAAATATCTAAAAAAATAACTTGCAAAATTGACCAATAAAACCCCAATCCAAGTTTAAGACTAGGAACCTTAAAACTCGCATATCTCTCTCACACAGCCTCCGAATTAGATCTCCTCACTTTTAAAGTAATATAAATTCAAAGACCTTCGAAACAAGACCAATTTCATTAAAATCGGAGCTTGTATGCAAAACTTGGGTTTTGGGCCCCTTTTGTATATTGTACATATTGACCGTTTTACCCCTGTATTTTATCCTTTTATTTTCTTCATTATTAAAAATACAAAAAAATAGATTAAGTTGTAAATATTCTTTTCATATTTTCTCTATTTATATTTTGATTTTTCTCTTATTGAAAAATGACAAAAAATTACAAAAGACAAAATGCGGTATTTTATATCTATAAGGTACCACCCAAAAATACATTTTTGTACAGATGATTTCTTTTGATTTTAGGCCCTTCATGAAAGTTGTAGACTCATCTAGACGAGCAACTTTCGTGTTGACCACTTTTTGATTCAATCCCTTTTATTATTTCTTTTTGATTTTTGTTTACATTTAATTTTTGATTTTTCTAGGAGCGACATGTGGCAGCTCCTGGAGCCGCCACATGTCACCCCATATTTTCTTTATTTTCAAATTTATTTTATTATTTTCGGATTTATTTTTATATTTATTTTATTATTATTATTTTAGTTATTTTAAGTAGCCTACTATATTACTCTATTATTTTATTTCTTTTAATCCCTTTTTACCTCTTCTCCTTTCTTTTCCCCCACTCCAAGCCATACTAACCCCAATTCCTTTACCATTCCCTCCATTCTCTCAATCTCTTCTCCAACTTCCTCCCCTTCTTTATATTCACATCTCCTCCACCATTTCTAACCATCCGCCATTTTCGAGAGAAGAGAGAGAGAGAGCTCCGGCTATCTGTAGGTGACAGCTACCGAGAATCACCGTCGAGCGACGACCTCCGACCACGGCGAGATCCGAGGTGGTCTCAACCACTTCGTCGTAGCATCCCTCGCAAGAAGCTACTCCAGCTTCGAAGGACTTCGCCACCCTTCTTGAGGCCACAACCGGAAGCCGCACGACACAGCTCCACTTTCGGCGAATCACAGGTAAGCATTCTCTCTTTTTCCTTTTCATTTCATTTTTTATCTAACATATTTTTTCCCTTTGTTCTACACCATCTATCACCACATCACACAAATCATCACGCAAACAACTATCATCATCACCATTTCATTATCGCATCTCTATTTTACCTCTACATTATTCTACTGTTTACAAAAAAAAATATATACAAAAAAATTGCAAAAAAAACACAAAAAAATCACAGGAGCTGCAGCCGTCAAGGTGCGCCATCGACACTTCCCACACCTCCGCCGCTCGCTCCACCGTCAGCACCACCTGGCCGCCGGTGCCCTCGACATCTACTCCTGTCCCGCGCAGCCCCTAACTCCACCGGCTGCGCGGCGCTCCGCCGCTCCCCCGCCGTTCAAGCCACCATGCCACCGGTGTTCCTCTAGGCGCTGCCACCTCGACTTCGAGCCACCGTTGGCCGCGCACCCCCTCCGCTCCCAGTCGCGCCTCCGCCCGGTGACTCAACTGCTCGTGACCACCCCGAGGCTGCTCCTTCCCACCGAAGCCGCCGCGCCTCCAGCACTCCTCCCTCACCAGGACAACCGCACCCCCCGTTGATCCCCGCGCCATCTCCGCCCGACGCCGTACCCCTAGGCGACCTCCGCACCGCCTCCACAACAACGCCGCCTCCCACCACTCGCCAGCGCGCATTACGCTAGCGCGACCTCCACCTCCTGGCTGTGCGCGACGATGCGTCGTCGCCTCGTGCGCCTCCCGTCGACCGTGCACGCCGTCGCTCGCCGTCGCCTCCAAGGGCCAGCCGCCCCGTTGACTCCCCCTTGTGTGCCCTAACTTGGGTTCCAAGTCAGGAACCCAACGAAGGTCATTTCATTTTTATTTCATTTCTTTTGTGCAAATTGCAGTTTCAATTCTTTAGTTTTCTTTATTTTCAAAAAGGTTGTGCATAGTCTCTTTATTAACTTTCATTTTCTGTATTGCATATATACCCCTAGCTTTGAGCGTTTATTTGGACAGTCAATTTGCATCATTCATTTTAATGAAAAATAGCATGTTGTAGAGAAACTCATTTTTTTATCTCATGGCTATTTATTTACATTTTTGTGAGCACCTGACAATTTATTAAAAATCAGAGACTGAAAATCAAAGATATTTTGCCTAATTACGCTCTGAAATTCGTACATGGTCATTTATTGCTCCAAAATTGCGAAGAAAATTGTGAATGATGTCTTTTAGTGTTCTTTAATTACTATCCAAGTTTCATCAAAATTGGAGTTGTCGTTTGTATAAAATAAATTATAGAGTGATTTCTGTAGTTGATTTTTAGTTAATTCCACGAATAAGATTTTTAAGAAATTTCAACTCTCCTGGATTACTGATTGAAATATCTATTTGAGAAAAATAGTTTGTTGGATGATTTGATTTCGTGGATTTATTAGAAATTAAATACTTGTTATTGCTCTGATTTCAGTAAAAATTTCATAAAAAAAGTGTCAGAAAATTCTAAAAATATTAGTGTAGCTTAATTGCATAATATTTAACTTCCAGTAAATTTTTCATAATTTTTGCATATCATTTGCACGAAAAATTGCATAAAAACCGCAAAAAAGTTTGTATTTTTCATTTGCGCATTTTAAAGCCAAAAATTCTAAAAAAAATCTATTTTGCATTAATCATTGAAATAGGTTTACAGGAAAAATACAATTTGGTCATTTTGGATTAATTTAACATCAAAATTAAATTTGGCTAAGTTGTTGATTTTCTTAATAACCTAGTTCATTCATATTCTGTATTTGGCATTTTTTTATTGCATAAAAAAATCACAAAAAAAATCCTACTTGGAAAACCGTAATCTAATACATCTTATCTGATCCCGAGTTGTTCCTTTGCCTCATTGAGTCGACCCTGGGGCTTGCCCAGGCTAAATAAACATCAACCACGCGTTAATTTCATTTGACGATTTAATCGAGCCGTGCGGTAATTTTTGATCGACACGGATCTATCCGACTGCAACACACTAGTCAATTATACGACATTAAAAGGGTAGATTTCTGCTTCGTCAGTGTTCTTTTCAGTTTTTAAATTATTAAAAATATAAAATCAAATGATTTTGCAAAACACAAATTATGAAATTAAAAAACACATTAGAAAATTAGTCTAATTTTTATGGATTTTTTATAATAAAAAGCTATTTATTTCATGCAATATAGGCCAGAAAATAAGTCTAGAAATGGAAAGAATGAATTGTGATTATTGCGAAAGTATCTGAGTAATGTATATTAATGAAACAAATCCGGGGCTAATTGTGCAAAAGATTTAAGAGCATACGCACCTGCACGTGATTTCATTCAAACATGGACTGGAAATAAAATAAAACTCACTCCGTATAGTTGAATATTTCTAAATATTTATACCTAAAAGAGATACCTATTTACAAAACAATGAAATGAGAAGAGTATATATGCAAATTACCCAATACAAATAAGCATGGCACGCGAGAAGCAACTGGGATGGACCTTCTAGCAAATATACCAATCACAAGGGGCTACACAAAAATTGACCAAAAATATATCGATGGCACGCGCCTTGCGCGTGGGTTCTTTCAGCGGTCGAGGTGAAATCTCCTGGCGTTGATGCGTGGCTCAATGAAATCTGTCTGATACGAATGGTCGTGCGACTGGAACAGATCTGAAGATGTTGCCGCTACAACGTGGCCACTTTGTGTGCTTTGGATTAAATCCAATTAGACAGTTAACACTGAATCAGGGCCAATAGAGATGCTCTTCCCCAATTTTGCAGGTGCAGCGACGGAGACATGGCTATAGGAGGCGATTCTCGAATTTCGCATGGCTGATCTCGATCTGTAGTTGGTCCTTCGAGCGGCGGTTATTTTGCTTGATCATGGCGGACTCTCTGATCTCCGGCGGTCTTGCTTGTCTTCCGAATTTGAGTTGCTCGACGACTTTCGTTGATGCTCGAAGCTCTACGTGCAACTTCATTTTGTATATTATCACCGATGGACTTTCAAAAAGATCTTGATGGCTTTAGTACTCAGAACGGAGAGGGTCTGACTCGCTGCTCATGATCTCAGGTGGTTTGGCTCGATTTCTTCCGAGGATGCTCAACCAAGCTTCCAAATGAAGCTATCAATCTCCAGGGTCTCTCAGTTGTTGGCGCTATCGGATAACGAATCCGATCTGATCAAATATCGTTGAGTTGCTCCTCCATTCGTTTACCAATGCAGCTTCGTACCTACCCATGCAATGGAAATCTATCGCTCGAAGATATACCTTGGCTAATCATCAGAACAAACCGGGGATGGATGACCGATCTTCGATGTCTGGGACGCGTAACATCGAGGTTCTCATAATGTATTTAATAAGAGAGGGTTAGAGGATGGGGAGAGTCTACGAAGAAGCGATTTGATCAGGATGGACTGATGATCAACTTTGAATGTGAAGGTTTATCAGATCAGTGATGATGAGTGTGTGAATGTAGAACAGGTACGGGTAGATGAATCACAGAAAAATGGATCCAATCTAGTTGCGGTGAAGATAATGGATGAAATGCATGTAGATGGAGCTCGAGCAGAGCTCCAGGTGCTTGCCTATACTCCACGCGAAGGAGGAGGCCATGCACATGGCAAAGGAGCCCTCTAATCCTGATGAGGATGATCACGCCTACTTGATCTCCCTCACTTGCTCAATTATGGAGGGCTGTCACTCCACTCCGAGCTAGAGATGGAAGGAAATGTAAAAATGGCCGATGACTGAAAAATTCAAGGTTTGGGGCTTATAAAGGGGGGTGAGAATGGACGAAATACAAACTAGGAAATGGCACACAAATCAAGGTGATTTTAGGTGAAAATTATATGGCTAAAATCACTATTATATGGACTTCAACGGTTAATCGGATCAAATACGTGGGCTGGAAAATCAGGAGATAGAGGCGGGCCTTCTAGATAGTCAGGTCAAGACTGGAAGGGGTAGTTGTGAAGTTAACAAACTCGAACTGACCAATAGAAATTCAGGGGGTTAAAAAAATTAAAATAATATAGAAAATGAATTTATATTAAAAACTATGAAAATAAATAATGTAAATAATTTAATAAATTATTTTATGTTAATTTTTAATAAATTAAATAAATAGGAAAAAATAAATAAAATATTGTAGTTGTAGGTATAAAATATCTAGATGTATAATAAATGGGTTTTTAATAAATTAATTTTACAAATATTTCCATAATTTAATAAATTTTTTTACAGAACAAATTAAGGATTTTAAAAAAAAATTTATTTTATTTTTAGAAGTTAATTTATTGGTACAAATAAATAGGAATATATACAAGATAAGTATATTATACTTATGTATTAAATACATTATTTTATTTTGGATTATTTTGGATTTTGTTATTTTTATTTTCATTTTATATAAAAAATAAATATAGACAAACATTTCAAAATACAATATATGCACAAATATACAAGAAAATAAATAAATAAAAATATATACAATATATACATATATACAAGTATACCAATAGTATCTGAAAATCTACTTTTTGCTTATTAAATCTGCTTTTAATATACTCTTATTTGTTAGATAATTTTATAAAATGAACTTTAAAAGTGAGTACACCCAAATCGGATTTCAGACGACCGAGTTATGAGGTTCGGAAGTTAGGCTTTACGGCTTTTAGATTTTGAGATTAATTGGTATTTATTCACATTGATTTTTAAGTTAAATTTTTGTATTTATTGTAATTTTTATAAACAATTTAGAGAAAGAATTCTGTTAATTGGAGTTACAAATAATGATATATAATTTAAAGAAGTTTTATTTACATAATATACATATAGACAAAGGGGTCCAAACTCTAAAACTCATACAATTATTTTGGTATTTTTAATAAATTATATTAGTTATAAAACGAAGTTTAAAAGCGAGTTTGGTCAATTTGGAGTTTTTTTATAAATACTTATGAACTTGGAAAGTTGGACTTTTAAGCTTTTTAGGCTCATTATAATTTTTTATTTATTGCGTAAACAATTTTTTTTGCTATTTTTATAAATTAATATACATTATTATGAACAACGTTTAAGAAAATTATTTTTATTTGAGGTTGTTTTATTGATGACTAAAATAGGTGAATATATATACAAGGTGAAATGATGAATATATACAAATGAGAATTGATTTTCTTGATCTTTATAAGTTGTGGATCGTATATCCCCCTACTTTGTTCATGGTGTATCAGGTCGAGTCTTGTCATTCTCTCGAGGTTAGGGTCAGTCTGCATTTATTACATAAATTCATACTTCTCTTTTCTTTTCCTTTCCTTTTCTTCTTTATTCTTTTATTTTGGTGAAAAAATGATGATAAATTTACAGTATTAACAAATGAGAGATGAATGATAAATAATAAGAATTAATGACTTTATACAGGTGTTTTACCAAGTATTTTAGGTAAAATAAAAGAATAAAGATGTTGAATCACAAATTCATCATTCCCATATACTTTACCTTTGCTTGTCCATTAACAAAAACTTATTCAGAGATGAAGTTAAAGAAAAACAAGAAAAGAAAAAGGAAATAACTTCGAACAATATTGATTATTAAACTTATCTTCATAAAATTGAAGTATGGATCTTGGTCAGACCTTTGGATCATTAGTTTTGTAGAAACTTATTGGGAAATGGATTTAAGAATTAACAACCCTTAAGTTCCACAAGACTCCTATTCAGGTCGCCTCAACAGTCAGGTCAGAACAAGTCTACATACAAAAACCCTGGTGACTATGCTTCTTACTTATACTGTATAAGTTAAATATATCTCTCCACCTCAGAAATAGCAAAGAAACAAGCTCCTCTAACAAGGTGACTCTAATTCCCTAGTCTAGCTACTCTTTCCTCAAGGAGCGGGGTATTCCCTTCTAAGTTCTTCTGTATGTTGTGTCCACAATCTAAAGGGAGGGAATATAGAAGAATAAGAAGAGAACTAGAGTGTGGCCAGTGTAGCCACATCTCCTTGTGAAGCTGGCCAGTGTAGCCAAGTCCCCTCTAAGATCTACAGACTCTTTGAAGCAGGACCAATGTGGTCAACATACATACATAACACAATTTTTTTCTTTTTTTCCTTTTTCTGGAATACATTATTTGCTTTTACAACATGGAAGAATTTTTGTACTACATTGATCTTATTGTTCCCCTACATATATAAAATCTTTTTTTCCGCACATTTTTTGGGGTCTTATAGAAATTGTGCCAGCAAACCAACCTTCTTTTGATGCTTTATTGGAACATACAACTCCCATCTTTAGACGTCGACGCCACTAGATCAAGTTTAGATGCACTACCCTCCTTAGAGGAGGATGGATTTCTCCATCCATTTATGACTCAATTTTTGCAAGGGTCCAAAATAATGTCCTCACAGAAGTGAAGAAATATTATCGCTGAGGCGACCACTAACAAAGCCCGAGGTCAATCTACAATCAACTCACACAATGAATAAATCAAGCAAAACAAGCTGATATGAATAAAAACTTATTATACCTACAAATAAATCTATAGTGACAAGTAAAGTAGGGGTCAAACACAGGAAACAACCAAGGATAGACAATCAAAATTGGCCAAGGACAATAGGTGATTTTGGGTGTTTTTATTTTTTTAGTTTTTTGTGTGTTATTGATTTTATATATTTATAGGTTTAAATTTTTATAATTTTTGTTTTTAAGTTTATACTTTTTATTTTATTTTTATATTTTCTAATTTTTAATTTTCCTTTTTCTTTTAAAATATATAATATAAGAATATATAAGGTTATTTATACAATACAAGGTAATATAATTATAAATACTATTATAAATAAATTAAAAGCACGACATAAATGTTTTTGTATTATCAATATTTTCTACTATTTTGTTATTTTTTTATATATTCTTGCTATTTTTATGAATTTTTAATGTAAGAAAATACCAAAATTAGGACTAAATAAATAGAGAGAATTGATTTGAAGATTAGAAATAACAAAGGGATAATTACACCCATAACCCTGAGTAATTCCTCAATCTCAATCATAACCCTGTATAATCGTGAATTACATGTGAAACCCCGGATAGTTACTCCGTTTCACACACATAACCCTCCGTTAGTTAATATGTTAACTCAACCATATGAGTGGGTTTATCTAACCAAACTATGATCTAACGGCTAGGATTAGCCAAAAAAAATAGAAGAAAAAAAATAAATGTTGGTGGGCTGGTGGCATTCGAGCAGGGCACAGGGGAGCACCGGTGGGAGAGTTGTTGCTGGTTGGTGGGGGAGGGTTTGGAAGCTTGGTTGGGAGTGAGTGGGGCTTTGCGCTTCGGATGGAGGAGAGGAACAAACCATTGAGCCCCTCTCCATTCAATTAAGGAAAAGAATATGGTTCTATGGGAAACGCTCGATCGATGTTGTCGCTTTGATGGGAATAGGTTTGTGCCTTGTGGCAGTGCCCAGAGCAGAGAGATGCACTTGCGCCTGGTTGTGCTCCGAGATGGGGTGGTACGAGGGGAGAAGGCACACCGCCGCCTGGAGATGATGTGGGTTGCTAGCGATGCCGCTAGGAGCTTCGAGTGCACCGCTAGGAGATTCCAAGGAGGAGGATGCATCGTTGATGCGTGTTGCGCGACGAGGGGGTGCACCACCTGGAGGCGCCGCTTGGGGTGCTCCGCCTTCTCTGTTGTGTTGAAGATGGAAGATGAGCCAAAGGTGGGGCCGCACGATGGGGAGTTGGGGCTGCGCGAGGCCGACACGAAGGGGGGTGCAAGGCCTGCATGATGAGCCGCCTACAGGTGGAGCGCCTCCGTCTAGGATTCGCCGCTGAGGGCGAGGGTTCGTTGCCGGATCTGGTGAGTGATCCGGTATAGGCGTTGTTGTAGAGGCTCCACCGTCGCCCTGGACTTGGACTCGTAGCCGCCGGGAGATGTAGTTGGATATGAGATGCCTTAATGGTGGAGTTTAGGATCATCTCCGAGTAGGGGATGACTTTGGTGGTCACGTCTTCGTCACACATGCTTTCGTTGTTCTTCCATCCGCCCACATCTCCTGGTTTTGTTCTTCCAGGAGGATCGCCTTCTGGGTGACGAGCTCGACAGCAGGGGAGGAGGAGATGGTGCTCGGCAGGGGAGAGAGGGGCGGGCGTCGATGCTGTGGGAGGGGGGACGGCTGGCATGTTTTGCAAATATGAGTGAACAATAAGGGCAATTTTGTCTTCTTCAACGGAAACCGTCAAAGTTTACGGACATTTCAAACGGAACTAAACCCAGGGTTATGTCATGTAGGAGTTAAGCATTACTCGGGGTTTCTCATGTAATTCACGATTATGCAGGGTTATGATTGAGATTGAGGAATTACTCAGGGTTATGGGTGTAATTATCCCAATAACAAAATGTGTCAAAATTTCTCCAAATCAATTTTAATATATAAATAATAATATAAAGAGAATTTAGAGATAAAATAAGATTTTTCAGATTTTTGGACATTTTTATGTTTTTATATAGGATTTTGGAGCTTTTTAATTTTGTCTTTTTCTTCATATTTTTAGGGATTTTCTGTCAAGATTTATAAAATACTATAATAAAAAAATATATTTTGTTGATAAATTGTCAAACATTTTTATATTTTTGGTATTTATAATTCAAAAGGGATAAAAATGTGCTCTTATGATTTTAATAAATATTTAAAAAATTTAAAAGCAAAATAAAAATATAACGTGAATGTATATGCTAAAAGATACTTAATACTATTTTTTTATAATTTTTGGAGAACTGATAATGATTTTAATAAATAGAAAACAATCACAAAAATTGTTGAACTAGAAAGGGTATTTTTGCAAATAAAAATAAAGGTAGGGAATAAAATGCAATTTACCAAATAATATTCTACTAATATTTAAAGTTCTTGGACAAAATAGAAAATACAAAATCTGTAGGGGCTTTGATGCAATGTTGCTACCTCAGGTGGAACAACACGTGAGGTGACGTGGATTGGACCAATATACAAATAGTAGAAATATCATGGACTGCAATACAATTTCACCAAAAGTTTTTACGCTAATTAAAATAATTACAGGACTAGAATAAATGCGAGAAAATCAGGAGTATACGATGCAAATTGCCCCCTTAAAATACGGATCTAACGGTTTGCAAGCGCTCACTTATCCATGTGGCATGCCTTGGTGATTCGTTGGTGCTTCATGCTCGATGGTTGAGATAGATATCTGGAGTGAGATTGATGATGGAGACGTGGTAAAATCCAATGGTGCTTGTGTGTTCTGGGAGAGGTGCTTGATCGGGTGGCGGAGAGGTGGTCACGGAGTACTACTACAAATTAGCAGGAAGCTAAGCTTCAATTCGGTCTCCAATAGAGCTCCAGCTACCTCCATTGCTCCTAAAGTGCTCGAATGGTTCTTGGCTGTGATCCTCGATTGTTGGGCTCCACAAAAGTACCGGACACCACCGGAGATGCTCTGCTGATGCTCGACACCTAGAGCATTTATTTTGATATCAAAGACCCCTACAAAGGTTATTTTTTTTCTTCATTTCTTGTAGGAGTATGTTTGGGACACAAATATGAAGCCAAGGATGGCTTTTGGAGGCGGAATGGGCGCGAGATGCAACAGAGCAGCGATCTCTGGAAAAACTTGGAGGATGAAGATCCGACTCCTTGATCTGTGTAAGATCAAGGGGAATGGGGGTGCTTGGGGGTAATCAGAAGGCAAAGGGAAGGATTTAGAAATGTGAGGTGAGTCGGAGCACGATGGGAGTGGTCAGAACAGATTGGTAGAGACAGAGCTCCGACGAGGCAAGAGTTTCGATTTTACGAAATAAAAGAAAATTTTAACTGAGATAAAAGCCTAACTTATACTATGGCTAACCCTATGAATCGAAAGACACAGAGAAAGGATAAAGAAGCTCACCAGGGAACTCGTCTGAAGCAAGCTTCAGGAGGAGACATCAGATGAGCTGGATCATTTCGATTCGATACCTGACAAAGCACCAAAAATACTGATCAGCCTCCTGTTGTCAATAGGAGGGGGACTCGAAGATCAAATCTAGGGTTTGTGAGTGGTAGAAGCATCAAATTTCAAAATGGGGGTGGAGGCGATGCTACATACTCAGGGAAGAATCAAATTTCAAAATGAGGGCGGAAGCGATGCTATATACTCAAAGACCATTGACATCAGATGGTGCTCGAACCGATGTGTTATAGATAGAGGAAATGATCCTGTATGAAAGAGCAGTGGTCAAGGCACAAAAGTCATAAAGAACTCGACTAAAGGATGCAAGGGTCAATGTGATGGAGCATTATATGCATAAATTAAATAGGCTCCGTCGTAGCACAAGCACTTAAAGTATCATACAGAACCAAATGAATGATCTCCGCGAGGAGGATTCAACTTGAATTTATAACATGGGAAGCCCGGGGTGAAATACATGGTCACGAGCAATGAAGTGATAAAATTTAAATGTCAAATATTTAATGTTGTAATTTCTATGATGATTATTTTGAGCTGCTGCACATAACACAACAAGATAAATATTTTTAAAACATTTTATGCACTTAAATTAGATGAAGACAATAATGCACAAATAATACGATTAAGTCTAACACAATACGATGAGACATACAATGTGCAATTTGGGCCAATCACAAAAATCCCTTGAATTAATTCAATAATAATTAAGGCATGAAAATAGATCCAATGATGACTATAAGTATTAATCAATCTCAAATGCAATTCAATGTAATCTTAACTTTTAATTTAACTTTGATGATGAATAGTTTGAGCAAGAAATTAAACCCTTTAATAACTTAATGACAATGACTAAAAATAACTAATAATTGCTCATTAAGATTCAATGTGATCAATAAGTTCAATACCTCACAAAAAGTACATTTTCAACTTCATTTAGAGATCAAACTAAGCTCATAAAATAAGGAATAATTCAAGTGTGATTTTTAAATCAAAATTAACAACAAATACACCATGAGATAGAGCATCAAATTATCTTTCAAACGAGATCAAAATTACTTCATTTGGATATATAGATTAAAAGATATACAACAGTTAATACATTGGCATTTTTAAATAAAAACTACAAGTTTTTACTACTAAATAGAACAAAAGTTGACTAAAATGCAATTAAAATATCCTGTAGGGTTTAATATGCAAAATACACAAAGGCGAGAGGACTTATCTACAACCATGAAACAATAGAGGGTAGGTGCTGCAAATTACCCAATTACGTGCATGTCGCACGTGACCTGTCTAGGGTTGGATATGAGGCTTGGGCCATGTGGCCTTCTCTACTGCTTCACGTGAGTTTTGGAGGCAGACTCGACACATGGGCCTGAGATGTGAACCGCTACTACGGGCGACCGACGTGGTTCAGTCTGGAGTGTTGATTCTCGCCTAATTTTATGGAGATCAATGGTATCTACTCTTCTCATGTTCTTCGGATTCACCATGATAGGCAGCACTTGGGCTGGTCTCCGACGAGACCGCTCATGCTCCTCCTTGCTCCTCTCCTACCATTGAAGGTCAAATGATCTTCGTGAAGGCTTTGCGAAGGTCGTCAAAGGCTAAGGAAGATGATATATGCATCATATTTCTCTATCATTGTAGTGTTGTCGACAAGGAAAATGTAGTCCTAAGCCCAGCTTCAATCTCCGATCATTGAAGTTCTAATGTCTTGTAATGTTAGTGAAATCACAGACAACATCCAAGCGAACATTTTGAAGTGGGTGTTAGATGCAATGAAGGGATCATGCGACATGAAGGGGTTAATCCCGAAATTGGTTCCAGGATATTGAAAAGCCTAGGAGGAATTGATGTGAAATGATAATGGAGAAGTGGAGATGATAACTAGAAGGATAAGAGGGGATAATGGATTGATTGTGAAGGTGACTAGATATTCATATCAAGAGATAAGCGATGAGATTCAAACGAAATAAATTGGTGAATATTTGAGCAAATGAAAATAAGGAAATTCACCTTGAAATGGAATGATGGATCAATGGAGATATTGAGGAATACTGTAGGCCTGAAGTGGAGCTAAGTTGCTCCAGGTCTTCGCTTGAAGATCTGTACTGAAGATCTGAGCTTGATCAGCCATAGAAGTAGCTGAAACACGACCGATTTTGCCGAGGATCTCGCTGGAGGTGCACAGTCATCGTCGCACTCAATCTCTTCCTAGTGTCATCACTTGAGGTTGGAGAGGATAGGGTGCAAGTCCAGGAATGGTGGATGCAGGTGCAGGAGGTCAGAGATAAGGTTTTGATGGAATGGTGGTTTAGAGGTTGCCAAACGAAGGTGGTAGTTTCAACCACCACTCACAGTTGGGGAAGGGAGGGTTGAGCAGATCCTGATAATTGGCGAGGATAGAGATCGAAGGGTAATTAACTAGGTTATGGTTGCAAGGGAGGATGATGTTAGAGGGAGTTGTGAAAATGGCGAGAAGTTGAGGGTTGGAGAAGGGTTGCGTATGTTGAAGGAGGTGGATGGTGGTTGAAGGCGACGCATACTATTGGATATTTTGATCCAACGATTGGGATTCAAGATGAACGAAGCATCTTGGATGATTTGATTAAGAATATCAAATGACCCAGATCTAGGCACCAACAGAAGGATGCGACGAAAAGACAAGGTGATCGGGCAGTCATGGATTGGATGGGGATGGAGAAAAATGAAGCGGCCACGTGGCTGCAGTAGAATACACCACATGGCTTGCTGAGAAAATTCATATGCCATCAAATACGAATAAAATCAATAATAATTAGTTAGATGGAGAATTAGAGAAAGTGATAAACATGAAATTTGTCTATCTCGATGAGATCTACAACTTTCTTGTAGAAGTCAAAGAGATGAGAGGTCATTTGTTCATAGTTAATAATTAATACATGGAAAAACAATATGAAACAATTTTCTTTTATTTTTTCTTTTATTTATGTTTTATATTTTGATATTATTTTATTTATATATAATATTATACTAGTTTTATATTATTTTTAATGATAAATTAGTACAAGAAATTTTGGTACAATAATAGGGTTATATAACATACATTAATTAATGTTAATTATATAAACTGCACAAATTAATAATTAGAGTTAATAGTCAATGAATCTTTGATGATCGTCCGAGCGATTTGGGTTAAGTATCGAAATAAATCAAGGGTCGTTGTGACTCAAATCACTCGGCTCAGTCAACGAGAAAATAAAACCACTCAAGAAATCAACAATCAAATGTAAGCGACTTCACTATTTTATTTACCTAGTATAGGGACCAGGGTCGAATACAAGGATCAAGATTTAAAAATAAGTGGTCAAATATTTGAAAATAAGATATTTTTAGTGATTTTTAATATTTTTTATTTTTTAATTTTTGAATAAAAGGTAAGAACAAAATATAAAACACGTAACACTCTTTTTGGATTTTTTAAATTGTAAAAAGTGATCCAAACATTACAGAGAAATGATTTTTTGTTTTTATATGTTTTAAAATATTTTTTATAATTTTTAGATACTTTTCATATGTTTTTGTGAATTTTTAAAAATCAAACAGTGCTAAAAACACCAAAAGGTGCACAACCAGGACCAATTTGCAAATTAAAAACATTGAAAGTGCCTGAAATTTCTGGATGACAATTTTATGGTACAATAAAAATAAAAATTTACAAACAGAAACTAAGAACACAATGTTTGGATTTTTCTTTGATTTTACACATTTTTTATTAGTTTTTTTGGGTGTTTTGTAATTTTTGAGTTTTATAGGGATTTTTAAAACAAAATTAATAATGGAGTTGAAACACAATAAAAGTAAACATAGAAAAATTTTTGTGGAATTTTTGAGGGGATTTTCAAAATTTTATAATTGTTATAAAACAAACTATACACTTTTTATGTGTTTTTTTCATTTCAAATAATATAAAATGCAATTAAATTAACTCACGAAAAATACCACAAATATTGCAAACTAGCAAGGGCTATCAACAAATTTTAGGTAATTTTTAGAGTTAATTTAATATTTATTTCATCACATAAGAAACATGTAATTGAAAATAGTTCACAGGTTCCTCGTTGCATTTTAAATCATTCTAGACCAAATAATAACATGCTATAAAATCCCAGGGGTCAAATCTGTAATTAATCCAAATAAGGCACACACAACACGTGATCCATGCTCACATGGGTATACATGCAAATATCAAAACATAGTACTCATATCATAACATCCAGAAAGCATTGGACTAATGGTGCAAATAACCCTGCAAAGCATGTGGGGACACACATGACTAAAACTTAGAGGGACTAAATTCCAAATACGAAAAATAGAGGGTTCGAACTGCAAATGTCTTCAACTACATATTTTATTTATTAGACTAAAATTAATTAGGAAAACATGCAAGGATAGAAGTGAAATATACATAATGGGGCACGTGGCGCACATGGATGAAGGCACTGACGTACGGTCCTGATGGCTACTTCAGGGGGATATGACGTTATAGGGGCTATCACAGACGTGCGGACATATCTGACAAGTCAGTTCTGATCTAACAGTCTGGACAACCTTTTTATCAGGAGGCTCAGATGATTGGTCCCAAATCTGATCCGAGCATCATAATGAGACACGAGCAAAGGGCTCAGATCAAATCTGGAATGAGTTCGTCGATCAGACGGTGGCAAAGATGGCTGGTAGAACACCCATCTGGCTATCTTCGCCTAAGTGTGGACGATGATCCACATCTTCGATGAAGCTACTGAAGATCCCAACATGATCGTGGGAGTACTCCG
This sequence comes from Ottelia alismoides, assembly GCA_037367405.1. Classification (NCBI taxonomy): domain Eukaryota; kingdom Viridiplantae; phylum Streptophyta; class Magnoliopsida; order Alismatales; family Hydrocharitaceae; genus Ottelia; species Ottelia alismoides. The sequence goes on from JAZKJV010004772.1 coordinate 361,080, forward strand.
AGTAGAAAGGAAGCCTCTGATGGAAAGATGGTCGGTCGGATGAGGCGTACGGTGGCAATCCGCTAGCAACTGTTCCTCCTGAGCAATTGGGGCTTCAAATGGTCCTCCAAGTGTGTAATAGTACCTACAGAGGGTAAAAGGACTTGGACGCAACGCTCCAGTTCTGTTATTACATAGCAAAACCAAGAAAAGCGATGGTGAATGAGGTTTGACCTCTAGCAAAGGTGAAAGAAAGAGGTCGTTGCTTCATCTCGTTCTATTGAGAGAGATTCAAGGTGTCTACGATGCATAAGAAGGGTGACGATGAGTCGATGTATCGATCGATGTAGGTGAGTGTCGGTAACGGGTCTCCGACCAGCTGCTCGGAGCAGGGGAACGTGCGGTGGTGAAAATGGGAAGATCAAATCGAAATGTAAGGAAAGGGGAATATGAGTGGTACCTGAAGCTACTGGTGAAAGCAAGAACTCTGGACAAAGGGAAGGACAGTTGTTATGGCCATAACCGAGCTGCGATAGACTGAGAGGCTTCACGTGGGGGAGTTCCGGCCGCGTTGCGAGCTATGAGCTTCCAGGCAGCTCCGAAGGATCCTAAGGTGCACTCATGGTGGTTGTCACTTCACTGAAGTTGGATAGAGAATAATGGTTGCGCGAGGGATGCGATGAAGAGTTGGAGGAGCGGATGAGAGCTTTTATAGGATGCTCCAGGGTCCAGAAAGATCGGAAGGTGAAGCGAAACCCTAGGGCGATCCACCTATACCTAGGAATTCGTGAGGATCATGGATCTTAGGGCTTCAATCGGGTGCTGGAACTGAGGGGAATGGAGGTTGGAGTCGGGCGCTAGAAAATGGAGAAGGAGCTCAGGTTGAGGGAATCTAGACTCGACCTGGCTAGAAGGGGAGGTTGACCGAGGCCAACGAACGGGCGTGGACCAATGAGAATTCAGGATTTACAAAAATAAAAGAAAATTGCATAAAAAATAGTAAATGATTTTAAATTAAAAAGTGTATAAAATAAAAAAATGTTTATTATTTTATAATATATTTTTCTATGATTTTTTAATTATTTTTATAAAATAATAAAATAAGGTATATATAGTATATAGTATTATATACAGGTATAATATACTTATGTAGCATATACAAATATTTTTATTTCAATATTTTTCAAAATATTTTTTAATTTATATTATATTTATTTTTATAATATTTTAAGGGATACAAAATGATTTCTTTACATTAGTTAAATTTGAAAATAAATAGTTAATGTATTATATACATGTGCCTTTTGTAAAAAGAATTGTTGATTTTAGTTTTATTTTTATTTTATAATTTTTAATTTATTTTTATGTTCTTATTAAAAGTATATACAAGTGTGCAGAAATAAAATATTTATATTTCATCAGGAATAAATAAATAAATATTTTATACAAGTATAGGTGATATGTACAATATATAGTGTACCCATATCTCTTTCTATTTTTTCCTTGCAATCAAGTCAAACTTTTGACCTTCTTGTGGGGTTTGGGGTCACTCTGTATTTATTCTAAACACATCCGTCTTTTTCTATTCTCTTTATACTTTTTTTTGGGAAAATAGATGTTAATTATGCATTCTTAACAATGGCATGTACAATGTTAAGTTATGGTCTTTAAAGTATTTATAGATGGTTTTGCCAAAAGAAAGAGCTAAAATAAAAGAATAAAGAATGTGAATCGTAGATTCATGATGAGCCGAAAAAGACCAAAACCCGGGTGAAGGTATAAGAACAAGGGTCGTTGCGACGAGGATCTCGGTACTCAGCTCAACAAGAAGAATCGAACCACCAAAGTCAAAAAACCAATCAATAAAAACGGAAGCGGTCCTCGCTATTTATTTAACCTGGTATAGCGACCAGGGTCGGACACAAGGAGCACAGATTGGTCGGATCGACCTACGAAGTAGTTAAAAAAGGAAAATAAAATAAAAAGAGTATTTCTGGTGGATTTTTAAGTCTTTTTATTATTTTGTATTTTAATAATAAGGAAAATATAAATACAAAGGAAAAAGCCAACAAAACACTATTTATAAAACACACCAAATAAAGTCAAAAACTCAAATAAAAATTGTTTTTATATTTTTTATATTTTTAAGTGTTTTTGATGATTTTTTCAGAATTTTACCATTTTCAGTTGATTTTCTAAAAATCAAGAAAGGGAAAAACAATGAGTCAATGTGCAGCCATACTTGAAAGGCAAATTAAAAATATTAAATTAGCCTTTAAAAATCTAGAGACAATTTTTAGGAAAACTAGAAACAAAAATTAAGCTACAGAAAAAGGGTTTGCATTTTTTATTTTTATAGAATTTTTAATAATTTTTATAAGATTTTTAGGGTTTTTTATTTTTTATGGGTTTTGTAAGTCCAAATAACAAAAAAATTGGACAAAAACTCAACAACAAAAACAAACAATTCCTATTTTTTTTAGAATTTTTAGATGATTTTTATATTTTTCTTTACTTATTCAATTCAAACAGTAGCAGAAATGTGTGTTTTTGATTTTTTAAAATAGCAAAATAACTAACAAATGTACCAAAAATTTAGTGAAATTTTTACCCAGTGGCAGGAGCCAAGTTTCCAAATTTCACTTTATTTGGGTTTGATTTGATATTTTATTCAATAAATGCTAGACACACAGCATACAAGGACCTAAATGCAAGAAAACATAGTTCCAGGGCCAAATAGCTAACACATATAAAAAAATCAGTGGCCCATTTGCAAAAAGCCCAGAAAAGCACACCACATACACGTGATTCGCATTCACAAGGATTGAATTGTAATTCCTATTTATAAAAATGTAAACGGTAACATCTCGAAACTAGAGGATAAACAATGTAAAAGTTCCACAACTCACGTATCGATGCACGTGTTTCACACAAGCAGGGACTATTTTGCAGATATTATAAACCTAAGGAACTATATGAAAATTATCCAAATTAAAAACAATGGGCACAAATATTTACAGGACTAAACGATAAATACAAAATAAGGAGGGCCTAAGTGCAAATTACCCTCTTATTAATGATCAACGACAGAGGAGGAGGACCGAACTCCCAGTTCCGGGGTGAACCAGGGTGGATGAATGGGTGAAGAAGATGGAAAGAGGTCTCGTGGATGTGAATCGACGGTCGGATGGAAGTATACACCAATGGATGATCGGGAAATGGCCGGCGACGGCCGACGGCGCTAAATCTAAGAATCTGAATTAAAGAAGAAATAGAAGCTAAAAGGGCTACTTGATGGTCGAGGTTGTCTGTACTAGGGGTCAAGGACCTCCGAGGACCGTCGCCTCGATGGATCGACGATCTAGAGGCTCGGGATCTCCTTACGACGTAGCACGACGGTGAAGACCATCGGACCTAGGGCTAGGACACTTCACTCCTCACTGTAACACCTCCTATCAATTGCTGTCACCTAATGCGAGAAGGTGGAGGTCACATGTGTCTGAAACGGTGGCCGAAGGTGCGGCTAATGGAGGAAGAAGCTGATGCTATATACAGGTGGAGATCCGGCAAAGATGGAATCGGGCAGGGAAATATGGTGCACGGATCCCTAGGAGAATCCTCGGACGTGAATCTCAGATGTAAGATCTGCAAATGGAGCCCGGGATTTAGGTGAAATATGGTCGGATCAGTCCAGGGTAATTGGGCAAAGTCGGGTCGGAACATAGAACCGCCTACCTGGTGGTCCTGGGGGGAGAGTTGACCGGGGGTCAACAATCCCCCGTGGACCAATCATGTAATTTCTTTTATTAATTATTTATAAAATCAATTTAAAATAGGAAATGATTTTATTTGTAAATATTTTCAACATAAAAATGTTTATTTATTTTAATAGTACTTTTTGTGATATTTATTTATTTTTTTGGAAAATAAATTAGGTATTTACATTATATTATTGTTATATATAGGTATGTATACCTATGTATTTTTTATTTTTATTTTAATTTTTTAGTTATGTACATTTATTCCAATTTTATATTTTATTTATTACATTATAAAATATGGAATATAAAGTGATTTTTATTGCCTTTTTATTAATTATTTACAACCGGAAATAAACAGGTATTTTATTCTATATACATGGTTTATGTACACTGATGAGAGAATTTTATTTATTTATATTTTCTTTTATTTTTCCCATTTTTATTTTAGTTTTATTTTTACAAATATGTAAAAAATATAGGGAACATAAATAAATTATTTACATATAGAGGGATTTGTACATCATGTTGAGTCACCATATCTCTCTCTACTTATTTTATTTTGCGGTCAGGCCCTTGTGGAGCCCTCCCTTGGGTTCAACACACTCAATATTTATTCTAAATATTTCCCTCTTTTTCTTTATTTCTTTATTCTTTTATTTTTGCACAAAAACATGCTAATTATTATTATTTACACAATGCATGCTTATTGATAAATTATTTTATTTTGTGACACAAATATACATGGTGTTTTGCAAAGGTTTTTAGCTAAAATAAAAGAATAAAGAGTGATGAATAAGGATTCATCACCCCCCTATACTTAACTTTGCTAGTCCCTTGGCAAACACTTATTTGAAAAAGAAGTGAAAAAGAAAGGAAAAAGAAAAAGAGGGGGAATGCATGGATCAATGTTGATTATTAAACTTGCCTTCAATAAATTAAAGTATGGAGCTCAGTCAAATCTTTGGATTATTAATGTGTCGGAACCTTATTTGGACTTAGGTTTAAAACTTAACAGCCTCTAATATCCACTAATCTATAGTCAAGACTCCTCAATAATCCAGATCAGAACAAGCCTACATACACAAACCCTGAAGACCATGAATCTTTCCTTGTACACTGTAAGTGAGGTATAGCTCTCCACCTCAGAAGTAGCAAAATGACAACCCTCCCCAACAAGGTAACTCTATGACCCTAGTCTGGCCACTCTTTCCTCAAGGAGCGGGGTATTTCCTTCTAAGTTCAAGTTCAACAAGCTCAAGAAGAGGGGGAAGAAGAGAATGGACCATGACCAATGTGGCCATGTATCCATGGGAGCTCAACTAGTGTAGCTAAGTCTCCCTGCTGCAAGCTTCATAAGATGGATCATGAGTCTCAAGCTTTGCATATTGCACTATATACACTCCGGTGGGATTATCATTTTCTATCAGACCCACCACTTTTTTGGAGTTATTCTTTTCTTTTCGCATTTTTTTGATGTGCATATATACAACATATCTACAAAGTGCAGCATATATACATAAGAAGTTTTTCCTCTTGAGCCAGTAGACTATCCCTCTTTTGAAGTATTATTGCAACCCACAACTCCTATCATTAGACCTCATGGAAACCAGACCAACTTGAGACACACTTCCTTCACTATAAGAAGAAGAGAGGTTCCGCCTAGAAGTACTACCCTCATATCCTACCCCAAGTCAATAAAGACTGCCTCCTCACCACCTCATCCGTAGAGAGCTCGGTGTAAAGTGCGGGTCCAAGTAAAGCCATTGTCTATATGAGTCATGTGTGTGTTGTTAAGTGCTCTACTTAGGCTCATCGAGATGACATATGATCATAGCCTAGTGGACTCAAAGAATTAAGTCACCATGGACCTGAAAAGTCTCAACCCTAAGCCCTATAAGGTTACTCTTATAATTAGGTAGATTAAGATCTTAACCAAGCTCCATTTTTCAATTTAATTCCAAGCTAGTTTAAATGTCAACTATGATACATGAAAAACTATACAAATATGTACAAAGATGCTATTTACAGAATATTTACACATGTGCAAAATTTTTGAAAAATGTTTTGAAAACATGGATGTATGCATGAATGCGAGTTTTGCAAAATATGGACATAAATTTACACAAGGTTTTTGCAAACTTTTGATTTTCAAAACATTTTACAAAAATTTTGTAATATCTACGTAATTTTGATATGAAAATATTTACAAGCTATTTACACAACAGATTTTTATAAACATTTTTACAAAAATAATTTGTACAACTTGCTATGTATGTGCAATAAAAGAATTTTATTTACAAGGAAAAATTTAAATTTTTATGGATTTTTGGGTTGGGGTTTAGCCATTTTTATTAATTAACACATTCACACAAAGTACGAGTTATGGCTAAAGTATATATGGAATATATACACACCCCCTATACTTAGCTCGAACGATGTCCTCAAAGTCAAGAGCGATGAAGAAGACACAACTCATGCTTAGTATAGGGAAGTGAAAAGGAAGGTTATATGCAAAGACGAATGAAAGAATAGAAATGCAAGAGGATCTCGGGGTTTCCACCTATACTTAGGATCAAATAATCCTATGTATAGAAGGTTATACACAAAGAGAAATCTGAGTGAGAATGTACAGGGTCTACCTCCCCTATACTTAGGGTAAAATATTCCTAAGTATAGGTAGCAAAACAGAGGTAGAAATGAATCAAAAGAAACTCAAAAGTCTCACACCCCCTATACTTAGGGTAAAGTGCACCCTAAGTATAGCAACGTCGAAGATGTAAATGGGGTGTTGGACTGAAGAATAGTGTGATATGGACAACTAGATATATACAAGTCAGGAGAACAGTGATAATCAGGCGTGAGATGCAATAAATGTGAGTCATGAGACCACATCTCACGCAAAGTCAATCGGGGCAACGTCAACGACCATCGGCTCATGATCTAGATATGGCTTGAGCCGCTGCCCGTTAACCCGAAAGGTACTCTTTGAAGACAACTCAGATATATCAATACTCCCATTATCGTGTACCTTTCTAACCAAGTAGGGTCCCTTCCATTTGCTCTGTAGCTTCGCTGGAAACAATCTCAACCTGGCGTCGAACAACCATACTCGTTGTCCTGGCTCAAACTGCTTGTGGCTGATATGAGAAGCTCCTCCAGAGCTGCTAACTCTGCCCTCCTCTGGTTTCCTACACTCACTAGATCCATGATGATGTCTGTAACTGCCCAGAGTGACCTAATATCTAAGCTCAACAGGTAAATGCCAGGGCTTGCCATAAATGAGGCAAAAGGGAGACGTACCCAACGGTGTCTTGAAGGACATCCGATATACCCATAAGACCGAGTCCAAAAGTTGTGACCAATCCATTCGGTCAGGGCAGACGACCTTCTACAATATAGTCTTGATCTCCCTATTCGACACTTCTGCAAGACCATTGGTCTGAGGATGGTACGGTGTGGCTACTCGATGGTCAATGTTGAACTCGCTAGCAAGGGCCTTTACCTTGTCGTTGACAAAATGAGACCCCCCTGTCAGATATCAACACTCGAGGTACCCCGAACCGTGAAATGATATGCTTCCTCAAAAATCAGAAAACAGTCCTAGCATCTGCAGTTCGAGCGGGGATGGCCTCAACCCAATGACTAACATAATCAACGGCAAATAGAATGTACTCAAATCCCTGACTCCTAGGGAATGGACCCATGAAATCGATGCCCCATGCGTAAAACACCTCACAGAAGTGAATGGGCTGCATCGACATCATATCATGATGTCCACAAGTACCCATCCTCTGACAGTCAGTACACTTCTTCACGAACTCATCAGAGTCCTTGAAGAGGGTAGGCCACCATAGGCCGGATTGGAGCACTTTCTGTGCTGTTGTCATCCCAGAGTGATGTTCCCCCTGCCTCAAGTTTGTGGCAGTAAGTGAGGACGCTATGGTGCTCCTTCTGAGGAATGCACCTACGCCAGACGCTATCCCCTCCTTCATGATAAAGGGTGGGATCCTCCTAGTGGTAGAACTTGGCCTTCGTGAGGAAGGTCTCAAGTCTCTGCCTGGGCCAATCTTGTGGAACTTTCTTGGCAACAAAAAAGTTCACAATATCGGCGTACCACGGGAGAGAGGCGATAGCAAGGATCGCCTCATCTGGGAAGGTCTCACAAATAGGCTCAATCTGCTCGGAATCCTAAAGATACTCCAATCAGGAGAGATGATTCGCCACCACATTCTTGAGTCCAGGCTTGTCCTTAATCTCTATATCAAACTCCTAGAGTAGAAGGATCCATCTGGTCAATCTAGCTTTCGCATCCTTCTTTGCCATGAGGTATCGGATGGCGGTATGATCAGTGAAGATGGTCACTCCAGATCCAATGATGTACGATCTGAACGTATCTAGGGTGTTCGGTTCGATCATGCTAGAGGGCTAGTTCACGCTAATCCTCAAAAGTTATCATGGACGAGCCACATGCAGGGAAACTCGCACGTGTGCTAGCATCTCCTTCTCAGTAACTGTGTAGTTCCTCTGAGCTACATCTAAAGTCTAGCTAGTGTAGTGAATAACAAAGGGGACTCCATCCCTCCTCTGTCCCAGCACGGCCCCTACGGCAAAATCGGAGGCATCCATCAAGATCTCGAATGGGAGAGACCAATCAGGCAGCTGCAGGATAGGAGCCTCGACAACTAGACTCTTGAGAGTCTCAAATGATGCTAGACACTTATCATCCACAATGAACTCGGTGTCTTTCATCATCAGATTAGTCAACGGGCGGGCAATCCAGCTGAAATCATGAATGAATCGTCAGTAGAAACCAACGTGCCCCAGAAAAGATCGTAACTACCGCAAGTTGGATAGTGGACTGAATTTCCTAATGATATCCACCTTGGCCAGATCAACCTCCATGCCCTTGTTGGAGATGATATGGCTAAGCACCGTCCCTTGAGTCACCATGAAGTGACTCTTGTCCCAAGAAAGCACTAGGTGCACCTCAATACATCGCTGGAGGACACGGTCTAGGCAGACAAGACAAGAGTCGAATCCGTCGCCGTAGACCGAAAAGTCGTCAAGGAAGACCTCCAAGCACTCCCCTACCATGTTCGAAAAGATGGACAACATGCACCTTTGGAATGTCACCGCAGCGTTGCACAATCCAAAGGGCATCCGTATGAAAGCATATGTTTTGAAGGGACAAGTAATGGTAGTCTTGTCCTGGTCCTCTGGCGCAATCGCCAACTGGTTGTATCCGGAGTACCCATCCAAGAAACAGTAATGGCTCTTCCCTGATAGTCTTTCAATGATCTGATCAATAAAGGGCAGGGGGAAATGACCCTTCTTGGTGGCCTGGTTGAGTCGTCTGTAATCCATGCAGACCCGCCAAGAAGTGGGTACCCGGGTAGCGATCTACTCTCCAGACTCGCTGACAACTGTAGTGATGCCTGTCTTCTTGGGCACCACATGCAACAGACTAACCCACTTGGAGTCGGAGATGGGGTAGATAAAATCGACGCTCCACCATTTCAAGATCTCCTTCATGACAACATCTCGAAGGTTCGGATTCAGCCGCCGCTGGAACTCAAGCGACGGCTTCGCATCCTCCTCAAGATAGATATGGTGGGAGCACAGGGCCGGACTTATCTCCTGGAGATCGGCTACACTCTATCCTATCGCTTTGCGGTTCTTTTCAAGAACCCCCATCAGACGAGATTTCTTCTCTCCAGTCAAATCTGCTGAGATAATGACTGGGTATATCTCATGCTTGCTCGCATGTACTTCAGTGATGAGGGAAGCGGCTTCAGCTCTTGACAACACTGTACTAGTGGATCTGGCCTCTTAAAGGTCTGAGTGAAAGCAACCAAATCTGTATGGGAGAATGGAAACTCTCTCTCACAATCTGAATCAAGCGAAGGCTGCTCTGCTGGTATGTCTCTGCTCTGTGTGGCATCAGCCTCCTCCTTAGTTGTCGGCTCTGTGGAAGTCAGACACGGTATCAAGTGATCAAACTCAACCCAGTCGAAATCTGACTCCGAGGGATCTGTATCAAAATCACTAACAAAATCAGCCTAGCGATTGGGGATCGGCTCTGCTGCCTGAGATGTATCCTGGACTAGGGGTGCGCTATCCAAGCTCTCCTCTGCTGTCATCTGAGCATCAGCAAACTCTAAAGGTAAGAGGATGGCCTGTACTACTGGGTCTGCCCAAACTGCTTCATCTTCTGTGATCACAAAGTCGCAGTCCTGGTGGATGTCTTGCCCTACATCTGTCATCTGCTCTGAATCAGAAGTTTGCTCGGAGCAAGCTGAATCTCGGGCTCTAGTCTCCTCGATCTTCTCTATTTGTACAATCTCGCCCTCGATGCAAAAATATACCTTCCCACTGTCATGAGCGGATATCGCCTTGGCTGTGACCAAGAACGGACATCCCAAAATGGTGGAGGTATCGGTCACGGACTCAGGGATCTCCATGTCCAACACAACGAAGTCCACGGGAATTTCAGGCCCTGAATCGTGACGACAACGTCCTTTAGCAATCCCTTCATCCTCTTGACAGATGATCAGCAAACTGAAGGACCGTCCTGCTCTGTCGTAGAGGGCCCAACTCGAAGCGGTCGAGCAGGGCTGTCGGAAGTAGGTTGATCGAAGACCCACTGTCTAATAGAGTAAGATCAAACCTCTTCTCCTGAATGTGGCATCTGACATATGGGGTTCCTGCATCTGGCCTCTTGGCTAGCAGATGGTTCTGGATCGTGAAACAAGTGGCACGAGTGAGCTCATGGATCTCAAACTGTTGGTTCCTCCTCTTCCTCGTGACAATGGTCCTGTCTCTGAGTGATATCTGGAGTAGAGGTATGTGCTCCAAGGCCTCATGTAGAGTCAGCTGTATGTGGAATCGATCTATCATCTGCTGGTTGAACTCTACCTGATGGTTCTTTTTGGTATTTTCTTTTTTCTGCCTCTTAGACAATTGGAGTGCTCTGGGAAAGGGGACTACAGGGTCCTTCTCAGATGAAGAACTAGGAGAGGGTCTGGGCTGCTCAAGCACGACAAAATCCACACATAAATCGTCAATCTCCATAGGTGGATCAGAATAAAGCAAACCCTTTCCTTTATTCACAGAAACGTCCTGAGGTACATGAACAGATGGAAAAACAACAGGACTAGTAGAAGAAGTGTTGGTGGCCTCAACACCACCCTCGGCATCTGGCTGTGCAGCATCAGTACCGTGCTCTGGCTCGGCATCACATCTGGTGGCATCAGTACCACCTCCTCCATCAGGTGAAATGACAGCCTCAGTACCTTCGTCTGTATCAACATCCGTGGTGGCATCAGTACCACCGTCATCATCTATGGCAGCCTCAGCACCGCTCCTCTACTCGACTGGTGCTCCTGAAGTGGAATCGAGTCATCGCTCAGACGAGGTGTCGCCTGCTGGCATCCTATCGCTCCTAAGTGTAACTTAATCAACATCAAACATGTATGCAGACATATCACCAAGTGAAGCACTAGGAGTGGTAATCTCAATGAACTCTACCTGCTCAGATTTCCTCTTCAGAGTGTTGGGGTTCGGCTCAATCTGGGCAAGGATGGCAGCCTTCCCTCTTACGATCTCCCTCATCTCCAGATGGAACCTGTCCATCTCCCATCGAAGGGTACCCTGCTGCTCGGACATGAAGCGGGCTAGATCATCCAAGGCGGGGTTCTCATAGGTCGGCCCATGAGAACCTGGTGGGTAGCCTCGCTAGTAGTGAGGCTGCTGCTGATGCTGGTGAGGGTGAGAGGAGTACTGCTGCTCATGAGGCTGCTCTCGCCTCCAAGGTTGTCCCTTGTGATAGGGATGAGGACCATACTGCTGGTACGAGGATGACTACTGCTGCTGAACTGGGGGCTGTTGCTGCTCCTGGTGCTTCTCACGCTGCTGGCCATACTGGCCACCCTGGGCTAGAGGCTGCTGTTGGGAACTGCCGACCGACCAAAGGAATCCGAGATGGTCTCGTCGGATATCGGTTGGGGTCAGCCGTACCAAATCCCGTTGACATCCATCAACGGCTCCTGCTCGTACGAGGGCGGGGGAAATACTGGCAGAGGCTGATCCGGTTGGTAAACCACCATCTGGGTGTCCTGGGATGGTGGTGACTGGTAAGGCTACTACGGCTGCTGGTGCGACTCCACCTGGACATGGTGAACCTGTCGAGACTGATTGGAGTGCTGAGACGAGCTACCGCTGCTGCTCGGATCTCCTCGTGACCTGAGACGAGGCTGAGAAGCCATTTGTAACTCCTAGAGACACATGATCTGTGTCTTCAGGTCACTCAGATTCTGTTCCATCTGATCAATCTGTGTCATGCCCTGGCACTGCTTCTTCTATATCAGCTCGATCCGGTCCAGCTTCTTGATGATGATGCCCATGTCTGCAGCTGTGGACTCGAACTGTGCGGCTGCCGCGGATGAAGTAGAAGGACCGACATTAACCCGTGCTATCCTCTGAAACTGCACGGTCTGTGGCTGTGGGCATCCCAGGGGGTAGAGTCGGGTCTGGGAATTCACTGTATAGTTCTCGGCCATCTCCTCATAGATGGCCCAGACCTGATCCTCATCCTTGGCAAAGTAGGAACCACCACAAGAAGCATTCACCAGGCCCTGCATCTCTGGTGTCAACCCTCAGAAGGAGCTCTGAACTAGGTTCGGCTTCGAAATGTCGTGATGCGGGCATCTATCTATAAGCTCTCTAAACATCTCCCATGCCTCGTGGAACTGCTCGTTGGGGAGCATGGGGAAGTTGCTGATCAGGGCCCTCGCTGCATTGGTCCGCCCGAGTGATAGTACTTGTTCAAGTAGTCGGTGCGGAGCTGCTCTCAAGTGTGGACAAACCTCCCCAAGTGCTTCAGCCAGTTGGCTGCTCTGTCTACCAGTGAGAAGGGGAAGGAAGTCATCCTAATGGTGTTCTCGTCCGTCTGCCGATCGTGGACGGTACTGCAGATCAGCTCAAACTCCTTGAGTTGGAGATGGGGCTCCTCAGTCGTGAGCCCGTGGAAGCGGGGTAGAAGCTAAATGGTCTGTGGGGGGAACTTGAAGTCCCCCACGATCGCCGGAAGAACTATCCACCGGTGGGTCAGCATCGATCCCGGGTAGTGCAACTCCCACATCGATCTAGCTCCTGCTGCTGCTACCAGCTGGGCTGGCTCATCGGGCTGATCGGGTATCTCTGGCCCACCTCTTACGGCTCTCAGCTGCTCTCGATCGGCTCTCATCCTCTCCATCTCTCTCCTCATCTCAACCTTGAAAGCCCCCTGATCCCTAATCTGTTGCTGCATCGTCTCGAGGGAGGCTATCAAGGTGTTGTTGATCGCACCTTGGTACAGGACGTAAGTCTGCTCTACTCTGGGACCTCCAGTGTGGTCATCGTTGCTGCTGGCCATGGTCTCTGCAAAGGCAAAAGACCCAAACTCAGGTGCCGATAAATCATCTGTCTGTTGTCTCTCATCTGGCAGTAGTATCTCAGGACTGGTAGAAGGGTGGTCAAGGGGGAACAGGGCGGAATCGAACTCAGGTTCGGAGAGCAGGTCTCGGCTCTCACAAACCAACCTAGATGAATGGGCTATAGTGATAAAAAGTAGTGCAGCCAGAGGCTGCCTAAGAGACCTCCTGCCCATCATCCTGATCTGGTAAGTCGGGCGGATGAGATCTGGAAACACACAAGATGAGCAAACAAAATCCTAGGTTCACCTACTCAACACAGAGCTGAAGACCATAAGAGTTCGGTCAATTTAACTTGTCAATTTTTATTTAGGTGATCAAGTCATAATATCAGAGAGGTTACATGAGCTGATAGGAATCCAATCCACCTACCAGATTGTCCCGTATAAAAGGCCGGTAGTCTGATCGGGGTTCAGATATGGCTCTAGCCAAGTGTTCGGGTCGCTCTCTCACTCATCCAAAACAGACAATGAGGGGCTTGCTCTCCCCAAGACAAATTTTTATGTGAGCTGTCTTTTAGGGTCAAGTGTGTTTAGCAGTCCCAATTTTACAGTTTTTCTTTTTAGGTGTTTTTCAAGCAAACAACGCCTAACAAAATTTTCAGGTTTTCCTAATTATTTTAAGTCCAGAAAACGGGGGGAGAAGACGAAAAAGATGATGCGCGATAAATTCAATGATGCATGCTGAGTAAGAAAGGCGTACCTGACTCCAGCACTCTACATGTAGGGTGATTCACGCATAAAATAAAGACTGAAAATAAACTACCTATATGATGCACGAGAAAATCAGCCTTAATAGAGCAATTTCTACACGGAGAGAACCGATGACTAACGGGTCAACAAGAGGGGTCGGTGTCCGGTCTCGAATGCTGACTGGTGCCTGCCACAACGGGTCCTGCCAGCGCTGTATACGACCTCTAGCGGCGCGTGACCCCTCAAGTGACCAGGTTAGCCTTTTCTTTATTATTTTATTTAGGTCCAAATTACGATCTAATTAGAACATGCAGATAATTAGGTGTTTGAACCCTAATCAATTACGGTGCAATCAGTAGAAAATCCTAAGCTAAGGCCAAAACCGCGTAAATCAGATAAGCAGATAAATAAATACGATAGAAACAAAACTGACAAAAAACCACAGTGAGGTCCCCCGAGCACTCCGGTGCTCGGCGAAACAGATCCCGACAAATCATCAATGTCCAAGTGTCTGATTTCCTGTATTATTACGAATAAAATGTTCTGCAAAAAGTAAATTAATCTAAACTATGACTATCTACGCGGCTATTCCGCGGCTCCCGCACACCTGCTCAGTTCCTCGTGTCCTCCTACCGCTCTATGCAGAAAAGAGCCGCCTCCGCATACTGTGGTTGCTTCAGCTTCCGAAAAATCCGCCTTAGTCCTCATGTCCTTGCAAGAAAACAAACAGAGGTGTCAAACACTGATTATTATAGAAATAAGAAAGACAAAATAAAATAAAGCAAACTATATGCAAAAGTAGAAAATAAACACACAAAACAAAAACAAACAAAAACAAAATAAAATAAATGAAAATTAAATAAAAGAAAATAAAAAAAGAAAATAGAGAAAACAAAACCGAACAAAAATAAAAAACAAAGACTACTAAGTCGTGCTCTCCAGCAACATCACCATTCTGATGAGCTGAAAAAGACCAAAACCTGGCTGATAGTATGAGAACAACTGTCGTTGCGACCATGATCTCGGTACTCAGCTCAACAAGAAGAATCGAACCACCAAAGTTAGAAAATCAATCAATAAAAATGGAAGCAGTCCTAGCTATTTATTTAAGCGACCAGGGTCGGACACAAGGTGCACGGATTGGCCAGATCGACCATGAAGTAGTCAAAAAAGGAAAATAAAATAAAAAGCGTATTTTTTGTGGATTTTTAAATCTTTTTTATTTTTTTGTAATTTTAATAACAAGGAAAATATAAATACAAAGGAAAAAGCCAACAAACCACTATTTATAAAACACACCAAATAAAGTCAAAAACTCAAATAAAAATTGTTTTTATGGTTTTTATATTTTTAAGTGTTTTTTTGTGTTTTTTTTTCAGAATTTTCCCATTTTAGTTGATTTTCTAAAAATTAAGAAAGGGAAAAATAGTGAGTGAATTTGCATCCAGACTTGAAAGGCTAATTAAAATATTCAGTTAGCCTCTAAAAATCTGGAGACAATTTTTATGAAAACTAGATAAAAAAATTAAGCTACAGAAAAAGAGTTTGCATTTTTTTATTTTTATAGAATTTTTAATGATTTGATAAGATTTTTAGGGTTTTTTATTTTTATCAGTTTTATAAGTCCAAATAACACAAAAATTGGACAAAAACTCAACAGCAATAAACAAAAAATTCCTAATATTTTTAGATATTTTAGATGATTTTTAATATTTTTCTTTGATTTTTCAATTCAAATAGTAGCAGAAATGCGTGTTTTTTATTTTTTAAAAATAGCAAAATAACTAAAAAATGTACCAAAAATTTAGTAAAATTTTTACACAGTGGCAAGAGCGATGTATCCAAATCTCACTTTATTTGGGTTTGATTTGATATTTTATTCAATCAATGCAAGACACACAACATACAAGACCTAAAAGCAAGAAAACATAGTTCCAGGGCCAAATAGCTAACACATATAAAAAATCAGGGGCCCGTTTGCAAAAATGCCAAAAAAGCACACGACATACACGCGATTCGCATTCACAGGGACTGAATTGTAATTCCTATTTATAAAAATGTAAACGGTAATAGCTCGAGACTAGAGGATAAAGAATGTAAAAGTTTCACAACTCACGTGTCAATGCACGTGTTTCACATAAATAGGGACTATTTTGCAAATATTATAAACCTAAGGACCTATATGCAAATTATCAAAATTAAAAACAATGGGCACAAATATTTACAGGACTAAACGACAAATACAAAATTAGGAGGGCCTAAGTGCAAATTACCCTCTTATTAATGATCAACGACAGAGGAGGAGGACCGAACTCCCAGTTCCGGGGTGAACCAGGGTGGATGAATGGGTGAAGAAGATGGAAAGAGGTCTCGTGGATGTGAATCGACGGTCGGATGGAAGGATACACCAATGGATGATCGGGAAATGGCCGGCGACGGCCGGCGGTGCTAAACCTAAGAATCCGAATTAAAGAAGAAATAAAAGCTAAAAGGGCTACCTGATGGTAGAGGTTGTCTGTGCTGGGGGTCAAGGACCTCCGGGGATCGTCGCCTCGATGGATCGACGGTCCAGAGGCTCGGGCTCTCCTTGCGGCGTAGCACGGCGGTGAAGACCACCAGACCTGGGGCTAGGGCGCTTCACTCCTCGCTGCAACACCTCCTATCAATTGCTGTCACTCAATGTGAGATGGTGGAGGTCACAGGTGTCTGAAACGGTGGCCGAAGGTACAACTAATGGAGGACGAAGCTGACGGTATATACAGGTGGAGATCCGGCAAAGATGGAATCGGGCAGGGCAATATGGTGCACGGATCCCTAAGAGAATCCCCGGGCGAGAATCTCGGATGTAAGATCTGCAAATGGTGCCTGAGGTTTAGGTGAAATATGATCGGATCAGTCCAGGGTAATTGGGCAAAGTCAGGTCGGAACACAGATCCGCCTACCTTGTGGTCCTGGGGGGAGAGTTGACCGAGGTCAACAATACCCCGTGGACCAATGAGGTAATTTCTTTTATTAATTATTTATAAAATTTTATTTGAAAAATTATTTTCAACATAAAAAATGTTTATTTATATTCATAGTATTTTTTGTGATATTTATTTATTTTTTTGAAAAATAAATTAGGTATTTACATTATAATATTGTTATATATAGGTTTTTATAACTATGTATTTTTTGTTTTTATTTTTAATTTTTTATGTATATTTATTCCAATTTTATATTTTATTTATTTAAATTATAAAATATGGAATATAAGTGATTTTTATTGGCTTTTTATTAAATATTTACAAGGGGAAACAAATAGGTATTTTATTCTATATACATGGTCTGTGTACTGATGAGAGAATTTTATTTATTTTTATTTTTCTTTTATTTTTCCCATTTTTATTTATTTTTATTTTTACAAATATGTACAAAATATAGGGAACACAAATAAATTATTTACATATAGAGGGATATGTACATCATGTTGAGTCACCATATCTCTTTCTACTTATTTTATTTTGCGATCAAGCCCTTGTGGAGCCCTCCCTTGGGTTCAAATCACTCAATATTTATTCTAAATATTTCCCTATTTTTATTTATTTATTTATTTATTTATTTATTTTTGCATAAAAACATGCTAATTATTATTATTTACACAATGCATGCTTATTGATAAATTATTTTATTTACATAAATATACATGGTGTTTTGCAAAGGTTTTTAGCTAAAATAAAAGAATAAAGAGTGATGAATAAGGATTCATCAATTCGTTATCCCCCTATACATTACCTTTGCTAGTCCCTTAGCAAACACTTATTTGAAAAAGAAGTGCAAAAGAAGAAGAAAAGAAAAAGAATCAATGTTGATTATTAAAGTTATCTTCATCAAATTGGATTATTGAGCTCAGTTAGATCTTTTGGATTGTTAGTTAGGCAGAACCTTTTTAATTTTTTATTTATGTACATTTATTCCAAAGGTGTCTTAAAGGAAGTCCTATATGCCTACAAGACTGAGTCCAAAAGCTCTGACCAATCCTGTCGGTCTGGGCGGATGACCTTCTGCAATATATTCTTGATCTCCCTATTCGATATTTCAGCAAGACCATTAGTCTGAGGGTGATATGGAGTGGCAGCTCGATGGTCAATGTTGAACTCGTTAGCAAGGGCCCTTACCTTGTCATCGACAAAATGAGTCCCCCATCTAAAATCAAAACTCTAGGTACCCTGAACCATGAAAGGATATTTTTCCTCAAGAATTTGCAAATAGTCTTAGCATATGCAGCTCAGGCATTGATGGCCTCAACCCAATGACTCACATAGTCCATAGCAAGGAAAATGTAAAACACCTGACTCTTGGGTAATGGACTCCTGAAATTGATGCCCCATGCGTTAAAAACTTCACAGAAGTGAATGGGCTACATCAACATCATATCACACTGTCCACACGTGCCCATCCTCTGACAGTCAATGCACCTCTTCACAAATTCATCAGAGTCTTTGAAGAGGGTAGGACACCAAAGGCCATATTGGAGAACTTTCTGTGCTATCCATCTCCAAGATTGATGTCCTCCTGCCTCAAGCTTGTGGCAGTAAGTGAAGACGTTGTGGTGATCCTCCTGAGAAATACATCGACTCCAAACACTATCCTCCCCCTTCATGGTAAAGGGTAGGATCCTTCCAATGGTATGATTTGATCTTCGCAAGGAAGGTCTTAAGTCGCTATCTGGGCCAACCATGTGGAACTTTCTCGGTGACAAGATAGTTCACAATATCAGTATACCGAGGAAGCGAGGTGATATAAAGAATCACCTCATCTAGGAATGTCTCTGTAATAGGCATGGCCTGATCAGAATCCTCAAGGTTCTCTAAGCGGGAAAGATGATCCGCCACCACATTCTTGACTCCAGGTTTATCCTTAATCTCTATAACAAACTCCTAGAGTAGAAGGATCTATCTAGTCAATCTGGCTTTGGCATCCTTCTTTGCCATGAGTTATCGGATGGCGGTGTGATCTGTGTATATGGTCACTCTAGATCCACGAATGTACGATCGAAACTTATCCAAAGCAAAGACTACATCTAGCATCTCCTTCTCAGTAATGGTGTAGTTCCACTGAGTGACATCCAAAGTCCGTCTAATGTAGTAAATGGCAAACGGTAGTCCATCTCTCCTCTATCCTAGCACAACCCCTATGGCAAGATCAGAAGTGTCCATCATGATTTCGAATGGGAGAGACCAATTAGGTGGCTAAAGGACAGGAGCCTGGACAACTAATCCCTTGAGAGTCTCAAATGACGTCAGGCACTTATCATCTACAATAAACTCGATGTCTTTGGTCAACAAATAAGTAAGAAGTCGGGAAATCCGACTGAAATCCTTTATGAACTATCGGTAGAAACCGACATGCCCTAGAAAAGGCCACAACTATCGTAGATTGGACGATGGATTGAGTTTCTTGATGATATCCACCTTGGCTGGATTGACCTCCATGCTCTTGTTAGAGATGATGTGGTCAAGGACTATCCCTTGATTCATCATGAAATGATTGTTCTTCTAAGATAAGACAAGGTTGACCTTGATGCAGTGTTGAAGTACACGGTAGGCAATCAAGAAAAGCATCAAACCCACCATCGTAGATCAAAAAGTCATCCATGAAGACATCTAAATAGTCACCCACCATGTCCCAAAAGGTGGGAAGCGTGCACCTTTGGAATGTAACCGGGGCATTACATAAATCAAGGGCATCCATCTAAAAGCATACGTCCCAAACAGACAGGTGAATGTCGTTTTCTCCTGGTCTTCGAGTGCTATGGACACCTGATTGTACCCAGAGTACCCATCAAGAAAACACTAGTAACTCTACCCAGCTAGCCTCTCAATAATCTGATCAATAAATGGCAGTGGGAAATGATCCTTCTTGGTGGCCTGATTCAATCATCTGTAGTCCACACATATCCTCCAAGAAGTTGGTACCCGGTAGCTATCTCCTCTCCAGACTCGCTCTAAACTATGGTGATACCTGTCTTCTTAGGTACTACATGCAATGGACTAACCCACTTGGAGTTCGTGATAGGGAAGGTAAAATCGACGCTCCACCACTTTGATATTTCCTTAATGACCACATCTCGAAGATTCGGGTTCAGCCTTCGCTGGAAATCACGCTATGGCTTGGCATCCTCTTCAAGATAGTTATAGTGGGAGCATAAGGCCGGCCTTATCCCTTAGAGATCAGCTACACTCCATCCAATTGCCTTGCGGTTTCTTTCAAGAACCTAATTAAACGAGATTCTTGGTCTTCTGTCAAATCTACTGAGATAATGACTGGAAACATATGTAGCTCACCTATAAGGAATCTATACTTCATGATCTGTAGTAAGGTCTTCAGTTCTGGAAAAGTGGGAGCTGGCGAATCTGGCTTCAGAAATGTCTATGGGAAGGCTTCTCGATTGTTATGTGAGAACTCTCACTACAGTGGTAAATCTGACGAAGGCGGCCCTACTGGTATATCTATCAACTGATCTGGCTCGCTCTCCATCCTAGTTGTAAGCTATGTGGATGCAAGACATGGTAAATAGTCATCAAACTCCACCTAATCAAAGTCAATGTCTGTGTCTGAGGGATCTGAATCTGCATCGCATGAAAGAAAATCTGCTTCACTATCCTGACCGCGATCATCAACATCTATGGTGTCTTGTGCCATGAGTTTGCTCTCCGAACCCTCGTCGACTATTATTTGTAACTCAATAGTATCTGAAGTGGTGATAAGATTAATGATGCTGGGATTACCCATACCGCTTCATCATCTGTAACTACAAAATCACACTCTTGGTGGACGTCTAGCTCTGCATCTGTCATTCGCTCTGAGTTTGTGATATACTCTGAGCAATCTTAATCTCTGGATCCGGTCTTCTCGATCATATCTATTTATACACTCTCACCCTCAACATGAGAGTATACCTTCTCTCTATCATGATCAGACACTGACTTGGATGTGGTCAAGAAAGGTCATTTTAAAATGATGGGGATATCGATAACAGATTTAGGGATTTCCATGTCGAGTACAACATAGTTCACGGGGAATTTCAGGCCTTGAATTGTGACGAAAATGTCCTTAAGTAACCCCTTCGTCCTTTTAACAGATCTATAAGGAAATTGAAGGACTATCATGCTCTGTCTAAGAGGACAAACTCAAATCAGTTGAGTACGGCAATTGGAAGAAGGTTAATCGAAGAGCCGCTATCTAACAGAGTACGATCGAACTGCTGCTAATGAATGTGGCATCTGACATATGGAGCTTCTGCATCAGGTCTCTTGGCTGGCTACTGGTTCTGAATAGCGAAGCAAGTGGCATGAGTAAGCACAAGGATCTCTGCATTGTGGTTCCTCTTCTTCCAGCAGATGGTGTTCTTCTCTCTCAAGTTCTTCTGGAAGAGAAGAATGTGCTCTAGTGCCTCCTGTAGAGTTAGCTGTATCTGGAATCTATCTATCATCTGCTCGTTGAACTCTTTTTGGTGCTCTTTTCTTGGATTTTCTATTTTTGTCCCCTTTCCTAAGTGGAGTGCTTGAGGGAAGGGTATGGAAGAACCCTCCTCAAAGAGGCAAGGGTCAGGAGTAGGTTTCTATGCTTCTGTGCATGCAATCGACTAGAATCCATGTAAAGATCATCATATAACACAGATGGACTCATAGAAGATGCATAAACCTTTACTTTATTATATTTTTTATTTTTCTTTTTCCATTTTTTGTGTTTTTCCAAAACTAGCCTCAGGTAAAAAACAAGGCAACACAACAGAAGGTAACATGGTGGCATCAGTACCACCGACTACATCTAAACCAGTGGCATTAGCACTGCACTCTAGCCAAGCATCTGGAATCTTGGTGGCATCACCACCATCGTCCGCAACTAGAAGTACGATGGCCTCTGTACCATCATTAGGATCAACATCCTTGGTGTCTTCAACACCACCATCATCCTCATCAAAAAAGGCATAAATACCGCTTCTATCCTCATCTGGTGCCCTGGAATCAACATCTGGATGTCGCTCGGACGAGTCGCCATTGGTTGGCTTCCTATCACTCCTAAGAGTCACAAAATCATCATCAAATACATAGGAAGAAGTATTATCCAAAATATCTTTAGGAGTAGTGGTCTGTGTAAACTGTATCTGCTCAGATTTTCTCTTCATATTGTTCGGATTGGTTCAATCTAAGCTGGTATTGCGGCCTTGCCCTTTTATATCCCTCATTTCCTATCGAAATTCGTCGATTTCCCGTCGGAAGGATGCTTGCTGATCAGAAAGCAAGCGGGCAAGGTCATCAAGGGATGCATTCTAATAGATTGGTGCATGAGAACCAGACATGTTGCCTCGCTAGAAATGAGGTTGGCTCTGCTGCTGGTAATGAGGAGGAGGTTGGGAATATTGCTGAGGATGTTGTGGTTGCCTCTACTACTTTCCTTGATACTGGGGATGAGGATCCTACTGGTGGTATTAGTGGGAGTGCTGGGGCTGCTACGGCTGGTTGCTCTGCCCTGCCTATGCTGGAGGCTGCTGTGAAGAGTTGCCTCTAGTGGACCATCGAAAGCCGAGATGGTCATGACCGATCCCATGCTAAGGTTGGTAATGGAAGTACCAGTTACCATTGACTTCCATCAACAACTCCTACTGCTCGAGATGTGGTGGGGGAAGGGCTGCCAGGGGCTGATCCGATTGATCGACCACCATCTGAGTGTTTGGAGATGGTGACGACTGCTAGTAGTGCTGAAGCTGCTGAACCGACTCTACCTGGATATGGTGAACCTGGCAGTATGTGGCATATGGCTGGGTGGAGAAATTCCCTGGATCGGCCCATGACTTGAGATAGGGCTGAGAAGCCGTCTGTGCATCCTAGAGACACATGATCTGGGTCTTTAGGTTACTCAAGGCTTGGGAAAGCTCATCAAGCTTGTCCATCCTTTGGCTCTATTTGTTCTTAATAATCTTGATCCAGACGAACTTTTGATTTATGGTGCCCATGTCGGCAGCTGAAGACTCTACAATTGCTGCTGCAGACGAAGAAGTGGAGGGATCGACATCGAGCGTGCAATCCTCTAATATGACAACACATGTGGGAGAGGTTTCCCCTGAGTGTAGACACAGGTCTGGGACATCATAGTGTAGTTCTATGCCGTCTCCTCATAGATGGCTGATGAATCCACGATTCATCATACTAAAAGATGAAAATAGAGCTTCGTTTCCGAGAAATTAGTTGCATTTCATCACTTATTTTGCATTTTTATCATTCATGCATGTAAAATTAATATTTGCATTTTAACTCTCATAATTGCATTCATAATCATTTTCACATTTGCACCCAACTTAATTCATTTTAACTAATTTGTGCTAACTCCAATTGACCTCAAACCACCTCCACCGTGTAAATACTACTAACAAGATGAAAGGAAAAAAATAAAAAATTACTAATTCAAATAATTGGCATGTGAGACAAAACTTCAATTTCAGACCAGATAGACTAAAATGCTCATATCTTCCTCATACATTGTCTTATTTAGATCTACTCACTTTTAAAGTAGTACATATTAAAATACCTTCAAAACTAAACCAATTTCATAAAAATCGGAGGTTCTATGTGAAAGTGGGGTTTTGGACCTCTTTTGTGTGTTTTGAGTTTTCCCTGATTTTGACTTTATATGTTATTTACATAATTAACTCTTTTTTGCTTATTTCTTTTTCATTTATATTCTTTGATGAATTTTTTAATAAAAT
The DNA here is from genome assembly GCA_037367405.1 of Ottelia alismoides. Lineage (NCBI taxonomy): Eukaryota > Viridiplantae > Streptophyta > Magnoliopsida > Alismatales > Hydrocharitaceae > Ottelia > Ottelia alismoides. Next base: position 384,730 of record JAZKJV010004772.1, read on the forward strand.
CCAAAAAATCTAAATTACAAATAAGACTGAAATCAAAGAAATTGATCGAGTCTGAGTGCCCTTTACAAGTCTGAACATATTTCTCACTTTTTCTTCTTTATTTTATTTTCCTATTTTCTTATTTACTAAAAATAAAAAAATTATATTATTGTGTAAATATTATGTTTGATTTTATCATAATTTTTCTTGATTTTTTCATAATTAAAAATCACTAAAAAATTACAAAACTAAAAAACCAAAGTATTCTATTTACATAGAGTACCCCTAAAATATCATTTTGCACAGATGACCTCTTTTGCTCTTGGTTTCTTCATGAAAGTTGTAGATCTCATCAAGACAAATAATTTTCGTGTTGAGCACTTATCAATCCTATGTCATTTGCTACTTCTTTTGAATTTATCTTTTATTTATATTTTTTTGAATCATTTGGAGTTGACATATGGCAGCTCCTGGAGCTCAAGAATTTTGAAAAATTTTAAAAATATGAGATATGGCTAAAGTATATATGTAATAAATATGGTATACCCCCCTATACTAAGCTGTTGGTGGATGACGAGTCTCTTTTTGATCTTTATCTTCATTAATGCTTACAATGATCAAGGTAATCCAGATAGCTTGATTATTTAATGATTAATATGATCGAGGTGATCTAGATCTATTTCTGATGTTTAGGAGTCACATGGATTGATCATAATAAGTGTAGATGATTAGTCTCATGTTTTGATTCCTTTCTTGTAAAATTTCTCAAGCTCAGTGGATAGTATGTGGTCTTGGTCTGAGTGTGACATCGCACTATGACTATAAGGAAGTAAGGAAGCCTTAGGGTTGGGGGGCTTCTGTAGGCATGTTGTGGAGTAAAATGCATCTGAACTAAGTTCTCAACACGTCCACTAACTTCTCTGACATCCGTGGTAGTATCTCTTAGTCCAATAAGGAAGATTCTCATAATATAATCTTTTTTCTTTTGCTAGGACCTACTGGCAGAATAGTTACTATCTTAACTGAAACCAAGCTCAACTACAACCAAGCTCAAATGTAATCAAACTCCACTATATTCCACTCAACTATAATCAAACTTAATTCTAGCCAATCTCAAATGTAAGCAATCCAACTATAGCCATCGCCAAGCCTATTAGCGGAACGATAACCAAAACTCAATCTGTAAGGAAGTCTCCTAGGAGACCCTTCCGTCTCGCCCTCTAAGTGGAAGTGCAATCTAGTAGAGGGATAGGTCTACTCCAAAACTATGCCACTGAGACGGGTGGGACAGACTTTCTGGACTAAGTCACTCCAGAAAAACCGGCACGACCAGTATGGGCAAACGAGCTCGAAAAACCAAAATCGAGGGCCCTCCAGCCTAGGCACCCTAAAGAACAAGGGCCAGTAGAATTGGTCTTAAAAAACATGTGGATCCCAGAGAGGCATAAAACTGTAAGCGCTCACAAAAAAACCGAGAAAAGATTGGGATCAAGAACCGCGAACTAAGTGGCCACTGAACTAAGTAGGCTTCCTATCTCCCACTCAGCTGAGGATCATTGTATCCTCGCATAGTCAGTTGTAATGGTCACCACGACTGACACTTCTAATTATTAATCATCACCAAATCGTCATCTCTAACATAATTCTCATCCTTTCTCAATATCTATTTTGATTAACTTTATAGATATATGCATCGTGTCGACAATCTTATTGAATAGTGATCCATAAATAGTTATTCATACCTAGGTGATGGATCATAAAAATTTTCTGGCATTAATTATAGATTTTCCAAAAATTTAGCAGCATACTTATTGATCTAGATTTTATAAGTTACTTGTATGAAAATAGCACAATGATCTAATTTTTCAAATCATGAGATTAGAAGTTGTTCATTAGATCAGCTTCTAGTTCGGATCAATGTTAAATTTTAAGTTCTTCAAATTTAGTCATTAGATTAAGTGTCAATTTAATCTAAAACTTATTTCATCTTATGTACTAATTCATCCCCAAATCTCTAATTTATTGCCATGAGATTAGTGGCTAATTGGTGTTCTTAAAACTTGACTTATTTAAATATAAATCACCCTTAATTTCTCCTCAATAAATCATGAAGTCAGAGGTTTGAAATCATGCTTAGTTTCATGCAACTCATTCCCAAATCCTTATCATTCAAGCTTGCATTTTTGAATATTTATAGGTTTGATTTGAGTTCTACTTGCATGCAAAATACCTCAAATTTTCATCAAATCAATCATGAATATGTAGCTATTGGTTCAAAATTAAACTTTAATAACATGCAATTCATTCTTAAATCCTTATCATTTTAATCATGAAATTAGATCATAACACCATTCTGAAATTGGTTCAAATAATATGTGAATCATCACCAAGTCCTCTCCTTTTAACATGTAAAGTATAACTAATTAATGTTCTTGAAATTATATTTTGATCGCATGTCAATCACCCACAAATCTCTTTTAATTTAACATGGAACTGATGTCTCATTTATTATCTAAAATTGAATTTTTATTTGGTACTAAATTGTATGTAATATATTTCAAATTTCTCATCAAATTTAACCTTTAAACTGTAGCTATTTTAAGTCTGATTTTAGATTCAAATTATTCCATTTATCCCCTAATTATTCTCAATTTTAAGGCATGAAGAGTGGCTCATTAATGAACTTTAATTTGATCTTAATATCATGTTAATCACTCCAAGTATTTGACATTTTTAACCAAAAATTTGTGAATAATAGTGATATGATTTCATGTCTAAATACATGCAGTTTACACCTTAATTTCACATTTTTTTATCATGGACTTAGTGTATAAATATCGGACTATTTTTTGCATTAAAATATAGATCATTCTCCCTCAAATTTCTATTTTTAAGTATGAGAATTATAGCAATATATATATGAATTTATACTTTGTTTGCATGCTCAACATCATTTTTTCCCTAAAAAACTTAAGAATTTGGAGCATATATGATGGATATAAAATTTTGATGATTGATGAGCGACCTGAATGACTAAGATGATAAGGTATCAATGGTCGTTGCGACCTCAACCTCTCGGGTCGGACTCAATCAAGAAAACAAAGACCACCAAATAGAAATAAATCAACAAATCAACGTAAATAGTTGTCTCGCTATTTTATTTTACCTGGTATAGCTACCAGGGTCGAACACAAGGTGCACGGATTGGCGAAAACCTACGAAGTAGTCGGGAATCTAAAATAAAAAGAATAAAATATTTTTGGTGGATTTTTTAAATTTTTTAATTTTTTTGTGATTTTTAAAATTAATAAAATTGGATAAAGAAAATGAAAAGGTCAAATCAAATAATTATTAAACACAACCAAAGGGTTAGAAAATTAAAATAAAAATATTTTTGGATTTTATATTTTTCAAGTTTTTTTGGTAATTTTCTCAGATGATTATGATTTTTAATGAATTCTATAAAAATGAAATAAGGCAAAAAATGCAAATCAATGTGTAGCAAGTATCTAAAGGCTATTTAAAAATATATAAATAGCTTATTAAATTCCAGAGATAATTTTATGCTAAAATAAAAATAAAAAGCTAACTATGAAAATTGGAATTGCATTTTTTGATTTTTTTAAGAATTTTTAATGGTTTTTCTAATTTTTTAAGGGTTTTCAATTTTTAGGGGTTTTTAAATACAAATCAAACAAAAATTGCACATAATCTAAAAGATAACAAAAGAGGCAAATAGTAAAATTTTTAGAAATTTTGGAGGGTTTTTAATATTTTTAGTTGATTTTTCAATTCAAACAGAAGCAAAATCAGCTATTTTTGAATTTTTAAAATAGAAAATGAAAACAAAATAGGTCAAAAAATTCACTAAAAGTTTTACACAGTGGCAGGGGCCACATGTCCAAATTTCATAAAATTTGGGCTAAGAATGCTATTTTATTCAACTAATCAAAACCCTATAGTACATAGGGACTCAAATGCAAGAAAAATAAGTTTGAGGACTAACTGATAACACCCTTTAAAAAGTCCAGGACCCTTCCCAAAATGTACCCACTAATTCTAGCACATGTCGAAACTCAACATTTTCAGGGGCATAGATGTAAATACGAAAACTATAAATTCAAATCATAACATCCTTTAATTGCACGGTAAGATATGCAAGTGTCACACAAAAGCACGTGTCGATGCACGTGCACCCATACAAACAGGACCAAAGTGCAAATACCGAAAGCAAAAGTGGCTCACATGCAAATTGTCCACAGTGTGCTTTTTATTTAATAAGCTAAACAAGAATAGAAAGGAACTGCAGGGAGGTCTGGCGCAAATTACCAAACCTAAGCGTGCGGTTCATGTGGCCAACAAGTGGCGCATCCTGGTAGGCTGAAGACGTGTGGCTCTGGTGCAACCACCTGGCAGATCTAATGGTTGTCCTGCAGGCACGGACGTGGGTGTACGGGGGCCGTTAGATACCCGATCTAACGGCCTGACAAGGCGCAGGCACTGGACGGTCCAGATGGCAACTGGGGAGGGGGCGAGATCCAACGGTGGAGAAGGAAACTGGAGGAACTCCTTCCTGTCAAAGTTCGCCGGAGGATTGGAAGCGCTCCGGGCGGCTAATGGACGATCAGGAGAGGGGTTCGACTCACAGTGCTCCTCCACGTCGGGTGGCGGTGGCGGATGGAGCTTCCAACGGTCGGATCTCCAGGAAGGTGTTGGTGACCTGGGATGGTGATGCGAGCTAAAATCGGTTTACAGGTTTTAAAAGATAAAGTTGTCGATGTAGAATGCCGCAAAAAGGATCCTAGCTCCTATCAAACAAATTCAGTTTAATAAGAAAAACCTACATTATTTATTTTACCAGGTAAGTGTGCCTGGGTCGAACTCAAGGAGGCAGAATAGGGTATGTTGATTTTTTTAAAAGAAAATATTTTTGCAATTCATTTTTCCTCTTCTTAAAGTGATCAAAGAAAAGGTACGATTTTAATGGAGTTTTTATTTTTTACTTTTTTATTTGATTTTAATCTTTTCCAATTTTTTTTATTTTTTAAAGGGGTATTTTTCACAAGATTTATTTATTATATAATAGGTGGAATATAGGTAGATGATACTATATAGTAGGTGACCGGGACGAGCAACGGACTCGAGCAAGCAAACGAAAACAAAGCAAAACAAAGACGATTTGCGACGAATCAAATCGTGACAAAAGCACGAGAAAATTACACGAAAAAATAATGAAAACTCGCAGAGGTAGTTGTGTAACTACCCCAAGAAAATATACAAGAAATGAGGTCAAAAGTAGGTCCAAAAATCCCCTACAGCCCAGGGGTATAGGCACAAGAAAAAGTATCAAAAAATATTGCAAAATGTTCCTTAACATGGACTGTTTTGTGAAGAAAATAAAATGTTTTACATTTTGCTCCCTACAGAGGGACCTAAATGCAAATCTGGAAACTTTCTGGAGCGGGAATTAATTTCTGGAAGTCTTCAGACTATTCATGCAAATTGTCCACCAGTTCAGAATGAAGGGATGAGATTAGAACGTGAAACTTGATCTGCGCCGTCTGATGGTACCACGCGTCGCAAGCCTGTGCGACCTGGAGTTCTTCAGCTGTTATTGAATCTGTTGCGCAACTGCCGATGAAGGCTTCTTCAATGAATTTTCCCCGTCGATTGGCGGCGAGCTTGGACCTCCTGCGGGGCCAGAGGGTTAGCTCCTCCATCCCTCGAGCTCGCCCGCGGTGAACTTCGGGTTATGCTGGCTCTGAGCGTCGGCTACAGCTCGACGAAGGTGGTGGATCTTGATGATCTGTTCTAGAGTTAAGTTGATGCGCCTCTTTTGAATTGCAATTTCTTTGAGGATTGAAGCTTCCAAATGCTTGGATTGCGCTCCTGATTGAAGATGGATCTGCAAACAACATGTTTACGTGCTCGATTCGCAAGGAATCGCCTGATGGATTAAGAGCTCGCAAGATCGAAAAGTGGTTTCCATAATAAATGTGAGAAGGCGTGTAAAAGTGTATGGAAAGATGACGCTTTTGAGGTTGATTTTGAAATGAATTAAGCTGATTCTAAGATGTGGCGTCTCAGAGGAATGATTAAGCATCCTAATGACGTCTTAACCTCGCTAATGGATACATGAATATCGAGGAAGAAATTCGAAAAAGGTGGATGAATAGGTCTGGGATTTCAGAGGTGTATTACCTCGAATGGATGGTCGACCTTCGCCGGAGTTGGACACGGCGTTGAGCTACGATTCAAGGTGGCGATGCACCTTGGAACTTCTCCTCTGATGTCCCTCTTCCACACGAGGCTTCTCCTAGGTGCTGTCACCACCTCCGATGGCCAGAACAAGGTGAGGAAGGGAGAAGGTCGACCTCTGGAACTGGGGTGTTTCAGGTGGTTGGAAGGTTAGTTGGAAAATGGCGAGCTTTAGGTGTTTATATAGACAGGGGTTTGGATCGTCGGAGGAAGTTAGGAGTCTCGCTAGATAATTCGGTGAAGATGGCCGTCCAGAACAGAAAGCGATTTAGCCTTCTTGGAGAAGATGAACCAGGTGCTGACATGTGTCAGCACCTGGTTGGCCAGATGTGAAATAATTATTGTAAATTCAATAATAATTAGTAAATAAAGTTATTTTAAATAGGTATAAATACAAGAAATGTAAATAAATTAATTATCTAATTTATGGAATAATTATTTTTTATAAATAATAAATATTATTTGAAATATAAGTATTATATTAATAAATATGTATACATAAATAGGTTTTGGATTCTTAATTCAATAAATAAATAATTAAAAAATAATTTTATATTTTCTTAATTAGTAGAACAATAAATAAAGGTTGTGTGAATTTTTAGGGATTTTAATAAATTAATTTACATATATTAAAAAATAGAGGTATAAGTTATCTAGTTCATTTTACCTATAATTTAGGGTTTTTGATCTTCTTAAAATAATAAATAAGATCGAAAAATTCTGAAATAAATTAGGGTTAAATTACAAGATCATGAAAATAATTAGAAATTATAAAAATTAAGAAAACTATAAATAATGTGTTCTACATAAAATAAATAGCCTAGAAACCCCGTTATCATTTGGTCCCAAAACTGACTTTTTGCAAACGGAATCCGAATTCGATGAAACCACCTTTATTAATTAGAGAATATTATTTTATAAACTTCAAAGGTCAGTAAAGTGAAATTGGAGTTCATAGGAAGAAGTTATGATGTTCGGAAGTTGAGATTTTGATAATTTACTAGTAGGATTTCTTGGTATATATATAGGGTAATATTTTTAGCTTATTTTTATATTTTTATATACATTTTTAGAAATAATTAGGAAAAGAGTTTGGTGAAATATATATATATATATGAATTAATTAAAATTCATTGAAGTTTGTATTTAATAAATAGTGAGAAGTGTATGAGATGCGTCTTAATTTATTTTTAGGGTTTTTCTTTCCTTATCTCCCCCTACTTATTTATTTGTCGACCAATCCATGCTGACTTGGTCTCGGGGGTTAGGCTATAAATATACCTTGCAGTTATATTTATATTTATAAGTCATATTGTACATATTTACATATATCCAATCTGCCTTCTTTTCTTTTTTTCGTTGTTTTTTATTTATTTACATGATTTTGATGCTTAAAAGTGACTTTTTATTTATGAATGAGGATTTGTTAAAAGATGGGAATTAATGAATATTTACATGCATTTGTTAAGGGTTTTAAGACAAAATGCGACGGAAAAGTTAATGAATCATGGTTTCATCAACTATCCATATTAATCATATATATTATAAATGTGATTTATAATATATAAGAGAGAGCTATTTGTAATTTACATTTGTTAATTAAATGGTTATGTGAATTAGATTCACATCGGACATTAAATTGAAAATGTAATTTACTTTTTATTTTGGGTTGTGAATATGATTCACAAATTTCCAATGGCAAGATTGTAATATTCACAAAATAGTTATGAATTATTTTTGTAGAATATTTTACAACAATTGTTGTTTTAATTAGAGATATGAATAATCATGAAATCTTTGATTTCATTAGAGAATCTCACATTCCAAATTGGAGCGTGGACTGCTAGCCATTCCAACTTGGAATTGGTAGCCATACATGGCTCCTTATGGAATGTGGAGATTTTCATCTCCATTATCTCCAATTTTGTGATTTATTTTAGGATTGAATAATATTTGATTTATCAAATATATTTAATCTAAATTAAATTAGTTGTTGTGATTTTTAACCAACAACAATCTTGACCATTAAAAGAAACACAATCAATGAGAGCCATGGGATTTGTGTTGTCCATGGATTGAGATCCATGGATCCCAAAATATTATAAATAGAAGGGCACCCCTTGCTCTTCTTGACACATAAAAGAGAACATAAGTATCTCTCTCTCTCTCTCTCTATACGCCTTCTCTCTCTCCCTCTCATATGGCCGTCCACCATGGATGCCCTAGAGGGAGTCTCCATCGCCGCAGCGTCGTCGTTATGCTGGCCGATCGTTTGCTCGTGGATCTCCATCTCCTTGAGTGCACCTCAATCGTGAAGGAGACATCGGATCTCGTGTGTCGAGATCAGGAGACCTACCGCTTAGATCATCAACATGGATTGCGAGAAGCACACGATTCATCCCCGTGCTCGCAAGCGTCTCCTCCATCGGATCGGACTTGAGACATGAGGTCTCTTCATTTAGAGGCTCGATCACAACCACGCTTCAAGAGGTAACCCTAATACATGTTTGTGGTTTAGATGAAACGATCCGAGAAGTGTTCTTGGATCATGTGGTTTCATCACATGAAAAAGTTTTAGATTCCGCTGCTTAGAACAACTAGTACGACTAGTCGTTCTTCATTGTATTCGATACGATGCTCACACTTTCGTGATGCACTTGAGGATCTAACCATATCCTTCACTTGCTACTCATGATCCACCAATGCTTGATCGTTCAACTTATAGTTCTAATCGACCACTTCATGATCGACCATCGATTTCAAATTGATCGATCACTTCCTGATCGATCAACTTTTAGTTGTGATCGATCAAGGTTCATATTCAACTCAAACTTCAATATAAGGAATACGTTTTATCGATCAACTAAGATGACGTGATCAGTGAGATTCGCTTTTGATTGATCAACATGAATAACCTGCTCAATCAACTCTACATTATCTTGTTGATTTAACTTCAGATTTATTCCTATAGTTATACCTTTTAAAGGCACATCTATAGCACTAAAAATAGGATCCTAGACCTTGGTTAAAAGACACTCATCCCATCACATCCCAATGCAAAGCCCTCCATTCTTCATTGTTCATAACATTTAGAGAGTTGTTGTTTTAAAAGTGATTTTGATTGTTCTGATTCATTCTAGCTCCCCAAGTGATGACCCGAAAATCAATGCGGTTAAGATGGAATAAATTATCACAGGTCATTGGTCTCAACCAATTGATTTGGTTAACGAGAAAAACATGTATAACCACTTAAAAAATCAATCCATGAAAAGCAATGTAAGCGGTCTTCGCTATATAATTTACCTGATATAACGATCAGGGTCATACAGAGGGAGCACGATTGAAAAACTAAGTAGTCAAATTTTGAAAATAAAGGATTTTTTAATGGTTTTTTTATTTTGAATAAACACACAAGTCTCAATATGCACACTCTTTTTGTATTTTTCAATTATATCAAAAAAATTCTCAAAAAATCCAGAGAAAATATTTTTGTGTTTTATATGTTTTAAAATGTTTTTATTTTTTTTATAGAATTTTTAGATGTTTTTGAATTTTTCTAAAATTCAAACAGTGTTCAAAATACAAAATAATGCATAGCCTAGCGTAATTTGCAACTTAAAATTATTTTAATGTCCAAAACTCCTGAAGATTATTTTTATGCTAAAGTATAAACAAATATCTACACACAGAAACCGAAAACGCAATTTTTTATTTTTCTATAATTTTTAGCATTTTTTCTAAATTTTTAGTATTTTGCATTTTTGGGGTTTTATAAATAACTAATGCACAAAAATTGGATATAAAATAAAAGATAGTAAAATACAACTAATCTATTTTTTTTGAATTTTAAGAGCAATATTCGAATTTTTATGATTTTTCAATTTCCAAGCAGAGAAATTGATACTGTTTTTGAATTTTTTAAAATATCAAATAAAAACAAAATGAGATGAAATTTGTATACAATGAGGAGACAAGTGAAAGGAGTATAACACAATTTTTACAGAATTTATAGAGCCTCAAAAAGAATTATTTCAATGATAACGACAGGCAAAATAAGTGTTTGGAATTGCAGGACTGAAATGCAATTATTTACTGTTCTTGTATTAAAACACAACAAATAATAAAATACGGAGAACAATTGCAATTTACCCAGATGGTGCATCTGGTGCATGTGAGTTGATAGCTGGCGGGGACTTCTTTGTAATTTTCAGACCTTCTAGGAGCTTCTTTGTAAATTTTCCATTTTTTTAATATTTTTCCTCTAGGGTTATTGTACTCCCTTTTCTTTTCATTCTACAAAAGTACCGATGGGGGGGCTCCCTCTTCTATCCCAAACGACGACGGTGGGGGGTGCTTCGTCGGCAGGCAACAACATGCAGAGGGGGTGCACCGCCTAGTGGTAATCGGGCACGGCGGGCGGTGTTGAAGGAAGGATCGAGGGTTGTCGCGCTGCAGACAGCGGAGGCGGGCACCTCTGGGAAGGACTGCGGCGGGCTATAGCATGGCCGCGCTGGGTGATGCGGCTGCTAAGTAGAGTTGGCGGTGGCGGTAGTCACGCTGGTTACCGTGAGCGGCTGGAGGCCAGAAATGGCGGCAGGGAGCGTCGCCCGTGAGTGCCTGGAGGGCTAGGTACGACTGCGGTCATGCTTCCTCCTCTATTTTGTTATTATTTTTGTTAAAAAAAATTTTAGCCCTGCAACAAATGTTCGAAAAAAATGTATTTTTTATTTATTATTTTTTTGGAAACTACAAGAGATGTAAGTAAATAAAAAAGTATATTTTTATGTTTTTTATATTTTTTACTTTCTTGCAAAACATATGTTAAGAAAAAAATATATAATTTTTTGTTTGCTTGTTTGTTTGTTTTTTATTTATAAACAACATAGGATGCGTGAATGGGTGTAGATCCTACGATATGGAAGATGGACCCGAATCTCCGGTCACCGTGCGTGAGCAAAGTTGATAAATTATGTGAGGTAGAATGAGAACGTGTGTGGATTGAGAAGATGAGATGAAAATTGGATTCGGGGGCGGATCAAATCGGGGTGGAAAGTTTTTAGGAATTTAAGATCTAAATTTTAATCAAGAAATCAAAGCACAAATTAAGTCTAATATTCATATAGGAAAAATGATGGAAAAAATCGGATCTCATCTCGGGATCGGATACACCGTGATGGACTCGACAAGGATCGACTCACTGTCATCAGACGACTCAGAGGGTGGGCATCCTTATTCGACAAGACTCTCGGAGATCGGGCTCCTCTCCACCAAAGATTGATCCAAATCAAATGAGGGAGGGGGAGCCCAATAAAAAGAGAAGGAAAATAAAAAAGGAAAATATGTACAAATAAGGAATGTGTTTAGTGGTTAAATAAATAAATAAAATAATTAATTCATTAAAATGAAATCCGGAATAAAATAAGATAATTAAATAATTAATTTACAAAAATTAATTAGCTACCTTAATGGTGGCTATCTAGGGCATAAAATCAAATCTTTATATACAAAGTAGGTTTTCAAATCAAATAAATGATTTAAGTAAATAATTGAATCCAAATTTTGTAATTATATTAATTTAATTAATTATTGTTAGATATTAAATTTTTTGCTTATTTTTATGTAAGGAAATTAGTTGTATACAAGTATTATATATAGTATTTATACACATGTACAAATAAGGAAATTAATATTAAATATTTTTTTAAAATTTTTAAATTTTATTTTTATTTTTAGTGAAGAGAATATTTACAATTATGTACATTATGTATAAAAAATAAATGCGAATAAATATATACAATAAGTGGTACAATTACATATACCACCATAGAAAATCGACTTTTCAATCGTAACTCCAAAAATTGTGAAACTGTAGCCACTTGAAAGATAATTGAATTTAGAGTACAATGAAAGTAAGTTTAATTCAATTTGAGTTCGTATGGAGTCGGAATCGGTCTTTCAATTATTGCTTTACGGCTTTTTCTCAGTGTGCATACTTTTAATCTGTACTTGGTTTTACTTTGCAATTATTTTTATTATTTACATAACATTTTTATTTACAATTTTTGTTTAGAAAAAGTTTAATTTGAGGTCAATTTGCATACAAATAAAATAGTGTAAATTTTGTACAAATATACAGGGAAAACTATTTACAACTGATTTTTTTGATTTTTGGATTATCTCCCCCTACTTTATTCCTGGTCGATCAGGTCAAGTCTTGACCTTCTTTCGGGGTCCAGGTCAGTCAGTATTTATTTCATAAATTCATCATTTATTTTTCTTTTTTTCTTTTCTTCTTTATTCTTTTATTTGAGTATAAAAAGTGGTAAAAATGCATATTTAACAAATGCATGCAAAATGGTAATTTCATGAAATTAGTGGGTCTTTATAGGTTTTTGACTAAGGAACTAAAGCTAAAATAAAAGAATAAAGGCGATTAATCATGAATTCATCATTCCCCTATACTTTACCTTTGCTAGTCCCTTAGCAAACACTTATTTGGAAAATAAGTGAAAACAAAAATAAAGAAAAGAACAAGGAAAAAACTTAGAACGATGTTGACTTTTAAACTTATCTTAAAAAAATGTTGTATGGAGCTCAGTCGGACCTTTAGATTATTAGTGTGGCGGAACCTTAATGGGAAATGGATTTAAAACCTAACAGCCTCTAAGTCCAAAAGACCCCTATTCAGGTCTCCTCAACAGTCAGGTCAGAACAAGTCTACATACACAAATTCTTATGACTATGAATCTTTACTTGTACAGTGTAAGTGAAATATAGCTCATCATCTCAAAAGTAGCAGAGAAACAACCTCTCTCAACAAGGTAACTCCAGTCCACTGGTCCATCAACTCTTTCCTCGAGGAGCGGGGATATTCCCTTCTAAGTTCAAGTACAACCAACTCAAGAAGAGGGGATGGAGAAGATAATGGACGGTAACCAGTGTTAGTACCTATCCTTGGATGCATGACTAGTGTAGCCAAGTCACTACAAGCTTACAAACATTTGACTTTGAAGCTCTTATTATTATTATTTTTCACTTGTGTATACACTCCGACAGGCATTTTACTTTTCAATCAGGCATGTCCGCTTTTGGAGATTCTGCATTTTTTTCTTTTTTCTTTTTGAAAATATATACAAGGTGCAACATGTACATAAGGACTTTTTCCTCTTGAGCCAGTAGACTATCCCTCTTTTGAAGCATTATTACAACCCAAAAGCATCTTGTATTTAGACCTCAACATCGCCAGACCAGGTTGATATGCACTTTTCTCCCTAGAGGAGTACGAGAGGTTCTGCCTAGATGTACTACCCTAATATGCTACCCCAAGCCAAAAGATTCTACCCCTCACTACATCCTCCTCCATGAAGAGCTACGTGTAGAGTGCTTGTCCAAGGTAAGCCATGGTCTAAAAGAATCATGCGTCTATTTTTAAATATTCTACTTAGATTAATCAAGACGACATGTGAACATAGTCTTATGGACTCAAAGAATTAAGTCACTAGAACCTAAAAGGTTCCTCTGAAATTAAGTGGATTAAGGTCCAACAAAGATCCATTCTTCAATTTTATCCACACTTAGTTTAAATGTCAATATTATCCTGAAAAATGCAACATGCTAATGAAAGAAATATATACATTGCAAGAAAGTAAAATCTTTTTGTGAAACAGTTTTCTAATTTTGAATTTTTATGGATTTTTGAAGAATGATGCATATGCAAAAAGAGTTTTTTAAAAAATTTTTATAGACTTCTGGGCTTTGTAGTTTTTTTATAAGGGTCAGGGATGAGATACACATATTTACACAGGAGTGAGTCAA